>JAQJVL010001365.1:0-203169 GCA_035578905.1 Stictocephala bisonia | reverse complement strand
TTTCTGTAACAATGTATGTCCTACTGAATTGGTATGGAGATAAAATAGTAGTTATTACGATATGGACAGTAGAGTACTTAGAAGGTACAGAAACTAAATGTGTAAATATTTATAATTTTAACAGTTATTCGCTTTGACATTGTTATTTCATTGATCTGTAGCAGGCTGACTCACATACAACCTGCCATGGTCAATAATTTTGCCATAAGGTGTCACCATTACCGGTGTCAAACTATAAGGACTGTCAGAGTACTGAGTGTTCTGATGTACTTAATGTACAATGTTTCAGATGTCTCACATAATATGTCAAAGTAACTTGACAGAGTCCAGAGGTATGTGTATATATATATATATATATATATATATACCAGAGACACAATCAAATCCTGAGGTTTATGACTTGTGTATATAAATGACTTTTGGTCTGTCTAGGAATAATAATTGCTTATAACAAATGTAATACTCTTATAAACAAGAAAACCGCATTGTTTTCTTTGCCAACGTAGTAAATGAGTAGATAGTTCTAATATAATATAAATTTTGTAAAAATAAAGGATCATATTTTATACGTTAAACCTCCTAGTCGTAAAAATCAAATTTTTGAGTTTTTAGCTGATTTGTAGTGGCAAAGCTCGAAAATTCGAGTTTTAAACATATGTGCAATGTTTCACTTATTATAGTACTAAAACATTGTAAAATCGCCGAGATTAGTTTATCAGCACAAACTAGAGATTCTAAACGGACTGTACATATGAATTTTATTTTTTTTTTATTTAACAGACGATGTGATGAGTATTTATAAGCATCTGTTTATCAATATATTTATTACTGTTTATATATCATATTTATTTACATGACCTTTTAATCTACATTTTTAAAAACCAAAACTATTTAAAATTAAAAAATCATGATTATAAAACTAAAAATAAAAACAATGCCAAATTAGAACCTCACCGTCTCAGTAAAACATCTAGTAGTTATATTATTTTATTAGCACAAATGTACAATGTTATAGAAAGATTTATTAATATTTATTCTTTAATGTACTTAAAAAACAAATTCCATAAGTGGGTATTGCGTCGTCACCCTTTTTATAGTCTGGACGATTTTTTAAATTAAAAAAATATTCAGTTGTAGAGATCATGTGTATTTATATGCTGTATAATAACATCCTATACTATGTAAAGTTTTTTAAATTTTATATATTTAATATTTATTTTTTTGAAAATTTTATAATTTTAAATATTTGTAAACTCTTTTTCAATATTTGTATATTTAAAATTGATTTTTGAAAATTTAGATTTAAAAATTTGTAAACTATGTACTTTTACAGATTTCTTTACTGATGAATGGTATTTTTACTTCGTAGTTAAACTGTAACTCTGACGATGTCAATGATATGTTTTGTATTTATATGACAAATAAAGATTTATTATTATTATTTATTTCAGGTTGGCGTCCTTTGTTATTGATGTGTCTGTTACTATTTTGATTATAATTTTTTATTTTTACAAGAAGATTTTCTAAATCTAGATATAATTTGACACAAATTGGCTATCTCATATTTTTATATTTTACATTTTTAGTTTATTTTCATACCATGATCCACTCCCTTTATGATTTTTTTATATTCTACTACATATGTATTATATATACATATAAATATATATTTAAACATTAGTAAAAGAATAATAATTTCTATTTTATTTTGAACAATAAAATATATAACACAATATATTTTTGGATGGTTTTCTATTTTTTATGAATTTAAAAATAAACCTTGTATGACAGCCAAAAATGTCCTGCCACTAAGAGGGTTAAAATTTCTTTGTATTGAACATGTATAATAATACAAAGTTAATGTTACGTTAACATTGTACATTGAGCTTGAGTGTGAAACATACCTTTGGCACTTAGTCCAGTGACATTGTACTGGCCAGGCCCAGGTCCCACACTGTCGTTTTTGCCTCCATGCCTACAAATACCATAAAATCTATCAAGAAGCAGTTTAAATTAACACCCAATTAAAGATCGTGTATGCAGATAAAAGTAAAATATACAACAATAAAAAATTCAAATAAAAAAATGAAAAAGGCTAAGGAATTTTGATTGATGAATATTTCTGTGTGTGTGGGAGGAGTCATCAGCAGCAAGCCTAGTTAACAAAAGCAAATAAACAACTAAAAATAATAACTTTCTGATATTTTTAAAACTAACTATAAATACAAGATCAACAATTTCTTCACCATAAAAATTTAACCATTACTTTAAAATGATGAAAACACATTAAATTATTATGAGTATACCTAATTGATTAATTTAAAAGTACTGATTTGGAAGAAAAATTTCCTTAATTCATAAATATCAATTTGGAAAAAATAAAGGTTTTAATAGTGAAAAGGAAATTATTAAGGCAACAACTGAATATAGTTTAAAAAAACATCAAACTAAAGTGACAGTTAGAAAATATCATAAACAGTTACATGTTAAAAAAATTTAACACTAACAAAAATAAAATATATATATATTTTGTTAGCCAAGTCAAAATGGTGTTAAAAACTATAAAATGAAATTCTATATTACCTCAATTACCATATGTATTATAATGAATATTAAGGTTTTCATAGTATATAGACTTTATAATTTGCATTAAAGTTTTTTAAAAAATCACACCATTGTTGGGAGAAGGGGCAGAAGCTTACAAGGATTCGTACTAAATAGGTAAGAGGAATCATAATTGAAATTATTTAATTTTTATCTAACATTACAAGAACGATTTGATACTGAGAAAACCTCCAACTTAATAGTAAACTTTCTTAAATGAATTATCCATAAAAAAGAAAATATAAATTGATTATCTTAGAATATCAGTAAAACAACACTGCAAAGTACTGGCTCCAAACAGAATTTGTTCATAATTCAAAGATACTTAAGAATGCCATCTTTCAAAATGTTCAATACATGACAAGCAGCTAATGCAAGCCCCAAAAAATACGGAATTGCAAAACAACCTCTAGTCTGCGAATAGTGTTTAGATGTTTTTCTTGAAAATTAACATCGAGTATGATTCATATGTGCGTATTTAAGTGATGATTACAAAACTAATCAGACTGAGGACCAGATAGATAAATTTATACAAAAAAGTGTAATAGTATTTCTTAACTTTCACTATCGTATATTTTACTCCCTAAAACTAGAATATTAATTAAGACGATAAAACCACCCAGTATTGTGTGCGGTGCAACTCCAATGCCAGCACTGTCCTGCCCAATATATTGGCCTTACCAGTGAAACCCTTCGAAAACGCATGAATGGCCATAGACATGATTGCAAAGTCCAAAATCCTGAAAAAGCTGTCTCTGCCCATACTCTTCTCCATAACAAAATTTTGATCAGTGTTACACCACTAAGGTAATCAGATCCCTTCCTTCCCATGCCAATAGTTCCCAACTCCGAAGGATGGAATTAGCACACCAATGGATAACAAAATCCCGTGACCCACCTAATCTAAACATAAGATAGACCACTTCCCTTCAACCCCTTCCCCATCAGCAAACTTCATATATATTTATATATACTAACTGAAATACTGCATCTACACCTGAGTGTTGCTTTATGGATGTACACCCCCCCACCACAGCCACCTACCCAGCAATAGTGGAAGTCATTTCAGTGTCTCTCTTTCTCTTCCTCTACTCACCTGAAGAAAATGCCTGTGGTGTTGAAAATTTGTGAGATATGTCTACTTTGTGTTTGTGACTACTACTCTGATGTTAGTGAATTTGTCTTTTAGGGTAAGTTTGCTGATGTCCTATCTCTCTAATATACTAATTCCTGGCCTAGTGCCCTTTAACCTAACCTATTATTATTTAAATAAAAACTTTAAATATATATATTTGGAACAAGATCCAAAAGTCATGTTATATTGTACATATATAAAGTGATCTCCTATCACAAAGCTGAATCCAATTCATCGAGCCATTTAACACCTGCCTTATTGATTTTATTTATGCTAGATAATCTCTCTGTAAAACAGTGCAGTGGGCAATCTGTAACTATTCATCCATTATTTGGATAGACTCCCCGCAGTCACATGACTGATCTAGTGTTAAGAAATATATTTAGTGCAAATATATTTCCAGTAGTTATATTTGCCCATGTCAGTTCGGAACCGATTCAACAGTGTCCATTCCCTACGAGGGAGGTTCATCCCACGAATAATATTCAGGGATCATTAATGAGGAACTTATTTCATCCATCAAAACTGTTCCACACTATGGCCCAGTTTGAAAAGAAATTTTAAAAGAAAAACTCTCTAGTGGGATTGATTTACTCGTACAATTTTGATTTTGAAAAATATTAGATATGACTTGTATTTAATATTTTTATAATACTTACCGGCTTCCAAAACTAAATGCTGGAGCCCTTCCTCTCTTTGAATCAGGTGTGACTTGTCCTGAAAATAAGAGTAGATTAATGAAATCTTTTATATATAGACAAATACAATTTGTGTCTTTCAAAGGTGACAATTTGTGTCTACAATTTGAAAAGTAACAGTTTCGACAGCTCAAGATATTCCGTGGCTACTGTAATTATTGATTGCTACATGACGTAGACTATAACCTGCAACTTAGTTTTGTGTTGGCTTTTAATGTACTTGTATTTTATTACAAAGAACTAATTACATCTCAAGGTAGAGAGTACAACTAGCTTTAGGCATGGTAAAATAACCAACAGATCTTTGTGGTTCGACTTTGTAACACTTTGTAAAACGGGGGTTAAAAACTTGTACCAAACCCTCCTCCTTACACTATAAATTTAATGGAATGAATGGGAATATGAAAAAAATATTCCACTGAAAAAATATGTATTTCTAGTTTCATAAGAAACATGTATAATATTTTAAGTTTTAATTTACTGGGTAAAAAGTATTGATAAAACAAAAAGAAGTTTGGCTGTTAGTGAGATTGGTGAGCTTGCATTTTCACTGGTTTCATATCATAGCTTCATATCTTATTTCCAACTGGTCTTATCTTCATCCCCCCTCCCATTTGGGAAACCTGGTTTTAAAAAGTTAATCAATTTAAAATTCTTTAAATCTAAATCTATGGAATCAGACTTTCTAAAAAAAAAAAAAACTATACATATTTTTTCAGAAAACTTTATAAAAAAAGTTACTGTAGCCAGGAGCAATGAATTTGGGTTTACGAATTTCTAAGAATCAAACGGGATTACTTTTTCCTGTCCATTTCATTGCCAATGTGTCAAAGATAGAGTTATTAGTTTATAGAATTGCAAAATATTAATGCTACATAATTAATTGGTTTCCCAGCTACCAATGAGAGACGACCAACTTAGTTTTGTTTTATAAAATGGAAAAAAGCATTGTAATATACTTATCTATCCCAAGCATTTGGTTATGTAACTGTTTTACCAGTATTTTAGGTTGAAACCAAAATTATATTTGGAATTTTTATTAAAATCACCATACAGTTGTTTTATATATTTAGTCTCTTAGTAAGCATATTGGGTGTTGCTAGAAATGCAATATAAGTGAACGTTACATAACTCAAATTTAGTATAATATAAGTATAACATTTACAAATACTATGGTGATCCTTTTCGGTAAACCACATTTACCTTCCTCAGACCAGAGGGACCGAGAACCAAAATCAATCAAAATAATATATGTACATTTTATACTTATATTGTAATACATTTTTGTTATATGACATTTATTTGTATTTTATATATTTAAAAAGGTTTTTACTCTGTTTTTATTCAAATTGGATCTACATATGGTATAGTCTCTTTTTATCAGATCAATCAATTTGCCGGCATAGTGGCTCAATGGCTAAAGCTTCAGACGGAGGAGAGCAAGGTACAAGATTTGAATCCCAACTGAGCCAACGGCTGTTTCTTCACAAATTAAATTAAGTTCACAGAAAGACCTGCAGGCCATGTGAACTAGCAAGGGAAGTTAAAAAAATCCACAAGTTTTCTTACCTTGTGGAGGTAGAATTTGAAAATATATTACCTCAACTAAAAACTTAAGACAAAATATTAGTTTTTCAAAAACAAGCAGTTATGATAATTTCGAAATTGGAATGGGTAAACTCAGCTAAAAATTATTTTCCTAAGTTGGATATACTCACAGTATATAGTTTATGTTTTTTTTAATTAATTCTGTTTGTGAAGCGTAATTATTACTCTGTTTGTACATTAGGGAAGTACCACAGCTAAAGTACTAGACATAGGGATAAATCTTCTTTTGTTACACATAAATCTTAAAGATTTTGAAAAAAAAACCAAGTTATGCTGGAATGAAGTTTTTTAATAGTTTACCCTCTGAAATAAAAAAAAAACATAGCTAATTTAATTACATTTAAAAATAAATTTAAATTATATTTACTATCAAACATTTTGTGTCTTTGAACGATAGGCGAGAAAAATATTTGTATGATTTATTTTTTATTGAATTATTTCATGTACTTACTAAATTTTTTAGTACAATTAATTGTATTTGTAAACTTTAGGATTTAAATTTGGTTTCTTGTTGTTTTTTGTTGATTCTAAAATTTTATTGAGTTATTTTATTGTGTATATATAAGAGTCTAATGCTTGGTCCTCTTAATACCGACATGGCGTCCGCTTGATGGTTGCTATCGGCGTGGACACTACTAGAGAAGTCTGGGGTGTCCATGTTGGGTGGTAATCATTGTGCGGATGTTGTGTGGGGGAGATAACTGAGTATCAGGCTTGTCAATTAGCTGAAAATCAGATCAGCACTACGTGGTTCGGATTCCACGTAAAGCTGTAGGTCCCTTAGTTGCCCTGGCTGTTGGGCTATTAATAAATTGCCCTTTCTGAGGAACAGTTGAACTCAGTTAGTAACCAGACTACACTCATCCACACTCATCCTACACTCATATAACCATTTGAACTCAGTTAGTAACCAGACTACACTCGTCCACACTCATCCTACACTCATATAACCATTCATATTCGCCTTAAAATACCAACAAGGTTGGGTCGGCGTCTCATATGTAAGAATGTAAGAATATTTATCCCACTGTTTGATATTTTATTTATTTAAAATTTTTATAATTACTGTTATCGGATTTATTGTTATATTGTTTTTGATTTATGGAAATTCCAAAAAAAAGAAAAAAGTGTACTATGATATATATGTATAAATATATGTTTCACATATAATCGTAACACTCATAATTGTAAAGAAAATACTATAGTTTTTCTCTCAATTAGCCTTGAGCTAGATGGACAAATATAAACTGAACATATAAATTGAGAAAAAAAACTTTATTCTCGCTAAATGAATTTTTTTATGGATTTTAACTTTAAACTGTTGACGTTTAGATAAATTACTTGTGATGTTGTTTCGTTAAATTTACACTTTTGTATCATGTCCACACCATTCTGTACATGTTCATATCTGTGTATTATTGAATAAAATATGTTTCAACTTTGACTACCATTGTTGATCAAATTTAACTATTTACATTTATCCAATTATCTCTTATTATTATCTTAACCAATTATCTCCTTTTTTACAATTTAAGATTAAATTTGGTGGTAGGTGATATACTCACCAACCAAAGTGGAAAGTGCTACACAAGCAGGTCCTGGGCTAGAGTACTCTGCTGCTATAGGTCCCCGCCTCTTTGTTGGAGTCCAAGGTCGCTGGGTGAAACCTCCCATGTTCAGGTTTTATTGAATCTGCAACAAACTTTCTACTGTCAGCACTAAACTAATTTGTATCATTAAAAAGCTAAGTAGTTTCATAAATGTGGTGCAATCAATTCATTGTACATCAAAGAGTTTTTATCAGAGGCATAGGTATTTCTCTAAAAGTCTTTAAAAAACCCCCACTTTCAGGTTATTATAAATTAAGTCTGTTCTTATTTTAATTGAGGTTAATCTAGTTTCAAAAACTCTTTTACTCTATATGTTAATTGTATTTATAATGTTAAAAAAGTAAAATTTATGTATACTTTAGTAGCTTTTTTCTTTTTCTTTAATCTTGACTTGCCAGTTCACATGGACTTGCAAGCCTGTGTGTGAACTTTATTCCGAGTTAACAAGCCGATTTTCTTATAAAAAAATTTGTTTCAGATGTTTTGGATTAACTGTCAACCTTTAGAAATGGTAAAAATGACTTACCAGTTATGCTTCTAGACTGGAAATATTTTCTTCATTTGACTTATTTTGTATGTTACTGATTTCAATATTACTGTTTTTGCATGACTTTTGAATCTAGAAAATAGGATTTTTTGTAATCTATCTTTTTTTAAATTTCACTCGCCAGTTCACATGGGCTTGCAAGCCTGTACATGAACTTTATTCAACAAGTGACCCGACTATTGGCTCAGTGGGGATTCGAACCTCTGACCATGCCCTCTGCAGTCTGAAGCCTTAGTTAAAATGTTCATAATAATAAAATATGTGTTTTACTTAAATAGCTAAGTAAAAAACATCTTTAATTATTATAGACATTTTAGCTACTACTATGATTATGTTTACTTTTTTGAGTACAAATAGCTTTACACATGCAGTCAGAATAAACATAGTAACGTTTTCTTAGAACTTAGGTTTAAGCGGCCTGTCTCTAAGCGGCATAAAACTGGGACAGATGGTCTCTCCAGGATGCCACATCACAGAATGGGCGAAATGTCTGGTTATCTTGTAAATAATGTAGATAGCATCTTGATGCCCTTGTCACCGAAAAATATAGATTCTAGTTGTAGTAGCATTTGAATTGAGGAGAGAGTAAACCTGATGACGATTGCAGTTGCTGTATCAACCTGTAATTAAATCTAGTCTGAAGTTTCTTGTTGATTTAATTGTTTCTAATTTGTGGTAATATCTAAGTTGGCCTTGACTGCTTGCATGTCGAGAATGGCCAGAGCCGTGCCAGTCTCTGCTCAGCTGATCGACCCACAAGCCCCGACATTCAACAATCGACGTATTATTAATATCTCGTCGTGTTCGATTCTTGTCTCCCTTCATTCTTGTTTCCTTCATGTTAACTGTATCTCGAAAGTTCCATCAGTGCATATATTTTTGTCCATGTAAAAAACATAACTAAACAGATATGAATAAAATGTTTAATACACGGAAAATATTTAAAGATTGATTTTAACTTAAAAAGTGCATTAGGTTTAATTTAGTGGATTTCAATTGACGTTTATTTTTTATTTTATTAAATAACTACTATATTATATATGTTTCGACATATGACAAAAATAAATAAAAAATATTTTCTCAGATATACGCCCAAACAAACAACATTGTGCTTATTTTAAGGCAAGAGTGTATTAACTGAGTTCTACTTAGCTTAGAAAGAGCGATTATTAATATCCCAATGCCCAGGGCAACTAAAAGACCTACAGCTTTAAGTGGAATCCGAACCACGTAATATTTGGTCTGATTGTCAGCCAATTTACAAGCTCGATAGTCAATTCTCTCCCCTACACAACATCCGGACACTGACCACTACCCAACATTGACACACGAGACTTCTGTAGTAGTGTCCACGCCAGAGAAGTACAGAGAGTGTACATACGTCCAAAGAAGGAGATCGCACAATGAAACCCCATAAAATTTCAAATTCAAAACTGCGCTCGTTTCGTCCACTCTCAAACAATGACAATTTATTCTTCCTTTTGCAAATGTTTCTGAGTCACAACGATACCGGTGACGATGAAGTGTAGGTAGTCCCAGGTTTCTGGAGGCGGGTAAGTAAGGATATCGGAAGTGGTGGCGCGTGGGCACGGCAGTCCTTGCCCCTCGCACTGCCCACGGGACTGTACAAGGACCGCCGAGGACAGAGTTGCAACGGCAAGGCACTATCAACACCAGTGTTTAACTGTTTTTAGAAAGTTATTTTATTGATAGTTATATTTGTTCAAGATTGGTAACAAGTGTTTTTTAAAGAAAAAAAAAACACGTTTCGTCAGGTATAAAACTACTGTCGTCTTCATGTATTACTTAATACTTTCTACATTAGCCTACATTTACAACAAGTTTTGTTTAATTTATTTTGTTTTCCTTAATCCATTGTAATTAAAGAAAACCATTAAAAAATACATGTGTATGGACTACGTTTGACAGTTAAGAAAGTCACGTTTTATGGTAAACTATCACAAATAACTCAATTAGGATAAGGAATGGGTGTTTTTCCTTAACCGATTGTAATTTATGAATCCTCAATAATTGATTGTATGGACATTATTAGAGAAGTCTAGGATGTCCGTGTTAGGTGGCCGGGGTAGGAGGGGGGTTGAATATCAGGCTTGTTAGTTAGCATACAAACAAATATTACGTCAAGAGAAGTCTAGGATGTCCGTGTTAGGTGGCTGGGGTAGGAGGGGGGTTGAATATCAGGCTTGTTAGTTAGCATACAATCAAATATTACGTGGTTCAGATTCTAACCTGTGCTGTAGATCCTTTGGGTTATTGAGGCGTTAGTAAATGACCGCTTTTAAGGACCAGTCGATCTCAGGTTGTAATATGTAAATGACTTCATTATTACATACCTCACAATCCTTACCAACATATATTTCGCCTTTTGATGATTGCGTGTAAATGGAAATTAAAAATATTTTAAATAAAAAAAGTTAAAAGATGTCTTATTTTACCAGGTGAAGTTAGGGTTAAGAAGCCCTCTAACACTTAACCTGGACACCGGGTAACCTCCGAACCACCACCAGGCAGGCGGGCTACATGCAAGGACGGGATCGCTCAGACGGTCACCCATCCAAGGAACAGCCACGCTCCATGTTGCTTCACGCCGTTATTGACACGTTTTTTAAATCCGTGCTCTTATTTTTAGTGGTTCTTATAACAGAATGATTGGTAAAGTGATTTGGGAATTTCTTTTCGTCTAATTGACTTTCGGCTTAGACTATTTCTACTAAATAAATTTATTTATACAGCCATAAATACCTTAACTGATAGTTGAACGCTAAGTAAATATCACCAGTAGATAAAAGTGCTAAGTTAGTTAAATTAAATATTTGTTGTAAATTAGGCATTTATACATGTCAGATTTATGATTGATATAAAAATAGGCATAAACGTAATAGACCCGTTTACATAAAATAATGGATAATCGTCATAGGAAAGGTTTAAAAAGTAGCGGTATTTTAGTTTACCTCGAACGAGTCTCTGATTTTATTAATTTTATATTTACAAATTAACGAAATGATTGTTTTCTTGAAGAAACGAAATTGTTTTCTTCAAAATTTTAGTTAAACTTTTATTCTGTTAATTAAAGATGAACTAATAATAAGAAAATTATATAATGTAAAACCTTGTTTTCAATATGGTATAATTGTTATACAATTTATTTAAACTTAAGTTTTACTTGATTGTTTTTGTTATTTTACATCGGTTTTTAAAAATTATTTGATTATAATTGTTTATTTACTTTCTAAAAACTGATGATTCCGTAACTGATTAAAAGAATATATTAAATTAAACAATTGTGATATAACAAGAATATGCTCTTTTGTTGAACTTATTAGCTTGTTACCAAATAATAAAACTCAAACCATATGTACATTCCGCAATTGTTATTAATAAAATATAAATAACCAATTAGTTTTTAAGAATTTAAAATTGTGTTTTACGACACAAACATAATTACGTACCTCAATCATTTTTAATGTATTCATTCTAATTTTTTAATTTAGAAAATATTTACGTTGTGGTAATATTTCCTATAAACAACTTTCATATTAAACTCATAGTGGAAGTTCTGGAGAAGTTCCCAAAAACTTTGTATTTATTACAAAAATCGTTGTCTTTGGTGTTACCATGTTTTGATTTTTGTTTCTTTTTGTTCATTAATTATTAAATTGTGTAGAACCTTTAACATTACGTATATTTTATGCACCTTATATACATGTTTCAACATGACTTTAATGTACATTTGTATTAAATTCCATGGTATTAAATTCATGTTCAACAGTACAAATAAGGCACATAACTTTTATACATAAATACGTGCAGATCTGCGGCTAAAGCTCAAATAAATTGGAAGACATCTTGAACATTTATGTATGTAATGAATCTGAAATGTAAGTAATTAGATTCTATGTTCGGTCCCCTTAATACCATAAAGGTGGTCAGTCACCGGATCAAGGGGGGGGAGGTGGATAAGTTTATACCTTTAAATAATATAGCAGAATTTACTGTTATTTGAGTCTAAAAATAGCCTTAAAATGGAGTCTCAGACCATTAAATTCTACAAATTTTCACGGGGGTGGGTCTCTGGACCCCCTTTCATTCCCCCCAATACCCCACGGTAGGTTTTTCCCCCCAGAGACTATCTTCAAATCCCGCCCTTGAAGGTGGTCGCTCAATGGTTGTCATGAATGTAGACACTACAGTACTAGAGAAGTCTGGTTGGGTGGTATTCAGTGTCCGGATATTGTGTAGGGAAGAGAACTAAGTATCAGATTTGACGATTAGCTGAAAATCAGATCAATAGGCTATTAAGTAGTTTGGATTCCACATGAAGTTGTAGGCCTCTTGGTTGCTCTAACTATTGGGCTATTAGTAAATATGATCCTTTCTGAGTCAGTAACAAGACTACATAGGTCATCCATACTCATCCTACACTCAAATAATCATTGGTTTGCCTTAAAATATGCACAAACTGTGGCGCCATCTCAAATCTGAATAATTACGTACATAATTAATTTAATACATTGATCAGTTAAATTTTCAAATAAAAGCCTAGTATGTAGTCTACTAAATCTTGAAATTTTAAGGAGTTTGGGAAACCGGAGTAACTAGCTAAAATATTACGTTAAGTGATTATTTCAGAGTTAGTATTTGTAACAAAACTGTTCGACGTAGCACAGGTATAGTACCTTTTACGTTAATTCACTACCATACTTTGATTCGGTTATGTTGGGTTTGTTAGGTTTTGTTATGTTAGGTTTGTTAAGTTTATGTGGGTTTGGTTATGTTAAGTTAGGTTTGTTTAGGTTATGTTGGGTTTGTTTATGTTAAGTTAGGTTATGATAGGTTGACCTAAGTTATGTTTATGGTTGTGAATTAACGGAAAAGATCCCAGGTATACAATTTTTCCAAAACCTGAACCAAGTAAAAAAATACATCAAGGCCTAAATATTGAATTTATTTATCTGTAAGTTATGCGTAATATAACCTGGTGAACAAATGGAGTGTTGATTCCCTCCTTAAAAGGTTAACGAAGGCTGCTGGGTGGGATTTAGAAAGTTAGCCAGATGTCTGTCAACTTACTGCCGCTTGCTAAGCACAGGCAGGTACAAACAAGCATGAAAACCTGTCGGGAACCCCCTGGGTAGACCAGTAAGTACGCAATACTTGTTGTCTTGTACGCAATTTACTTATCAATTACTTGCGCCAGATCGAGAGGCCGTTTAAGCTGTCACAGCAACAGTATTCATCGCTGACGTCACTACTGTCGATGCAGAAATGATGTCTAGCCGAGTTTGAAGGTTGTTTACTAAGAAACTGAGAGACCTACGAAAAATCCAATCGCACCATTATTTTTTCCTCGTTTCATTTAAAAGAACGACATTCTCACTTATTAACATTATTTTATTATAATTTTGAACATTTACTATCATAGTTAGAAGAAAAAAGTACAGGTATCGTAATTTTAACTATTTTCCCCTGTGTATCGCAATTTTATACTTTTATTTCTCAAAACCCGTAAATTTTTCATATTTATATTTTAATACTTGATTGACAGGAGAATTTTCTATGAGTTTTATAGATTTCATAATTGTAACTTCTTAAAATATAAAGTTCTTATCGATTTACTGAAACAACGGTTTCTTGGTTTCTTAGGTCGTAAAATGAATTACTTGGTCATTTTGTAATTTTTATGAAATGTATAGTTGCGATACATTAATTTTATATGCGTAAGTAAATGCAGTGATATTAATGGGTCATACTATTTTTAAATTCACACCACCTAATATACTCTAAAAATATAAAATAATATTCTTAACCGCTTCAAAATGGCGACTGTTTAAAAATGTTAATGCTAAATTTCATGAAAGCCAAAGAAAAACAAAATATTGTCACGATACCTAATATTTTACCTAAAAATAACCAAATATTTTGGTACTTCATTTGTTACAACCAGATACAGATAGTAAATAACTGAGAAAATTTAATTTTTCTGATTGTTTGCAAAATGTTTTTGCAACTTTCGTATACTTGTGTATTGACTTGAACGAAACCGCCAGATAAATTTTGCACATAATCAGAAAAATTATATTTTCTCAATTATTTATTGTCCGATTGTAACAAATAAAGTACCAAAAGATTTGGCTCTTTGTAGGCTAAATATAGGTATCGTGAAAATCTTTTAGTTTTTGCATTGATTTTCATGAAATTTAGCATTAAAGTTTTTAAATGGCCGCCATTGAAACGGGTAAAAATATAACTTTACATTTATAGAGTATATTAGGTGGTGTGAAGTCAATATTTGTGTCAAGTTTCAAAACTATAGCTAATATCGTTTAGGAGATATGGAATTTTTTAATGAACACACACACACACATACATACAGTCTCCAAACTAACTTCGTAGGAACTTTTTTGTTTATTTTTACCTATTTAGTCATTTCTTGAAGCTTTGCCCCCACACTTTTCAAACACCCTGTATGTATAGTATCACACAGAAACAAGTTACAAATCAAATGTGTCGTTAATGTCAGTTTACTCCACATGTACAACAGCACGATGTGCCAGCCCGCCGTGACAGCTGTCTCGCGTGTCTAGGGAATGTAACTCTCGCCAACAATCGGCAACACGGCGAGCACCGCTCGGTTCAATCCCTACATTCCTTATTCTGTTTCCAAACTTAACAGTCGTTAAGTTCCTCGGACGGATTTACATTTTCTTGGTCCGTGTCTTCTAGAAATTCCCATCGTTCCGACTCAGTATCAGCAGGTATTTTCAGGGAAAGCCTATGATATAATGGCGCTCTTATCAAATTGTGTTCCTAACGAAATTATTCGTATTTCAGCTTGCTTCGATAAATAACATCTTATCGAATACTAATATAGCTGTTAAGAAGGATAATTACGATTTTACTAAACTAACTACTTTCAAATTTTGAAATATGGTGTTAAATGCGTCAGATCAATGATGAGAATCGATAAAGGTTTTACACTCAATCATCTTGATAAATAAATGACAGTCGTCTGCTGCTTTGGCTCTCAAAATGCCACTAAAAGGAAAACATGTAGAATGTTTGGTCAAAACCGTTATATGCCCCCAACTGTATTTCCCCTCAATAATGTTAAATAATGAAGTATTGTAGGTGTTAACCGTGATAAACGTAGGTTACAACCCCGTTCAACTTGGGTAGCACCTGTGATCAGCTTGGGTAGCATCCGTGATCAGCTTGAGTAGCATCCGTGTTCAACAAGGGTAGCATACGTGATCAACTTTGGCAGCAACCGTGATCAACTAGATTAGCATACGTGATCAACCAAAGTAGTATATACGTGATCAACCTTGGTGGCATCCGTGATCAGCTTGGGTAGCACAGGTTAAGTTATATATATATATATAATTGATAAAAATGGCTTCTATACCACAACTGTTTGATAAATGTTGTAAAGAAGCTGATGATAAGCTTGTAAACTGGATATGTCAAATCTCTTTCGGAAACTAATAAGCTAGGGATTTGAGAAATAATATTTCTTCTTCAACGATTCCAGTTATATTTATTCCACGTCATCATTTTTAACGATTGCAGAATAATGTCAACTGAGAGACAGGTCCTGAGAGTTCTAGACTGTGGAAGTCCTTGGCATCGTACTTCTAGGCAATACTTTCGCCATACGAGCAAATACCTATCATGTTACCGTTCATTTATAAACCTTCAATTTCAGAGAAAATACTGTAATGCCTACTCTTGGCAAATTTCTTCTGAAACATCATTTGGTGTAATGAGTTCTATGGACTAAATACTTGGTAAGTAATACATTGTTAAGTAATTGATATTTTTATTAAGGGTAGTCGTCCGGGCGCCCAGTTTAGCGCTCTAAGGAATTTAGTTCTAGATTTTTATCACAACTGCCGCTAAGAGGAGTAAAGATCCTGACTCACTAACGAACAAGCAATGTATTCCCCTCCCCTCTCACCCCCTCGAAGCCCCCATGTGCCCCGCCCTGCAAATTCTATAGAAGGACATAACTCCCACATTTATAGTAAACCCTAGCAATGAATTTGATATATATTATTAATTTACTTTTTTAGCCAAAGATGATTGTGCAAATTTCAACTCAAAATTTTAACAAATATAATTTTAGAAAAATAATTGGTAACACTTTTAAAAAATATGTATATTTTTAAGATTTACTATATACTAGCTTGGTAAATACATTTTGTCCACTATATTCTCAAAATGTTAATAAAATATATCTCACGGTTCGTCCATAAGTTATGCACCAAATAGTTTCTATCAATAAAATAATCTAATAAACCAAAAATCTAATAAAATATAACAGATTCAAATGTATTAATTAGTAATGCGGGTTTTTAATATTTTACAATTTTTCATGGATAAAAGCAAATACTGTAGTTAAAGAATTCCTAAAAATGCAGAGTACTGTCCAGAGTGGACGGTAAAAAGGTAAGTGTGCAATTTACCATCCACATTTTAGCAGAATGTGGCAAATACGGTCGAGCCAAGTAAAGACGTAAAGTGAACGACATGGTGCACGTTTAACCTACAAAAGTAATGCATGATATTTCCGTGTAAGAAAACTTGTTGATATGCCACAAAATTTCATTGCAATGGTATTTGTTGAATGACATAATGCCCTGTTGGATTGACAGATTATTTTGAATCTGTATAAACGTTTTAAACTGCTGAAAATTATCACCAAAAACATAGGAAATGTTTTACATTTTTGTTGGTTTCTGGTTTCTACCAACGTAGGTACTGTGGCTAGTACTACCCAAGGCAAAGAGCACAGGGTAATCATAGAATACTCCTTATACGTCGTACTCATCTGTACTCTGTGTCCAAATTTATTTGTGGGAAAACCTGAAACATATGTCTTCACTTTTTAATGTTTCATTTCACACCGCAAGATGACAAAACTCTGGTGATGAGGTGGCTCATAATGTGCTGCAATGACCGATTGCAGCCAAAACTATAGTACGTTACTTATCGATTTAGGATTTTAATGACATTTTATGTAAACTATTGATTATTTTTTAGTTCTATATAAAAAAATGGAGTTGTAAGTTGAATTCAGTAAGAAAGTTAAACTAAGCAAAAGTCATAAAACTGTTTGGCTTACAAAGTGCAACAATATTTATATTAATGACAATATTTATATTAAGTGTGCCAAACATTGCCAAATGACATTAGCAATGTTGACTGTGCCAATATTAATGTATTGTAACATCCAAATACGTGTTTAAAGAAAGCCCATTTCACATTCTTGAAGCGTTAATATAATAATTAAATTAGGTTTAGATTAAAATGTTATAATAGGAAAGTAAATAAATGGTTCCAAAGAATTGGCACAAACTTTCCCCCATATCAAACACTAAAAAATAAAAACGTTGTAAATTGCCAGTTTGATTCTCAAATATGTTTTTTTGCCATAACTCAAAAAGTAGTCGTTAGAGACATACGGTTTTTGCTAAATTATTTAAAATTGTAATTCACAACTTTCCATTAAATGCAATCGAAATCGTTAGAGCCGTTTTTGAGAAAATTCCATTTTGTATGTTTTTTGCCCATAAAAATAAAATAAAAAAACTAAAATTTCAAAAAAGTGAAAAAATAGTCTGGAGATATTGGCTAAATACACTTTTTGCATAAAAATTGATCCACATGTTTGATCTCCAGCGAACTGCAAATACACACAGACACCAACATTTTTTTTTTCGAAAAACACTTTTGTGGGTTCAGGGGACCCTAAAATGGATTTTTAGTCCAACTTGTAAAAAAATTTTTTTGGACGATCACAATACTTTCTCTAACACATATGGGAGAGAGTAAAAAGAGGCTCTATATTGTTATTTTCATTGTTAATATTGTTTAGTTTACGTTTAATGGATATTGTGTCTTAGATAAGATTCTAACTTTACTTTTGCTGTCAAACTGTTTGTGATTTGTGGAATAAATATCATTATTTCATTTCATTACATCAATTCCAGTTTTATAGATTTTAGTCAAATCTATACAACTATAATTTCATTGTCATAAAAAAACAATTGGTGAGAAATTTGCGTAAAGAGGAAGAAATAAAACTGTTAATCAATTTCACTGCATTTTATAGAGGACACGAAAACGGGTTTTAATTAAAAAATACGCTAAAGTAAAAAAAAATTAGACCAGTCTACGAGCGTGCGTGAAGACTGCTATCGAGGGATTGACTGTAAAATAATTACACGGTTTTACACTGTCAATGGATGTAAAGGATGTCTCTGAACTCTCTGATAAGCTCTCTTGGTTGTTGTTACTGGTTCATTTAGAATCACAAATATCATATTGAAAGTGTCCAAAACACCTTGGTTATCCGTCCAGCCACCAATTTGTTTTTTTTTTTTTTTCACTTTTAAATTTATATCTCAAAAACAGAAAAGTGTGTTAAGCTGTAATTTTTCATGGCTCTTTATAACATAAACAAACATTTGAAGACACATTGGCGGCCATTTTAAATTTTAAATCCTAAATAACTCATAAACCAATAATTATATAACAAATTACATTGGATATTGTTTTTTTAGAAAATGTAATTACAAATTCAATTATATAACGTTTTCATAAATCAGATGAAAAATAACAAAGAATTGATCATTTATGTGACAGTATGTACATTGTAATACACATGTAACAGCTGATAATAATAAAGTAATTTGTGATATTCTTGAATCAGATGTTTACATAAACTTTATTGTTGTACTAGTCAGCTGATTTATAATGTATTCGATGAAAAAGTGAGTGAATTAATGCATTTGACGGATTTGTTACATGTTCTGTTGTATAAATTGATGGAATATGCTTCGTTTTAAATTAGAAAAAAATTTGTACAATATAAAATAATATTTTGGAATACCGTCTACATGTGTTCAGATTCATTAAATAATATAAAAACTATTTGTAATTTTGAAAGGTTAAAAACTTAATTGTTAGATATAAAGGTTACTTTTATTAGTTACGTATAGAAACATTATAAAAAGTAATGATTTAATTAATTATTTAAATAATATATACTGTAGATTTACGGAAATTAACAATTATTTATGTGATAAAAGCTTCACATAAAATTTTTATGTTTTTAACAACGCTACTATACAAGACTAGGTACACAAAAATAAGTAAAGAAATCCTGATAACATCGGTTGGAATTGTGAAGAGTTGCATTTGTAATTTATTACAAAATACTTTTACTTTTGTCGATGAACTTTGCCAACGAAAGTAATTGTTTAAATTTAAATATATTAAGTTTCCATTATATAATTAAGTCATTCATTATTGACAAATTATCATTATTTTGGAAGATCGTAGGATAGCAAACTAAAACTACTTACATTAAAAAAAACAATAATAAAAATTCGAAACAGTGAAATTTAAACATTATTGTAATTTCCAATAAATTTTAAACAAACAACAGAACAATTGACAACTATAGAAATGTAATTTATTCATACGATTATAGGCTAGTAATAGTACAATAATAATTGATTTAAGACTATTTTTAATAAAATATTCCTGCAGATACGTATAACATCACACACGTAGCTCCTTTCTTCCACTGACGGTAAAAAAAAAAATATCCAAGGGCCCTCAATTTAAATAAGGAACGGTAAAAACAGGCCATCCCTCAACAGACCCAATTTAAATAAGGAACAGTAACAATAAGTACATCCTTTAACAGACCCACCTTTCTATCACTTACAAGTCAAGTAGGAAAAGTACGCATACCGTAACCTCAAAGTGACATGTTGTGGACGAGTCGTTGCATTATCATTGGTGGTATTAGTCATAATATTACTTAGCATTAGAAAATAGTATATTTCATAACAAGAGTGGAAAGTGGGGTTTTGCATGTTCGAGACCATATGTTTGAAGTGTGAGACTTGTCGAGCACTTCAATTGGTCGAGAACATACAAAACACTTTTACTCGAGTTTTGAACGATACTTTTCACTACACTACGGAATAAAAACAGGTGTTGTTGAATGTGGAAAATTTTCGGTTGTAAACTATGTTACTTTAGGTAGTAAACAATAGACAGCTGTTGAAAATATGATGTTTCACAGGTTGTAAACACATAACGAAAACAGCTAAATTCATAGCAGTGTAGTGAAATAAAAATTTTATTTTGCGCTATTCGCCAAAATTATGCGGATTATTTAGATGGATTTAAAATGTATAATTAACTAGCTGTACCCGCCCGCTTCGACTGTCATATTGTTGAGTTTGATTATATAATCGAAATGTGCAGCCAGCTTTCGGTTTACACTGTAATCAAGTTAGAACAGCTGGTGTTGTGAATAATTTATTGTTATATTTAATAATTATTTTTAATTTAAAAAGTTCAGCCTACCACAATTTTATTCTATTTGTTTTTTATCAACAGCTGTTAATCAAATAAATCAATCAATTAATATAGATCCACATGAATCCCATGGGAATTTTGGAGGCCGGTGGGATGGATTCCTGAGATCAGAGAGGATACTTTCTAGGGGCCGAATCAAACCAATGTACAACATTGAAAATCAATTGGACGTATGGTTTTGGATAAATAGTGATGAGTGGTAAATGGAAATTGTAGAAAATTGAGCAAATTAAAAATGTGCCTACATTTTCTTATTTTATTTTGAAACTCATACCTCCCCTACACCCTCGGTTGTCTAACTCATCCACTTTAATATGTCAGTCAGTAATAACTAACCATATTCAGTCAAAGAAGTGATGATATAGTGACTTCTAAACTAATTAATTATAACAATTTTATTTCTTTCATATTATCTTAGAAGACAAGTTCACTATCATCTTTCAATAGAGAACAACTAAAGATAAATGAAAATCACATTATATTACACAAATGTTCAGTGCCATTGGCACTGGTCTCTCTGGTCAACTGAGGAAGTGCCACTGTCACTGGTCTCTCTAGTTAACTGAGGAAGTGCTCTTGGCATTGGTCTCTCTAGTCAAGTGAGGAAGTGCTACTGGCACTGGTCTCTCTGGTCGACAGAGGAAGTGCCACTGTCACTGGTCTCTCTAGTCAACTGAGGAAGGGCCACTGTCACTGGTTTCTCTAGTCAACTGAGGAAGTGCTCTTGGCATTGGTCTCTCTAGTCAAGTGAGGAAGTGCTACTGGCACTGGTCTCTCTGGTCGACAGAGGAAGTGCCACTGTCACTGGTCTCTCTAGTCAACTGAGGAAGTGCCACTGTCACTGGTTTCTCTAGTCAACTGAGGAAGTGCTCTTGGCATTGGTCTCTCTAGTCAAGTGAGGAAGTGCTACTGGCACTGGTCTCTCTGGTCGACAGAGGAAGTGCCACTGTCACTGGTTTCTCTAGTCAACTGAGGAAGTGCCACTGTCACTGGTTTCTCTAGTCAACTGAGGAAGTGCCACAGTCACTGGTTTCTCTAGTCAACTGAGGAAGTGCTACTGTCAATGGTCTCTCTAGTCAACTGAGGAAGTGCTACTGTCACTGGTCTCTCTGGTCGACAGAGGAAGTGCCACTGTCACTGGTTTCTCTAGTCAACTGAGGAAGTGCTACTGTCAATGGTCTCCCTAGTCAACTGAGGAAGTGCTACTGGCACTGGTCTCTCTGGTCGACAGAGGAAGTGCCACTGTCACTGGTTTCTCTAGTCAACTGAGGAACTGCCACTGTCACTGGTTTCTCTAGTCAACTGAGGAAGTGCTACTGTCACTGGTCTCTCTAGTCAACTGAGGAAGTGCCACTGTCAGTGGTCTCTCTAGTCAACTGAGGAAGTGCTATTGGCACTGGTATCTCTAGTCAAGTGAGGAAGTGCTCTTGGCATTGGTCTCTCTAGTCAACTGATGAAGTGTCACTAGCACTGGTCTCTCTAGTCAACTGAGGAAGTGCCACTAGCACTGGTCTCTCTAGACAACTGAGGAAGAGCCAGTAGCACTGGTCTCTCTAGTCAACTGAGGAAGTGCCACTGTCAGTGGTCTCTATAGTCAACCGAGGAAGAGCCAGTAGCACTGGTATCTCTAGTCAACTGAGGAAGTGCCACTAGCACTGGTCTCTCTAGTCAACTGAGGAAGTGCCACTGTCAGTGGTCTCTATAGTCAACTGAGGAAGAGCCAGTAGCACTGGTATCTCTAGTCAAGTGAGGAAGTGCTCTTGGCATTGGTCTCTCTAGTCAACTGATGAAGTGTCACTAGCACTGGTCTCTCTAGTCAACTGAGGAAGTGCCACTAGCACTGGTCTCTCTAGTCAACTGAGGAAGTGCTATTGGCACTGGTATCTCTAGTCAAGTGAGGAAGTGCTCTTTGCATTGGTCTCTCTAGTCAACTGAGGAAGTGCCACTAGCACTGGTCTCTTAGTCAACTGAGGAAGTGCCAGTAGCACTGGTCTCTCTATTTAACTGACGAAATGCCACTAGCACTGGTCTCTCTGGTCAAATGACGAAGTGCCAGTGTTACTGAAAATTTATGTAATATAATGTGATTTATCTTTAGTTGTTCTCTTCTGCAAGGTGTTAGTGAATTGTCTTTTAAGGTAAGATTGCTGATGTCTTATCCCTCCTAATATACTAATACCTGGCCTAGTGCCCTTTAACCTAACCTAATAATCTTTTTATATTTCTTCATAAAACCCCAATCTTTAGTTAGCATTCCACTTAGAAAGGGAAGAGTACAGTTAATCCGTTGGTAGAGGTATCCACGGCAGACAGGATGTGCTTGGGACCGGCCTTATAAGGCCAAGACTACATAATGACTGACCAAAACTGCCCATGAAACATTGTTGGGCCTCACTCACAAACACTCGACCTCGTTTACAAGCTTCCATAAATGGTGTCACTTCTGATAACATAGAAAAAGTACCCATAAAACTAATACGAAGAATTGAACGCAGTAGGGACATGAATCTAACTAATCTCTGATTGAGGATTCCGCTCTTTCCGGTTCCGGTGCGTGCAATCTCTGGAAGATATCGTCATATATTTTTATTAAAATACTGTACTATACATTTGTTATTGAATGTTCAACTTGACATAGCACTTAAGTGTAGCTCTGATGCGCGGTGTTGCCAAGAGTACTGCGTTTGACATACGACGGACAATAACTTGTTAATGTAAAAGTCCATTTGAAGAGGATTTTTTTTTCTTGTTCAGATAGTAATACAAAAGAAAAACGTGATGAAAATAGAAATAAGTGATAAGAACAATCTTTAAACATAAGTGTACTGAAATTCACAATACAGTATAAAAAGTAGATTATAAAACAGGTGCACTTAAAGAATTGAAACGTGGCAACAACGCAAAACGTAAAGGAATTGTTATGATTGCTGGTGGCTTACATCGTCACGCCACTGGTCGTAGCATTCAAAAACTCCTCGTAGTTCCAACATTTGCTCTGAGGATAAGTCGAGCATTTACTAAATAAATATTATTATACAATAATCATCTGGCCCAGAATTTAACTCAATACCAAACTAAGGACCTGGTTTCCAATCTATGACACAGAGGCACTTCTCTTCAAACTGACATTTGAAAACAGACATTTTGATGTAGATGAGCATACTGATCAAATGACCAGAAGATTTTTAATTTAACGATCGGGGAAACAGGCCTTTAAAGAATGTTTTATATGGAAGAGAACTAAGGCGTGTTAGCTGAAAATCAGACCAATACCACGTGATTTGGATTCCGCGTAAAGCTGTAGGTCCATTGGTTGCCCTCGATATTGGGCTATTAAAAAATGGCTAAGTGAAAAACAGTTGACTCTAGTTAGAAACAATGACTGCACTCGTTCATTTACACTCATCACATTCATTCACCCCTCATATTCGCCCATGTCTTCACGATCCCGCCAAATCTCCGTGGCGCCTTAATGATGAGTAATAATTACACCAAAACAAGCTACAACTTGGGCTAACTGACAAGAAATGTTCAAAATATATTTTTTTAGTGCACGTGCCTTGAACATAGAGATAGATTGGGCAACTTTAGTGAATACATTTGCGACAGTATACTTTTTTGTAAAAAAAATAATAATAAACAAAGAAAACCATTTTTACCCATCCCCAAAACCACAATAAACGATTAACACATGGTATTTGTATATGTGTCATAAACATATTTGTTCTTATAAAACAAGACGGTTCTTATTGTTTCATGGCCCAAGGAAACCAAGAATAAATGTGGAAGAACGTTTGCTTTATCAAAACATAAAAAAATTCAATGTCATTTATCTAATTCATCCTATCAGTAAAATACAGGGCATTTCTTTTAAAACGCAACCCTATTTATATGTACAGAAATGAAGGTTTAAGATAGTTACAAGTTCATAGGTTGGTATCCCTGGTTCTTCTTCCATGGCTTTCAGCTGATTTTCATTGTTGCATTGTTGTTCACTTTATTTGGGTTTCGTGCAATGTCATTAAGTTGAGGTTAGAAAAATGGTTTTGAGTAAAGATCAGAGAGTGTTTATTGTGGAGGAATATTTTAAAATAAAATTATTTAAAACAAAAATGACATTAAAATCATGTAAATAGTAGTAATATTAATAATAATAAAATGTGTTATAGATATATGTTTTGTTTTCAGTTTTACTTCAAATCATGGGATGCATTTTAAAAGAAACACCCTGTACAAAATATGGGACATCATCGCCCAATATTTAAAACATTACAAAATACAATAATTTGGTAAACAAGTAATTGGTTGATGCGGCAGATGAAGGGGTTTCGTCCACAACGGAATAAAAAAGTGATACAAAAACCAAAGAAACAAAAAAACAGAGTGGAGTGTGTTAGGCTGCACGGTATTTACATGAAGGTGTAACGTGTATTCACGTTGTATGTACGATGCAACGTATTTACTAGATCGTGTTGCCTCACTGGTTCGTGTTAGGCTGCACGGTATTTACATGAAGGTTTAACGTGTATTCACGTTGTATGTACGATGCAACGTATTTACTAGATCGTGTTGCCTCACTGGTTCGTGTTAGGCTGCACGGTATTTACATGAAGGTTTAACGTGTATTCACGTTGTATGTACGATGCAACTTATTTACTAGATCGTGTTGCCTCACTGGTTCGTGTTAGGCTGCACGGTATTTACATTAAGGTTTAACGTGTATTCACGTTGTATGTACGATGCAAAGTATTTAGTAGATCGTGTTGCCTCACTGGTTCGTGTTAGGCTGCACGGTATTTACATTAAGGTTTAACGTGTATTCACGTTGTATGTACGATGCAAAGTATTTAGTAGATCGTGTTGCCTCACTGGTTCGGGTTAGGCTGCACGGTATTTACATTAAGGTTTAACGTGTATTCACGTTGTATGTACGATGCAAAGTATTTAGTAGATCGTGTTGCCTCACTGGTTCGTGTTAGGCTGCACGGTATTTACATGAAGGTTTAACGTGTATTCACGTTGTATGTACGATGCAACGTATTTACTAGATCGTGTTGCCTCACTGGTTCGTGTTAGGCTGCACGGTATTTACATTAAGGTTTAACGTGTATTCACGTTGTATGTACGATGCAAAGTATTTAGTAGATCGTGTTGCCTCACTGGTTCGTGTTAGGCTGCACGGTATTTACATTAAGGTTTAACGTGTATTCACGTTGTATGTACGATGCAAAGTATTTAGTAGATCGTGTTGCCTCACTGGTTCGGGTTAGGCTGCACGGTATTTACATTAAGGTTTAACGTGTATTCACGTTGTATGTACGATGCAAAGTATTTAGTAGATCGTGTTGCCTCACTGGTTCGGGTTAGGCTGCACGGTATTTACATGAATGTTTAACGTGTATTCACGTTGTATGTACGATGCAAAGTATTTAGTAGATCGTGTTGCCTCACTGGTTCGTGTTAGGCTGCACGGTATTTACATGAATGTTTAACGTGTATTCACGTTGTATGTACGATGCAAAGTATTCAGTAGATCGTGTTGCCTCACTGGTTCGTTCTTTGTTATTACTACAGTACTTATTATCTTGCCAATAAACATTCTGGTTCCCTCTGAACATTAGTACAATGTTTAACATTGTAAAGATCTTGGACATAACGTATTCAGCTAATTCGTTTCGAATCCGAACATTTCTGTATTTCGAGCAAATTCGGTCCCAGATTGTTGGCAGACTCCACCACGCAAATTTAAATAATATTTTTAATTTAGATAAATTATTATTATTATTTTAAAGAGATCACATTACTTTCTCTTTAAAATGTGAGAAATGGCTTTTTTACTTTCTCCCATATGCGTTAGCATAAAGAAAATAACATATTGCGATCGTCCAAACAAATTTTTTTACAAGTTGACCTAAAAATCCATTTTCGGGTCCCCTAAACCCATAAAAGATTGTTTCTGAAAATAATGTTGTGTGTCTGTCTGTATGTGTGTCTATCTGTGTATAGACAAAAAGCACACGACAAAAAACATACGAAAATGGAATTTACTCAAAAACGGCTCTAACAATTTCGATTACATTTTCGGGAAAGATACGAATTACAATTTAAAATATTTTAGTAAAACCCGCATGTCTCTACTTGACTAGTTTTTTAGCTATGGCAAAAAAGAACATATGTGGGAATCAAACTCGTAATTTTCAAAGTTTTGATTTTATAGTGTTTAATATGGGGGAAAGTTGTGCTTATTCTTTGGAACCATTATTTACTATACTTGCGCACTGAACACTTTTAATTAATGAATTGTAACCAGAAGTTGTAAAACCTTTAATCACCCAAGTTCATTTTCAAAAAGAAATTAAATTTTAAAGCAGTAAAACTAAATTTCAATCTAGTATAAAGATGAAAACGATATAATATCGTTCAATTTTTAAATAAAAAATCTAGGGGAAACATTGTAATTTTATAAGAGATAAAACTAATAACTAAGATATTACTAATACTATATTTATAAGAGATAAAACTAATAACTAATATATTACTAATACTATACTTATAAGAGATAGGCCATCATCAAACTTACGTAAGAAAAGACCACTAAGACCTATAGCAGAGAACATATAAAGAGAAATCACATTATGTTATACAAATTGTTAGTGCCACTGGCACTTCCTCAGTTGTCTAGAGAAACCAGTGCCAGTAATACTGAAAATTTGTGTAATATAATGTATTTCACAAATCAAAAACAGTTTGGCAGCAAAAGTAAACTTAGGATCTTATCTTAGATACAATATCCATAAAACTTGGCTTGTAAACTAAACAACATTAATAATGTAAATGACAATATTGAGCCCTTCTTGACATCAACCGAAAGACAAAAAACCCTGTAGCGTAAGGCTTATCTAATTGTAACATGACGTAAAAGGCACTATTAGCTTATACGAACTTTAAACTTAAAACCAAGTATTAATTAAATAAAGTACATTTATATACAAATTTCATTTCAAATTGAGTTAAAAAAATTATAAAATACAAATAATCCAAGTTAAGTACAAATAGTCTATAGCTAAGTACGTAATCAAGTGATTTTAAAAGTTTGCGTTTTGTTTAGTAAAAAACAAAAATCTTTACTTGAAAAAACCCAATTTGAAATTTTATTTAAATTAATTGGTAGTTGATTAAAATGTCCAGGGCCTAAATATAAATTTGTCTGTTAAAAGATGTTTTTCAATATTTTGAAGAGTCCAAGGTTATCACTTTTTTTAACTGTGAAAATGTTCAACTGAAAATATGTTAGAACTTAAGTTATGATGAATTTAACTGTTTTAAAAACAATTTATATAATATAGACTTTAGAGTTTCATACATAATATAAAAACTTAAAGAAAATTGTTCATTTGTATTTATTATAATGAGCTACAGTGTTCCTAGATATTAAGTGTATCCAGAGCCTCGTCATAAAAAGATCACATACATCGAAACGCAATGTTGCCAGTCTGCCGTGTATAAACAAGGGGTTGACTCACCTTCGTACGTCAGTTCCACACAGTCACCACTTCACAACTGCACTGTCGGTCAGCACAGCACGCCCCACTCTCGCCCTTACGCCCTGGGCGCATGACACACTCGACGCCTACCACACCTCCAGCCGGTCTGCCTTACAAGGGCGTCTATCACCATCGGCTACTCTATCCACGATTATTTTCCTTATAAATGTTTTCCAATCGTGTAGGATTGGACGGTAGTGTCATCAATTATCGCAGAATTTCAGCAAACGACCCAACATTTACAACAACAAATTGAGAGATCAAGGTTCACCATATAGAGCATTAGGATGCTGAGGTAGAGAGAAAACTTCTATACAGGGTAACATCGTTATGAGAGATCAGAGTTCACCATATAGAGCACTAAGGTGCTGAGTTAAAGAGGATATTCTTCTACAGTATAACACCGTAACTGACAGATCAGAGTTCACCATATAGAGCACTAAGGTGCTGGTTAAAGAGGATATTCTTCTACAGTATAACACCGTATCTGAGAGATCAGGATTCACCATATAGAGCACTAAAGTGCTGGGGTAGAACGGATATTCCTCTACAGTGTAACACCGTAACTTAGAGATCAGAGTTCAGCATATAGAGCACTAAGGTGCTGAGGTAGAAAGGACATTCCTCTACAGTGTAACACCGTAACTTAGAGATCAGAGTTAAGCATATAGAGCACTAAGGTGCTGAGGTAGAAAGGACATTCCTCTACAGTGGAACACCGTAACTTAAAGATCAGAGTTCACCATATAGAGCACTAAGATGCTGAGGTAGAAAGGACATTCCTCTATAGGGTAACACCGTAATTTAGAGATCAGAGTTCAGCATATAGAGCACTAAGTGTGCTGAGGTAGAAAGGACATTCCTCTACAGTGTAACACCGTAACTTAGAGATCAGAGTTAAGCATATAGAGCACTAAGGTGCTGAGGTAGAAAGGACATTCCTCTATAGGGTAACATCGTTACTAAGAGATCAGAGGTCACGATATATAGTGGTTAGTGTGCTGAGGTAGAGAGGACATTCCTCTACAGTGTAACACCGTAACTGAGAGATCAGAGGTCACCATATAGAGCACTAAGGTGCTGAGGTAGAGAGGACATTCCTCTACAGTGTAACACCGTATCTGAGAGATCAGAGGTCACCATATAGAGCACTAAGGTGCTGAGGTAGAAAGGACATTCCTCTACAGGGTAACATCGTTACTAAGAGATCAGTGTTCACCATATATAGTGGTTAGTGTGCTGAGGTAGAGAGGACATTCCTCTACAGTGTAACACCGTTACTAAGAGATCAGTGTTCACCATATATAGTGGTTAGTGTGCTGAGGTAGAGAGGACATTCCTCTACAGTGTAACACCGTAACTGAGAGATCAGAGGTCACCATATAGAGCACTAAGGTGCTGAGGTAGAGAGGACATTCCTCTATAGGGTAACATCGTTACTAAGAGATCAGAGGTCACGATATATAGTGGTTAGTGTGCTGAGGTAGAAAGGACATTCCTCTACAGGGTAACATCGTTACTAAGAGATCAGTGTTCACCATATATAGTGGTTAGTGTGCTGAGGTAGAGAGGACATTCCTCCACAGTGTAACATCGATAGTGTGAGATCATGGTTGGCTCATGAATGGTTGTCTTATGATTAAATGTTAGTAACTTAGTCATCCGAATCCTACTCCGTCGATAAATTAATGCGTATTTTCTACCAGAGAAATCCTTCCCTGAAACTTCTTCTCATTGGTAAATCGATGCGCCGGCGTTCGGGAGCAGTTGCCATCAAAGAGCATCTTTTCCTCCTCTTTACAGTAGGTTTATTTATAAAAGTGAGTTGCCTCTATTTAAAAAAATACAAATTTAGGTATCTAACTATTTTATCACGGTCGAATTTATTTTGATATAAATTAAGAATATAAATATGATATATTAATTAGAGAATAATGCGTCATGTACTATCACCAAACGGTACGAAGAGACAATCAACAACTTATAGTAGATTATGAAGCAATACATATAATGTTAACTCCAATATAAATTAAACTTTTGTAAATTATGTAAATTATGAACATTGTATGTAATTTACGACATTGTAAATTATGAACCTTTAATAATAAAAAATTACAGATTTTTTATTATTAAAAAAATTTTGCCACTTAATATTTTGTTGAAAATGCGATTCTGTAAATGGCTTTTATCCGACACCCTCTATGCGTCTAACTGAACGAGATGACTTCATTCGTAACCAGTCATTATTTTCATGTTTAATGAGTGGGGGCCATCACTGTCCTCATTGTCAACCATTGTATTCCTGTAGTTTGGTTGTTAAACGATTCGTAAAGCAAAAAATAAAACAAAAATCAGTTCGACGTTATTTGTGCTGTCATGAAGTCCCTGGGACAACACGTTCTTAAGAATTAAAAATAATGAGAAGAATATGCATACGCAATCAATCGCCAGTAAAGTTACGGATCGTAAAGTAAAGAATTATAAACAAATATTCATGAAAAACTGACTTTTTGAAGAATAAACGGTATGTTATGTTTTAAAATTTACCACGGTAAATATTTAATTATATCTATACAATAAAAAAATGTATTCTTCGTTTATTGTCAAAATCGGAAACACTATCATCGAATGAAAGTGCACACTTCAGCTGCGGAAAGAAGAGCTTTCTCCTGGCGTCTCGGCACTACTCCAGCAGACTCTACGTCATTTTCCATACAAGGCGAAGCTAAATCGCCTGATTGCCTAACACCTGGTCACCATTGTCGTGTGTCCCTCCCTCCTCCTCTCGCCACAGAACGAAATTGGCCGCCACCCAGTGGGTGGACATTGATTGTACATACTCTTCTTTCCTGAATTTAAGAAAGTGAATTTAAATTTTTAACAGCATACAATTTAGGGCCTCTCCTAACCTAGCTAGTCCTGACTAGAGGGTCGCGGGTTTAACTAAATTTAGAGCCTCTCCTAACCTAGCTAGTCCTGACTAGGCGGTCGTGGGTTTGACTAAATTTAGGACCTCTCCTAACCTAGCTAATTCTGACTAGAGGGTTGCGGGTTTAACTAAATTTAGGACCTCTCCTAACCTAGCTAGTCCTGACTAGGGGGTCGCGGGTTTAACTAAATTTAAGGCCTCTCCTACCCTAGCTAGTCCTGACTAGAGGGTCGCGGGTTTAACTAAATTTAGAGCCTCTCCTAACCTAGCTAGTCCTGACTAGGCGGTCGTGGGTTTGACTAAATTTAGGACCTCTCCTAACCTAGCTAATTCTGACTAGAGGGTTGCGGGTTTAACTAAATTTAGGACCTCTCCTAACCTAGCTAGTCCTGACTAGGGGGTCACGGGTTTAACTAAATTTAGGACCTCTCCTAACCTAGCTAGTCCTGACTAGAGGGTCGCGGGTTTGACTAAATTTAGGACCTCTCCTAACCTAGCTAATTCTGACTAGAGGGTCGCGGGTTTAACTAAATTTAGGACCTCTCCTAACCTAGCTAGTCCTGACTAGGGGTTGCGGGTTTGACTAAATTTAGGGCCTTTCCTAACCTAGCTAATTCTGACTAGAGGGTCGCGGGTTTAACTAAATTTAGGGCCTTTCCTAACCTAGCTAGTCCTGACTAGGGGGTCGCGGATTTAACTAAATTTAGGGCCTCTTCTAACCTAGCTAGTCCTGACTAAGGGGTCACGGGTTTGACTAAATGTAGGGCCTCTCCTAACCTAGCTAGTCCTGATTAGGGGGTCACGGGTTTAACTAAATTTAGCTTGATGGGTTTAAACCGTTGTCCCATACCAACAATATACTATCCCATATTCTTCGTTAAGATTTAATTTGTTGGTACATGGGGTGTCTAGGCCATATTGTCTGTTTGGGATTTATTGTTTTGGATACATAGAGCTTCCGGGCCAAATTGTTTTTTGGGATGTATTGTTTTGCGTACATAGATCTATTGGGTCACATTTTTAATTGAGATTAATTGTTTTTGGGTAAAAGAACTAATGGGCCATATTGTTCGTGTGGGATTTATTGTTTTGGGTGCATAGCGCTACTACTGGGCCATATTTTTAGTAGAGGTTTATTATTTTGGGGATCTTTATCGGTTGACTTGCTACAGTTACATATAATTTAATAAAACATAAATATATATATAACCTATGTAGACTAAGCGCTCGACGTTCTTTACTGGACGGTGAGTGGAGCGGGTGCCATTTTTGTGGTTACGAACGGTTTCAACGCGGTCTATGTTCACTCTATTTGTATTACTTGCTCTGTGTTTACAACTTAAAATAATTATTTGGCAAATATATTATTAATTAATATTGTTTAAAGGCGTTTTTTCTTCATAAATAAAAACTGATACTCAGTCCAACTTTATTAATGTGGGCATAGTAGCATAACAGTTATTACTTGGTTTTTTAATAAAATAAAATACTATACTATTCAAGCTCTAAAATTGAAAATCAAACATAATAAAAATAACATTTTAAAAATAATTGTATACTGACAATCAGTTGACAGACCATTATAACCTTGGTATTTAAGGTAGTTAGTACATAGTAGACGTTTTAAGTAAAAACCTGTTTTTAATAATATTAAGCTGACATTAAACGTCTTCCTTATTAAACTGAAGTTTCAGAAAAAGAAATTACAATATTATATTTAAGACTATTGTATATTTTCATAATTTAATTATGTATCATGAACTTCATTATTTTTTTTATTTTCCAAGTCAATAATTATAAAATTATTTTTAATTATAAATAATAATCAAATATTTCAATTTTCTAGAAATATTGATATAATAAGTTTAAAAATAATATAAAAAATTTTAACGATAATTATATTTTAGTTTTTAATTTTGTTTAGTTTTACTTACATTTGGATTTTAAAAAAAGATTTATTGATTTAATTTCCAATAAACTAACGTGTAATTCGGTTGTAATAGTGATAGAAAAAAATAATTCAAAGCAATTATTTTTAATTTTCCCTGACCATTTTCAGAGATACTGTATTTAAACTGTCAGGAAACATTTAAAAACTGCAATTTTTCTGTATTTTAAAAAGTGTTTAAAATCCTTAGATTCCCATTTTTCTATTCTTCTTATTTTTCGAGACGGTGTATTTTATAGCTTGGTATGATTAAAAATACAGTATTAAGTGCTAGTAGCTCGTCATTTGTGAACAGCTTAAACAGCATTGAACATTGATGTTAACAGGAGGAGATCAGGACTTCTCCTATTCAATATCCTGAAGGTCTTAAGGACATGGTTTTAAGTATAATTGCAGTTGCAGATTCAGTCAAGACAAACTGTCCTTGTGGGTCTTTGTGGGCGATTCAATGTGTGTGGGCTAGAACGCCCATCCCCGTAAGGTCAGTTGCTCTCCTCAAGGCCTAGCCTAGCGGTACAGAATGAAAATTGTTGTATTTTACAGAGCTGTTTATTAGAATAAAATAATACGTTTATTAAATATATTACAATATTTTTCTAGAGTCAGAAACAATGGACTTGCTATTTAACAAAGTACATATGTGCAGACGCTTATCACTTTTTATATTATTTACGCTGTCTAAAACATCATTTGACGAGCTGTTGGAGCTAATAAAAACAGAAATAACTGGCAGTAATAGAAAAATGAGAAGAAGCAATTCGTCAAAAAAGTTAGTCATATTACAAATCTAAAGTTCGTTATTGGAAATATGTTTTAAATTACAATTGAAAAAACAAAATAAATTTATTGGAATGAAAAAAAATATTAATAGTTAAAAAAACAAAAGCTAAATAAAATACTCACTCTTAATTTGAAAAATCTGTAATTTGTCAATCACAATTGGGTAGTTTTGTCATTGTATGTTTGGCTTGTACTATCCCAAAGTCAAAACGGTTTTTCATTTCGCAGACAGTACATTCAAGTCAACTATTTAATTTGTTTTCCATAGCTCATCCTTTTTGTTGTTTTTTCTTGTTACAGTATTTCAAAATGTGGGTTGACTTGTCCAATCTGTGTCTACTATATCACTTTCTTGGTAACAGAACGTCTGTCGCGTCATATTGTGTTGTGTCTGACCGGCTACATCCAACCACAGTGTATTAAATGATTGCCACTGCATTGCGCTGGCTCTCTGGTTAATCTATGTACTCTGTGGTCTTACTTACCAAGTATCAGCCCCCACCTCTAAAGTACATAGCTGATTACCTAACCCATTAGTAGCCAACTTGATGACTTCCGCTGGATCTATGCGTATGCGTGATGCAGCCATTTATTTTTATTTATTGTATTTTTATCACATCATTCTAGTAAATAACAACATAAATTATTACAAATGCATTTATGAAACAAATGTTACAAATTAAAATTAAAAAATTGTTTATTATTTTCTTTATAGTTAAATTTACATCGCATCTTATTATAATCTCTTAAGCAAAAATGCTATTTAAGAGATCAACTAAATTAAATTATATGAATATAGAAGTAACAACGACAAATTAAATTAGTAATAAAACAATAATAACTTCAATTATGTAAAAATATACTCAATAAATAATTACAGTACTGTAAAATATCATAAAAATCATCATTACAGACAAATGAAGGGAAAACAAACGACATTTACAGTTCATTTAACAGATTAATTAAAAATAAATAAATAAATAATATTATTGTAGAGGTAGAAAACAATTTTTTGCGTTTTAAATACTTCCTCCTTTAGATTTGATATGAAGTTCAGTTTTTCAAATGTCCGGGTATTTTTGGCACTATTTACGCTTTCTTCTGAATTACGACTGGTATGTTCGAGTTTCATCAACATAAACATAATCAATTAGCTATGGTACAATCAATAGAAATTTATCTATCAAAATAATTGTTCAACTATAGTAAATCAATAACAAATAATAAAAATTCTAACAATAAATATAAAAAAAAACTGAAAATCAACAAATAAATTACAACAAACATAACAACAATTAATTTAAATAAATAATAACAATATATCTCTGAATAGTTAATAAATATTAAAATTAACGAATGTAAATCCATAAAAATCATAATTTATGAGAGATATGATGAAGCAATTGTAATGAGGAGTTGCCGATTATTTGAAATTAAGTTTTTAGTATTCTTTTTAATTATTTACTTGCTGTAAACCGTATATATCTTTGTACATAAACATTTATTTTTCCAATGAAAGAAAAAAAAATAAATAAATCTGGGTTAGTGTTTTTTTTTTTTTTTTTTTTTTTTTTTTTTTTTTTTTTTTTTTTTTTGAATTCTAATATCGTGTTTTGGATAACCTCATTTTGTAAGTTACATTTTGTTTATTATTTGTACATTTATTTTTAACCTTTAGATTGCCGGTAAAAAAAATTACTAATTATTTAAATTACAAATTAAACAAGATTACCAATTATTTTCACAATTTCTCTACGAACTGTTAGTGACAGTGTGGCATCTTCCTGGGTTTCCACGTGTTTTTTATGATGATTGAGCATATGAGAACGAACTTGATCTGTGTGGTGAAGCGGTGGCACGCGCACTTGGTTTACTTGCAGCTAACGGTGGCGGCGAAACTAACCTTTCCCTGTACAGTACTTACTAAACTAAATCAGGTATTTAATCATGTATTCACGTTTTTCTACAATTTACTGTAAATCAATTTTAGTTATAGTAAAAAACGAACTAGGCATACCTTTGGGTGACTTGTGCCAACGTCATATGTTGATAATTGTTATCAAACAACTTTTTTTTAATTTTTTTATATGATGTGTGCATCTTGGCGCACGCCCATTTCGTCTTTACTTAAATCCAGCCTTTGAAAGTCAGGATAGTAATAAAACTTTCACTTTGCCTTGCCTAGTCAAAATTGTCCCCAGACAACTAATTTTAGGATACATATGTACAGATATACTCCGGTAATAATGATTTTCGTATTTTTAGATAATTTTTAAGTATTGGCAAGTATATTAATTTACAAACACTCCGTTGATCTGTATTTTATATTTTATGAGCTTTTATATTACAAGAGTTGTTATGTGCGTGTGTGCGTGCGTGATCCAGTTTAGTAGCAATTACTAAATAATGTAGTTCAATTGTTTTATATTGTAATAGGTGTACACAAATCATGACAATGTAGTTCCGTGTTAGTTGTTATGATTTTCTCAGATTAACTGATTCCCAATATTGTATCTTTTTCAAAAAAATATTATTTATAGACATAAAATGATTTTTATCAATGATAATAAATTGCAGCATATAATAAAACTGTTCAAATAATCCGTCAGGAACTACTTTTTTTAGGGTTTATAAATTATTTTCGATCAGAAATAATTTGATTTCGAAATCAGTACAACTATGGTAAATGGTATAAGAAAGCATGAGATAAATATTAATTGTACGGATAACCTTTTTGTGAAGCCAAATTAAAACGAAAAATTTATAAAATATTCAATATTTTATAGATTGTCACAAAGGAACGTCTTATATAAAAGCGTAAAATAGCACTAGTGACGTTAGGCACTTTAGGACCATGATCAGTAAATCAGGAAACTATTATTATTATTTTTAAGGACTAATATTATTCACAAGCTTTAAAATATATACTTATATTGTTTATAATCTCTATATTTATTCATTTATTTTTTTTAAAGAGAAAGCTCTCACTCACACATCACTAATTCTCCCACTTCCCTTAATCCTAGGTAAAGGGTAGGGAAATTTGGTAGAAATGTTTGTTGTCGGCTAAATAGGAAACTTAAAGTATTTTCATCTTGATAAAAAAATCCACAAAAGAGATTGCCCCATAAGAATAACATTGACTGATTTTAGTAAATTAATAACAGCTGTTTTGTAAATAAATAAACATGTTTATTTTATATTTTTGATAATTTTTTCTCCTCTTGATGCATTAGGAGTTGGCAAATAATTACGCTTTACTATATATTTTGTTTATACATTTACGTGTAAAGAGTAATCTTATAGGGTTTGCTAGAGTATAAAACTTTGTTGTCTAGAAGAACGACAGCAGGCTGAGCTTTTATGTAGATTTGATAGTTTAGAGATAATCACAGAGGCAAGGGTAAACAAGCGTAGGAACCACCCCTAGCGAAGCAAGGGCTGTCGGCTAGTTTAGATTTATATCTAATCTATTTTATATAGTTTATATTTTTATATAGATTATATAATATATTATAGATTCACCTTGCACTAGACGTCATGAGATAATGACAATAGACTAAGTGTATGCCTCTCAAGTGACCCTGGCTTACTCTCTACTTCCAAGTGTCTGGCCGTGGCAGGAAACCACATCACATCCTGCGCCCACCTTCAAATCGCAACCCACCGAGTAAACAAACGGACTTTGGTTTGACACTGAAAGTATTTATTTATTAGATGGCAAGGCCATTTTACAATAATAATTACAATATATATGGTTGAATTGAAGCATACAATACGATGTTCACAATAACATAATAGATGCAGATTGTTTGAGAACATGCAAATGGAGCTTACATTTGAATAAACGTACAGTACTATGATGTAAATATAACAAGCATGTATAGTAAAAATGTAAATAACCTTATTATAACAACAACTGTATCAATAACAAAATAACTAACGTGACAATAAGGTGACTTACTGTCGACGCAGAAGTTTTGTGCGCCCGATTTTGAAGGTTGTTTTCTAAGGAACTAAGAGGCCTGCGGAAAATTTAATCACACCATTGTTTTCCTTGTTTAGTTGTACGTCACGACATATGTATTTTTCAATTTTATTACAAATTTTAAAAATTCTATCCTAGTTTGAACATAAAAAGTACAGGAATATTAACGTGCAGTTTTGTATTTTACTATGTTATGGTAGTCTAATAATCATAAATTTGCACACTCTGGTCTAATCATAAAGATCAATAGATTAATTAGTCGGTAGCGTAGTTTGTTCAATCCCAGCTTCATGTGCTAAAGGTTCTCAGTTCGATCCCAATCAAGAGTCAATACATTTTGAGAAGGATCAGCTGATAACCACCGGCTGTTCATTTGTCATTGGGCTATTAATTAATGATACTTTCTAAGGAATAATCAGCCTTAGTTTGTAACAATGACTACATTCGCTCATCTACACTCATCACACTCATTCGAAATCCATATTCGCCCATATCTTGGCGATCGGTGTCTTATGAATAAATAAATAAATAAAAAAAAAAAAATTGGGTGTGCGTCGGACCACACGGTGGAAGTTATACTTCTTTGGCCATTCTCATACACCCACTCACGCACACAAACAGACAGGATATATAAATGAAATATAAGACATTTTTCAATATTATTCAATATATTTATCTTCAATATATTATACGTGACTTCATTATTATATTATACACCTATATTATCATTATCAGTAATTTCTTCGATTAACAATCGATTAATCGATAGTTCTTAAAAATTTGTTCTTACTTTTCAGCGTGACGCGGTTTCTCGACCAACATCCCATCCCAAAGTGTCTAACGGGCGCAAAGAAGTATAACTTCAATAAATAAATTATTTGACAACTATAATGAATTTATTACTATACCAAATATGTCCATCAACGTCTTGTTTGGACGGATCGAACATACCGATCCTGCGTAAAGTCAACTAAACGCCCTCTCATACTATCATAAGGAAACGTGTAATAAATGCCATATTGATAGAGGGCCTAGGTTCAATAAATTCCAATAGAAAACTAGAACAAAAATGTTCGTTTCAAATTAAAAATGTATGTAAGTTTTTTTAGTTCCACATTTACTAGCTCAAAATTAGTAAACTAATTTATATTTTTTTAAATATAGTCTATGTCCTATGTAACAAATTACGAAAACTGATATTAGACTTAACGAAATAATTTTACTCCCTTAAACTAAACCAACCTCTTGTCAAACTTATCTTCTCAAAACTATACTTCATTTCACGTTCAGTTGGCAGTATTAGAAATTCATTGGCAATGCTTTTCATATGGAAGTTATGGCGCTACTAACCGTCTAAAATACATAGTGCTCAAGTTAAACAGCGCTGTTTTTCTTTATAAAATTTTGATATCTTATTGATAAATGAAATTCTTCCAAAAAAATTAAAATTTATAATATTGAAATTATAATATTGACATCAAATTCATATTTTTTGTCGAATTTAATAGAAAAGGTGAAACTTTATGGCTTATAGTTTAAATAAAGTACATATAATAAAAATATATGTCAATATCATTTGAATTAACTACTAACTAAAACAACAAAACTTAATTATGATGTGACTCTTACTTGTTCATTAATAACCTACTACGGTAAAATAACATTTTTCATTTTTTACATTCTTATGTAATGTCATTCATGTGGGTATCGTTATAAACGTGACAGCTTAGCCATGTAAATGTACACACTATGTACGGAATATACCAAACCTATGCAGGGCGATAAGCAATGTTCTCAAGTCGGATAGTAGCTCAGCGCTACAACGGAGCAAGTGCTGCTAATTGAACACGAAAAGGAGTATACAGGGTGATCAACTCAAGGTGGCCACAATTGGGATCTCAAAAAGTATTGATTTGACAGAAAACTTTAAATGGAAAACTTACCATCATTTTTTATGCTCGTTAAAATTACGTAGGTAAAATTTTAAAATGCTGTCGCCATTTTCCAATATGACGGCCAACTTTGAAATGTCTTATAGGAACCCCTATTTTTATGATAGATTTAGATTTTAATAATAATTTAAAGAATTTTTTACTCTTATTATTATTTTGATATACTTAACCGTTTCGCCGCTAGGGGCGCTGAAAGTTTCAGAAATCCTTATTTCAACAATTTATTAAAGAGACGTGTTGAACCATTTTCAAAAATAAAGCTTAATTTATAATGCATTATTTTTATTCAATTGAATAGTAAAAAGCTCTTGCAGTTGCACAAATACATATTTATTTATTCAAAAATATTACAATCACGTAGTTCAAAGTCGCCATTTTCCAATTAGCGGGCATCTTTGAACTGACTTACGGTAACCCCTATTTTTTATTTTGGATTTAGGTTTTACTAGTGATTCTAAGACTTTTTAAAATTCTTTGTATTATTTTAATATACTTAACTATTTTTCCTGTTAAACTAAGAATTTCTTAAACTTTCAGCGCTCCTAGCGGCGAAACGGTTAAGTATATCAAAACCACCAAGAGTAAAAATTCTTTAAATATATTTAGTAAAACCATTGATTATATAAACCTACAATAGATAAACCATCTAATAGGAATATTTGTGCCAGTAATTTTGTTAGTTTGTGTGGCCCGCAACCACAGCTGGTTTAAACTGCATTACATTTACATGGGACTACACTAGCGCTCCACAATGGACCACAAAAACAGCTGATATTTTGAGACTGAAAATTTAACATTGGATGGGAAATCTATTTGTGTATAAAATCAATGGTAAAACTTAAATCCATCATAAAAAATCGGGGTTCCCATAAGAAATTTCAGAGTTAACCACCATATTGGAAAATAGGCGACAGCATTTAAAAATGTTATCTATGTAATTTTAATGAGCATAAAAATGAGGGTAGTGTAAATAGTGGTCTTAAGAGTAAAATTGATGCTTTAGTTAATGATCTCTCTAAGCTTCAAAACAATGATTCATGGTCTTTAGACAAGTGGCTAGATGACACTGTCTTGAATGCTTATTTTGAAAATATGTCCAAGGATCTCACTCAGGAGGGGATAATCATGTTGGGCCCTTCTTTAACACAACTTTTAAAATTTAGTAACTCCTCACCATCACTTGAAAACTCATGCATAGAACACCTCAATTTTAGCAAATTTGTTTTTTGCTGCGTTAACAATAGCAATGAGCCTGATAAAGAGGACAGTGGTAGTCATTGGAGTCTTCTCTTTTGTGATAGGGAGTCAAGCTCCGCTTTTCACTTTGACTCTCTTATAGGGACGAATATCAAATCTGCCACTAAAGTTGCTGAAAAACTGGGTATTTCTCAGAAACATGTAATTCAACCAATGTGCTACCAGCAAACTAATTCCTATGAGTGCGGCATAAATGTTTTAGTAAATGCCAAGTTTATTTTGCAACACTATTGTCTAACTGATTCAGTGTCTACTCCCTTCTCGAACTGGTATAATGCTTGTTCTGGGGCCAAACATGAATCAACTGTGTTGGTAAGGTCCTCTCCTCCCAAACCTGTCCCTGTCAGCCCTATCATGATCAGCAAAAGTAATGGCGATAACTGGATGGTTGTTAAAGAAGGATCACATAAGGTTGTTAATCCTACCACCCCGTGTTCCTTAATTACCCATAATAAATTTGCTGTACTTGACTCACAGGAAACTGAAAACAATGTTGAAGAACCCAAAGATCCATCCTTGCCAGAGAGTTCCTTACCTCGCTGTAGCAATTCTAGCCCCAGAAATAGAAATAAAGCTAAGTCTGCTGATAATAAGAAAACCCATGTCAAATGTAGCTTTAAGGAAAACGTAAATATTCTGAAGTCAGTTGTGTCTCCAACTAATAATGATATGCCAAATATCTCAAACTATGTAACTAGCTCTTCTATTGAAGTTTCCCCCTCCTGTAGCCCTAAGCGAAAGGTGAGACTTCTGACCGATAGTCACGGTCGGCACTTAGCTGACTTAATGCTCAAAAGGTGTTCAAAAGATTGCGATATTTTTAGTATTGTAAAACCTAATGGTAAACTTAACAATGTTATTAGTGATGTTGACGCTTTGACTAAGGATTTAAGTAATGATGATTATTTGATTGTATTTGGAGGCACAAATGACGTGAACTCTGGACCCTGTAATGTCGAAATACTTGACCAAATTAAAATCTTGCTGTCAAAAATTACGATGTGTAAGCTGATAATTGTCGGCTTACCTTCAAGACGAGATCAGCCTCACCTGAACAACAATATTCGGGACATTAACAACGAGATCTCGCAAGCTGTTTATTTGAATACTAATGCCCAATTCTTATCCTTAAGCCATTTTAACCGGCCGTGTTTTTACACCAGGTTTGGCCTACACTTGAACAATTTTGGTAAGAAGAAGATTGCGGATCTCCTTCTTAATTGTCTACATCTTGCCACGGCTGGCTCTAATAAAGTTCAGAACATACCTGTTCACATTTCTATAAATCGCAAAAAAAGTTACTATGCCCATAAACTAACTAACTCAAAGCACAGTGTAACTAACAATAAGAATATTTTTTTAGAAATGGGCTCCAAGCCAATCTGCAACCGTTGACAAACACCTCGCAAGAGGACCCTTGTTTTGAAGCCAACTCCTTTAGGTTGGTGCATCAGAATGTGCAAGGTTTGTGTGCTAAACGTGAATTATTAGATGTCTTCATTGAATTAACTTCACCTAGTATTATCTGCTTATCTGAACATTTTTTTAGCTGCAGTGAGATTTCTTCATTCGCTCTACCAGGCTACACCTGTATGTCTAGTTTTTGTCGGTCTAATATGGAAAAAGGGGGTGTGTGCATCTTTTCCAGCACTGGCTTGGATACTCAACCTGTCGATGTTCAGAGTTTTTGTACTGAGGGATACTGCGAACTGGCTGCTGTGATGTTTAGCCTGGGGGAGGTCCATTATTTCTTGCTAGCTGTTTACAGGCCACCTCATACATCGTCTCAGTATATTGATAGTTTTGTCTTGTCTCTTCACAATTGTCTTGAAGATTTTACTAAACCTAATCAAAGGATTATCGTTCTTGGCGATTTCAATATTGATATGTCTGTAAGTAGTGTTTCCTCAAGAAAACTTTCTGCTCTTATGCTTTCTTTCGGATTACGTGAAACTGTCCTTTCCTATACTAGAGAATTCAATGGTGCAAAATCTCGAATAGACAATGTGTTTTGTAATATGAGCCCTTTAGCCTTTAAAACTGATGTGGTGATTTCGGGAATATCTGATCACCATGCTCAGATCTCTAGATGGGAAATCTCCAACCCTGTTGCAGACGACTGTCCCAGATGGCTGTTTAAGAGGTCTTTTAGTGATGACAATGTACGCATTTTTAAGAGCTTACTAAGAAACGAACAATGGAATGAAATCTTCATAGCCGGTGATGTCAATGACAAGTTTGATTCTTTTCTTTCCATCCTAAGTCACCATTTTGAAATAGCTTTTCCACGTAGGAAAACCAAAATGCACAGACAGAAATACTTCACAAGAATAGCACTCAATCCTTCGTTGATTGAGCTCCGAAACAACCTGGTTGATTTGTCTTTCAAAACGAAAGATCTTCCTTCCTCTCATCCTTTGAGGCTGAGTTACTTGGATAAAAAACGACAGTTCAGAAAAGAAATTAGATCAGCTAAGTCTAAGAAAGTTCTGTCTCATCTAAACACTGCAGATGTCAAATCTAAGGCTATCTGGAATATTATTAATGAAAATATTCCAAACAAGTTCTTGAAGCCGTTCAACAAGATTCAGGTTCTGGATGAGGGTGGTGTCATTGTCAATAATGCTAGTGATGTAGCTAGCTTGTTCAATTCTCACTTTTCTGACATAGCCAACAAGTCCTGTGCCAATGAACCTCATGCCCTTAACCACACAATCAAGTCAAAGACAGTGACATCTTCACTTTTCTTGCACCCAACTAGTGAGACAGAAATCATTAATGTTATCAGCTCGTTAAAAAGTGGTAGTTCTGCTGGACCTGACGAGATTTCATCGAATCTACTTAAAGAAATCAGTCATATTGTAGCTTGTCCTTTGACATACCTTGCAAATGTATCTTTAGAGCAGGGTGTGTTTCCTAAACAGCTCAAGTCAGCCATTGTGAAACCAATGTTAAAAAGGGGAAAAAAAGATATCAGAGATAATTACCGACCTATTTCCATCATCTCAACATTCTCCAAGGTCTTAGAAAAATTGTTTCTTAACCGTTTCCATCCGTTCTTAATCCAAAAAAATGTTCTTTTTGACAAGCAGTTTGGTTTTCGAAAAAACACCTCAACGATCGATGCTATGTTCAGCTTTACTTCATCCATATCAAAGGCTTTAGATGACCACCTACATGTCTCCGCAATTTTCTTTGATCTCAGTAAGGCCTTTGATATGGTTAACCACAACCTATTACTAAACAAATTAGAACATCTTGGTGTTAGAGGGAACGCTTATCAATGGCTATCTTCTTTCCTTTTTGACAGGAAACAATGCGTCCAGATCCCTACCATCAAGGATAATGGCTGTTTGTCATACTATAGGTCTGAAGAAATTGTTATGCACTCTGGAGTCCCCCAAGGATCGGTGCTTGGGCCTATACTTTTTCTATTGTTTATCAATGATATATGTTATAGTGTTTCTCGTGCTGACCTGTGCCTATTCGCAGACGATACCTCCCTAGTGCTTAGTAATGAAACACGAGAAAATCTAGAGATTAATTCTTTTATTCAGGGCAACTCCTTGCTCCAGTGGCTGGGTGATAACAATTTGGTCTTGAATACAGACAAAACCGTTCTTGTTGACTTTAGACTGAGAGGCTCTGTACAGTTTTTAAACTCTTCCAGTATTACCCTTGATGAGACCACTATAGACTCAAGCCAGTGCACTAACTTTTTGGGTCTTATTGTTGACTCTCGGCTTGACTTCTCTTTGCATGTTGATAAGGTAGTAAGCCAATTAAACAGTAGTATTTTCCTTCTTAGAAGTTTGACTCAGTTTTCAAACTCAGACATTCTGCTTACAGCATACTTTGGCTGCTTTTATCCCCACATGTCGTATGGTATAGCAATCTGGGGTGGGCAGTCTGGGCAGAGCGATAAGATTTTCCGATTGCAAAAAAAAGCTTTAAGACTTATATTTGGCATGAATAGGACTCAGTCATGCAGAGGAGTCTTTACAAGAAACAAAATGTTAACTTTTTACAGCTTGTACATACTGGAATGTCTTTCGTTACTCAAGAAAAATATGCACCTCCTGAAATTACGTTCCACTGCCGATTACAATCTCCGCTACCCTGGCTTATTAAGTGTCCCTAAACACAATACCACATTTTTCGAAAAACAGACTTTATACTCCGCCATTAAATTATTTAATAAACTTCCAACCGCTTTACAATCAGAGACAGACGTTAGGAAATTTAGGAATAAAGTAAAATCATTTTTGGTTTCTAAAGAATATTACAGTGTCCAAGAGTATTTAGTAGATAAGGGTACATTTTAGTTGTGCTAAAATAAGGAGACTGCGTACTCTACTTTTTTTTTAGTTCTACTGTTTTGTACATATGACGCATATCAATGCTATTGTAAATAGTCAAATGATAATAAAGAATATTGATTGATTGATTGATTGATTGGTAAGTTCCCTAGTTTACCGTAAAATCAATACTTTTGATATCCTAATAGTGGCCACCTTGAGTTGATCACCCTGTATATATATGGCTCATTCTGTGACATGAATATTGTTGGATGATTTTCATTGACTGAATTTAATCATCAGGGAAACAACCAATTGAATCTGCCCGATTGGTTTCACTTAAAAAAAACTAAGATTAAGTAAGATATCCGTATCTATCACAATCACACTGTCTCAACAGGATTCATGTTGCATATTGGGTCATACATGTTTTGTTTTGTGGGTATAAGTTTATCAAGGATAGTTTGCTACTTGTAGTGGGTAAAATCATGCCTTTAAACCTAGATACTAGCAGGCATATTGTGTAATTTGTTATAGAGAACATTGTTTGTGTGTAGAAGAAAAGTATACGTTTCTAAGAACTAATTTCATAAGTCATTTACATTTAAAACTTGTGTAAATAAATATAATATTGAACAGCCTCTATAAAAATCCTATTATAAAACAACTGAACCTGTACAAACCCTTATTAGATATAAATTTTTGGCTGTAACCAACATAGATAAACAAAGAAAATGTCAAAATTATAATGGTTCATTACCGAAGCACAAAGCAATTTATTTGTTGGTGGTTGTAATTTGTCTGCATTTTCCTTTTCTTTTTTCAATTAATTCGATGTCAAGACGTCTTTTACAAAGTCAGTTGTTGTATGTTAGTTTATTTTAGAAGGTAACTCAAAGTTCTAATGTCTGCGTCCATCCATCTACTGTAGATATATTTTAAATTCAAATAGTGACTTTTTATCATACAAACGTATACTTATGGACTCTTGTGTTGTTGAAAGAAGTAGGTAATCTCAAAACAAAAGGGAATGTCGCAGCCGCTGTATTTTAAAAACAATGTGATCTTTGACAAAGAAAGAAAAAACCAAATAGGTGTTTTGTATGTTTCCTCTCTATATCTAGTATATATTATACGCACACCACACACTCACTTGTCGCCATTCTTTACTCTCCTTGGACAATTACTTTACATCATTTACACGGCGGACATCCCAGTAACCCCTTAATTGCATCTCAAAACTTACAAGACAGTTTAACAATATTGAAATGTGACTGCATAAATGGAGGATCAAGGTGAATGAAACCTAATCTAGCCATATCACCATATCTAGTCATGGACACTCTTCTCCTGTATCACACAACAACGTCCCTTTACCTCAAGTAGATTATGTAAAATATTTAGGTATACATCTGGATGAGAAATTGACTTGGAGAACACATATATGGAATAAAATACTGTAACTAAATTTGAAATCATAAAAACTGTCATGGCTTCTGAACTACAAATCAAAACTTAGTAAACATAACAAACTTCTTTATAAAATAACATTAAAACCTGTCTGGATATATGGTTTGCAACGTTGAGGGACGATTAGTATATTAAATATTGAAATCATTCAACGTTTTCAGTCGAAGACATAAAGAACAATTATTAGTGCTCCATGGTTCGTTTCAAAAACCATCAGATTTTGACAGTGAAAGATGAGATAAAGCGGATTAGTGCAAAATATCAAGAACGCTCAAACCATCATCAAAATTACCGTGCTCTTAATTTGCTTAATTACCGTACAGATTTTAACTTTGAAACATTCTCATTCAATGACTTTTTTGTGCACTATTTCTGAATAGTCACCTCTTCAAGTGCTTGTAGAAATGCCATATTTTTTACTTATAGTTATGTTCAATTTAACAGATTATAAAATAAAAACAGAGTTTTATAAAAAATATTCTTTACTCTGTGGTCGCCACACCATACCCACAGTTCCAGTGTCCCCAGTATTCCGTTCCATGTCCAAATTAGACTTTTATGTCTTTTCTTCAGACAATGAAACAACAACAAACTAAGCCGGCTAGTGAATTGAAGATTATTCTTTCGTTATTCTAACAATTTAATAAACAATAACTATAGTACTAATTTATCTAATAATAAGTTACACCTTAAAACATAGGATGTTCAAACAGGTGATAGATTTTATTTTATAACATTTAAATTTAAGGAATATTAAAATATTTTAAGTTATTTCGTTTTGTATGGTTGACTTAATTGATTCAAGCATTAAGTTAGTCAAAATTTTTTATGGCATCCACAAAAATGAATATCTGATTGCAGATTTTGAATACTTTTATACAGGTTAAGTCTAGCTATGGTAAAAATAAAAAAGACACTTTGGTGCACTATAAGGATTCTGATACATTTTTTGTAATTTTTCAGACAGGATTGTTGGTAATATCTTATTCACATGTTAGTTAGGCCCTATGCAAGCTTGTTATTCTTCATTACACTACGATTTTTCTTAGTTATGCTATTCCATTTTGCGTGTTCCTAAAGATTGTGTTTCTATTATGTTACCATCAATTTATCTTCGTATTGTAATCTTCAATTCAAGCTTCTATATTATGATTGCTTTTGTTAAATTCTTCGCCGTGTAATAAATAAATAAACAAACTCAAGGATATTACAGTATATGTTGCTTTCTTGGTGTTAGTTTACGTTTTAATAATAAGTTAGGCCTAATTGTGTTTAATGTTAATTCACTTAACTCTCTAACCTTTACATTGGCAGTAAGTGAAATGAGCTCTAAATATTTTCAGGGAAGATTTATTCATGGGATGTTTTATACACACACAGCTGATGTGCCAAACTAGAAAGTGTGTATATAATTTTTCTCTTGGTAAATTATTCGTTTTAATTATTTAATTTGTTCTTATCTTTTTATGTTTTTGTCCTAATTTGTTAAAATTTACTAAACTAATCGTGTAGACTTATGGACGGTTTGTATATATTTCATTCTATACTTTAATTCCTTGAACTCTTGATTGCTTAGTAAGTGAGGTTAAGTCAGAAAAACCTATTTATATATTATTTTATTGTTTATTAGTTCAATTCAGAAGAGACAATCTTTTTTCAGTCTTTTTTAATGGCTTTCGATAAAACTGTGTGTGCGATATGCATAAAAAAAGTATTAGTCAGCGAAAAAGGTATCCAATGTGATAGTAAATGTGATCGCTGGTTCCATTCAAAGTGTGCTGGCCTCTCCGACAGTGAGTACAAGTCACTCTGTTGTAAAAATGGGAAATGGTATTGCAGCCGAGCCGATTGCTCTCCCGAGGACGAAAATCCTCTGATCAAGCTATCGAACCAACTGACGTCCCTAATTCAAAGTGTTTCTCAACTGTCTACCAAAGATGAAGTTGGTACAATCAACAGTGGAATTGAGAAATTGAAGGAGAGCATAGACCAACGTCTTGCGAATGTTGAATCTCGTGTCGATGTTCTTGAAGATAAGATAAAGTCTCTAGAAAATGAGCAAAGCACTACTGGTCTTAATGTTGAAGACTTGATTGGTGAAGTCAGTGACCGTAATAGGCGTGCGCTCAATGTTCTTGTGTTCAATGTACCAGAAAGCCAAAGTAGAGATCTTGCAACTAGGGTTAACTACGACAAAGACTGGATGCTTGAGCTCGGACATGCTGTTAGCTACACTTTGAATTTTGAAATAATTAAGTTATACAGAATTGGAAGACCTAAAAAAGATAAAATCCGCCCATTGAAGCTGGTATTTAAAACTTCAACTGAAGTCAAAGCCTTCCTCGATAAATTTGCTGATGCCAAATTAAAGGAAGGCGGGGGCAAATTTTCTTCGGTTGGTGCCTCTAGGGATAGAACCGATCGTGAGCGCAAGCACTTAAGTTCTTTGAGAGATGAACTTGAGAGGCGGCTAAAAAACGGCGAGAAAGATCTCACTATCAAGTACAAGAATGGAGTGCCTACTGTTGTCTCACTTCCAAAAAACGATTAAACAACCCATGTATCAAGTCAGTTTGCGCCTACTATCAAAATGTGCATGGGTTACGGAGCAAACTAACTTTACTAAAAGAATCAATTACCTCAAGTATTTATGAAATCATTATACTCACTGAAACAAACTTTTCTTCTGAGATTCTTACCTTCGAACTTGGGTTAAGTAACTATAATATTTTCCGCAAAGACAGATCTGATGAAACTAGTGCCAAGATGTCTGGGGGTGGTGTTCTTGTGGCTATTCATAATAGTCATTTATCTTCAATAGTCACGTCTTCGGTCACCAATGTTGAATCAGTTTTCGTATCTACCTGCATCTATGGTGAGCCCATCCTGATCGGTGGAGTATACATTCCCCCGCAATCCCCTAGTCAAATCGTTGCCAGCTTTTGTGACTCCGTGGAGGAGATCTATGCCACTTGTAAACCAAATACCAAAATTGTCATTGCCGGGGACTTCAATCAACCCGATACTGATTGGACTAGTTCTTCCCGTGTCGCTCCTAATAGTGCATCCGCTATACACATTTGGAATTTAGCTAACTACATAAATGTATTCCAGCTCAACTCAGTTCTCAATACTTGTGGAGTCCTCCTCGATCTTATGTTTGCCTCTGATGCTGGTATTTGTGTTGTTGCCTCATCTGATCCCCTTTTAGCTCAGGAATCCTTCCACCCTGCTCTTGAATTCACCATACCACTTGTCTGCTCCCAAATACCGTACCAAGATGTTTTTATTCATGACTTTAAAAGTTGTAATGTTGCTGAAGTCCGGCGATGGATTGAGTCATTACAGTACCCTGATCCTAGGAATCAAACAATTGAGGAGTTGTTTCCGCAGTTCTGCTTGGAGCTTGGAAATTGTATATGCACTAACTCCCCTTTGATGAGAAAATCTATATCTAACTTCCCTCATTGGTTTTCACGTGATCTGAAATCTCTCATATTCCATAAGAAAATCCTACACAAGAAATTCAAAAAAAGCATGTCAGATGTTGATTATCACGCCTTCAAGACTGCTAGAAATTAGTGCAAAGAACTTACTAGAGCATGTCACAATAATTATTTGAGAAGTATTGACCTCGGAGTGAAGAACAACCCTAAGAGCTTTTGGGGTCATATGAAGACTCTTTGTAAGATCAACACGATTCCTGGTAGACTCCACTTCGATGGGGTCTCAGTGGATAAACCATTGCTGATGAGTGAGCTGTTCTCCGACTACTTCTCGACTGTTTATGCACCTCCATCATCCAACCCTACTGAATATGAATATAAAACTAATGTTAATATCTCAACTTTGCTCGTGTCTGCACTTGAGGTAGAAAAAAAGCTTCTCTGTCTTGACTGTAATAAGGGTGCTGGACCAGATAATATAACGCCTGCAATTCTGAAAGCATGCAGCTCTGTCATTGCCCCTCATCTGTCTACCTACTTTAATCAACTCATGAAAAAAGGAATCTTCCCTGATGTACTCAAACCTGGGTTTCTGGTACCTATTCACAAATCTGGTGATGCGTGTGACGTGAAAAATTATAGACCTATTGTAATCCAATCTGTTATCGCAAAAGTCTTCGAGAGCTTGGTGCTTGATGTTCTGTCCTTCGCATTCAAGAATGTTATCATACCTGAGCAGCATGGATTCCGCGTTGGAAGATCTACAGTTACCAACCTCTGTGTCTTCACAAATTATGTATACTCTGCCTTTTCTCAATTTCACCAGGTCGACTGCATTTACTTGGACTTCGCAAAGGCGTTTGATAGAGTCAGTCATGATCATCATATCTCCAAAATAATGGCACTTGGTGTGTCAGGTCCTCTTCTTCAATGGTTCAGAAGCTACTTGACAGGACGAACTCTTCGTGTGAGGTTTGCTGGCCATATCTCTGATTCTATCGTCTATGTTACATCAGGAGTACCTCAGGGCTCACTTTTAGGACCATTCCTGTTCAGCCTCTTTGTTAATGACATTGCTATGTACCTCAACTGCAAGTTTTTACTCTTTGCTGATGACGTAAAGATTTTTCTGGAAGTGTCTTCAGCATATGACCAGCTCACTCTCCAAATGGATTTGGACAGGATTAATGTGTGGTGTCGCGAGAATGATCTTCATTTGAATGCAGCCAAGTGCCAAGTGATGACCTTTGGCAGAACAAAAATTCTACAATCCTTCGACTACCATCTTCATAGAACCCAGCTGAAGAGAGTTCATGTGATAAAGGACTTAGGTTTGTATTTCACTCCCAATATGGATCCTGGTGAACTATTACAAGCCGTATAGCCAAGGCTTGTACGAAAGCTAATAGAGTTCTTGGCCTTGTTACCCTTACTTCAAGAGTTGCCTTCACTCCTGCAACAATCAGAATCTTGTATGTGTCACTTGTTCGCCCCATCTTGGAGTACGGATCTACAATATGGTCACCCTATCAAATTGGACATTGCAACTCCCTTAATGCAGTCCAGATAAAGTTTCTTCGACTGATGGGAGTCAGAAGCGGCTTGGACTATCATAACGTGGACCTTAATGAGATCGCTCATCAGCATGGTATTTCTTCCCTATCTTCCAGGAGGTCTGTCATCGACCTGGTTTTCCTTTACAAGCTTATCAATGGACAAGTAGACTGCCCGGATCTCTTGTTGATGATCGACTTCCATACCCCTAATCGGACTAGATCAACCCAGCTGTTCGCCAAGAATCTGCAACTTACTGCTTACGCCTATCATAGTACCATACCTCGACTTATGCGTTTAGGTAATGCTTCCCAATTGGAGTTCTTCGGACCGTCCCCTCAGGATTTTAAAAGACAGGCTCATAACTTTGTATCTAATCTGTTACAGTACTAGAATTGGCATGCATACTATATTAGATTCAGTCCCAGTATTCAGAATGTACTATATATTATTGAAGTTATTTATTATCAAAGCTATTTATCATTCGTTGTTATTTTTATGGTTATTAATTGTCATAGTGTTTTCAGTATTGTTATTTATTATTATAGCACATATTATCGTTGCTATTGGTTATTATAGTTATTTATTATCATTGTTACTTATTGTTATTATAGTTATTTATTATTTTGTTCAGCCATTAACAAATAGACAAACTGTATATAAAATGTATGTCATGTATATAAAATGGTGTATGCCGTAAATAAAATAAAATAAAAAAATAAAATAAAATAAAATATATTAAAAAAGTCTAGGCTATAAGAAATCGGTAATTAGCCTATGCACTTTCTTGCCACCTCTGAAAATACGATTTCATGTTGAAAAAGTGGTGAAATATGAGTTTATATCTCTTGAGGTGTTTGATTTTATCTGCGGAAAATTCATTTTTTACCGAAAAAAAAAAAACTAGTTTTTTATGTGAGTGAAAAATAGGAATTTTTTAAAAAATTGTTATTTTTCGACAACTTTTTTTTTCATTTTTCGTGTTTTGAAATGGGTATAGAATTGGCTGTATTTTCACGGGATGTGCTTTTTATTCCGCGAAAATGACTTGTTTTACCAAAAAATTTGAATATTTAATATTTTTGTCATATTTCCGTTAATTTAATAACTATAATATTATAACTATTTATCGAGACATAATGGCAAAAAACTACTATCGCAGCGAATCGCGATTAGCGGCCATTACGCCATCATTGTGTACATCAACTATTAATCACAAAACCAAAATTTACCTATAGTCCTGCCGGAGTGATGGCCAGCAGGCCGTCACGGAGGCCAAACACTCGAATTTAACACAAATTATGAATCTTTGTTGAGAAAATAGACAATTAGGATAAGTTAGGTTATGTTTGGATATGTCAGTAAAAAATGCATTTTTCGGGCTGAAAAAATAATTTTACTGCAAACCTCGTTATATATTTGTGTTCAGCATAAAAACACGAGGAAATAAAAAAAGTTGATGAAAAATAAGAATTTTTTAAAAAGTTAGTTTTTTCATTATCAGATAAAAAAGTAGTTTTTCAATTTTTTGGTAAAAAACGTGTTTTCCGCGTTTGAAGTCAAGCTCTTTAAGAGATATAAACTCATATTACACCACTTTTTCAACAAGAAATTGTATTTTAGAAGTGCCAAGAAAGTGCATAATTACCCAAATTAGTATTCAGCGCAAAAAACAGATCAAAATAAAAAAAGATGAATAAAATACCATTTAAATTAACGGAAATATGAAAAAAATACTAAAAGTTGTGACATTAGTTTTTTTCGAATTTTTTGGTAGGCCTAAAACAAGTTATTTCTGCGGAAAAAAACATCCCGTGAAAATACAACCAATTCTAGACCCATTTCAAGCAAAATGTTCCAAATTTGTTTGGTGGCAAGAAACTGTGTAAATACCTTTTCATTTAACATATTTTTTATGCAGAGCATGAACATGTAATTGGTGATTGGTAGAAAATTTTTTTAGATGTCCAATGCTTTCAGTGTTTTGAAGAAACAACTTACTGGTTGGAAAGTTATAAAAACTCCTACTAATGTCCTCATGAGTTACTTACTACCTTAGTCTACATTTATAACTAGTTTTTCACTTAATCCTTAATAATTTAAGAAAGTCACCTTCTTAAAAACTTTCACACATAACAAAATATAAAACACAATATAAAATACAAAAGAAATACAAAATATGATAATGTTCAACAATACACACAGCAGGTTATTAAATTTAAAAATATTCAACTTATACAAACAGAGTTCCATCTACACCAGGAAGGAGACTGGGTACAATGACCCAATACACTCACCATGAATGTCATAGACTAACTGAATCACTGTAGCCACACACTGAATCGTGGTACTTAGTCCCTGTCCTGGTGAAGTTGGAACGCTGTTTGGATAAGTTGAATATTTTTTATATTTATTAAGCTGCTCTGTGTATTCTTTACATTTTCATATTTTGTTATGTGTGACAGTTTTTAAGAAGAAGTGACTTTCCTAGTAGTCAGCTGTAGTCTATAAGCATGTAATTTTTAAAATGTATTTAACCCTTTAAGGAAATTGGGGTTCTGGAATGGCACTATACGCTTACCCCAAAGTAATAATCCAATTAAATTAAAAAAATGTCAGAAGGAGTAAGATAGAAAATCCTATACAACTTTTGTAAATTAGTAAGTAGTGTTTAATATTAACATAAAAGACTAAAGTAACATATTTTTGTTGGAAAAAGTTGAGATTTTTACATTTTATTAGAATACTTGTTTTTATCGTAGTCCTCAAAACATGGATAATACGTAACCCAACATCACATTAATAACATTCGGTAATACCATCTTTCGCTTTCTTATTTCTGACTTGGGTGTTTGTACAAACAAAACATAGTCGATGTAATTTCCTCGTCTAGCCGGCAGGAGTTGGTCGTGGGAACTGACATAGCGGCAGTCAGACATAGCGGCAACTGGTTGGCAGTTGATGACAGTTTATCGTGATGAAGCGCATGCACAAGAACTATTATTGTAAAGGGAAACAGCCCAACTAATTGTAATAAACATGGGTTTCCCACCTAAACTAGCAGAAAATATAGTGCATGGTGACCCAAGCGCCTTAAGTTAGGTTAGGCGGGAAATGCGCCAACTGACTATTACATTTTTGCCATAATTTTATTCAATGTAACTACAATGCCATAACTAAATAGGCAACCCTTCTTAGTTGCATATTTAATTGAAATATACTTATTATATAAATATTCTATCTAACAATTAATATTTCAATTATTTTACGAAATAGGGCATGTGCCGTTCGAGAATGGCAGTACTCCTCTGATCATTTTACGTAGAAACGTTCCAGAACGGCATCACTCCTTTAGTGGTATTTTACTATATAGTAGAATATTCCTTAAAGGGTTAAATAAGCAAACCCTAAAAATGAATGCTCTTGTTTCAGATGTCACCTGCTATAATATGCAGGCTCAAACAAATAAGTAATACATTAGTAAGGTGTAAAGCAACAAACACATCACCCAACTCCCCTGCTAAACCATACGAAAAAAGTAAGTACAAATTTATATGTTGCTAGTCCACATATTTACTATAATACTGCTTTTCTTTTATGAGTTAAAAACAGTTTAAATTAAATATTTGTTTATTATATCGTCGGTCTAATTAGCAAACCTCGTAACTCACATTTTCCACTTTTTACAGGGGGAACAAAAAACTGATTTATTTTTGTTTTACAAGCTGTACTTTTACAATAAAATATTCTTAACATGATTTTTATTGATTGTAACATAACTGAAATATAACTTTTTGCCTATTTTAACATTTTATTATATATAGTGGAGTTAAGAGCTTTGAACTAGCCTTGCATTGGAGTTACGTGTTGTGTCTATGATAGATACGTGGTTTGTTAGAACCACAATTGGAGTTAAGTGGTCCCACATCAAATTAAATAAACCAAAAAAAATCTAAAAATTAATTGTTAATTAAGATGACAATAGACTAGAAACAGGAAAAGTAGTAAAAAACAAAGATATTAATTAATTATTAAGAAACCTTTTATTCTCAAACAATCAAACCTAACATGGATTTTTCATTTTTTAAGAGATGAAAACAATAAATTGTCATAGAAACTGTGGTAGTCTTGAGGGATTGACATTTTCAAGTCTTGAAGGTGCTTGTATTTTCCTTCATCGATGCTTAACCTGTTGTCGTATAAGCGTAGAAACTTTGCTTCTCTGATTTCTTCGATCTTGTCAGATGAGTTTCTTGATTCTGGTTTTTCGTTTTGCTTTTGTTTTTTTGATTGCTTTTTCGTTTTGATTTTCTTGTGGCATCCTCTGTTTGTTTGGATCTTTCCTCACAAGCCGGTAAAAGTTTGTACTCTTCTTTGAAATTTAATTTGTAATGAATATTCCCATCATCTGAGTATCTTAAAGAGCGGATGTCAACAACCGTTGGATCCCCTTTTTTGTACCCAGGGCGTATTGATTTGTACATTATTGGTTTGGTATAGTTCTTAAAAAAAGAATGCTCCAAATAGGTCACTTTATATGGTCTAGGGTTCTTTCTAGCATTTTTGCAAATGTATACATAGTCAGCTGGTACGTGGATATCTTTATGTTTCATGTAACGCTCTATAGTAGCGTGCATCGAGTCACACTCCATTTGAGTGTGACCCTTTTCGAGGTATTTACTCTCGATAGTGATGTTATGTTTGACAGCTAAATGCAACAGTGCATTGCTCAAGATTGCACTTCTATTTTGATAGTTGCAACCATCACTGAAGAATATGATTTTTTTGGAATTGTTTCGAAGGGGTAATTGGGACTCGATGAAGCTGCTTAAAATACTCGAAAACTCATTTGCAGTTAGTTGTCCCTCTGACTCATTCCATAGGTAGCAATATCCGTCGTGAGTCTTAAGGTCGTATATGCATATGTTATGAACTGAGAGTTTTCTCTTATAGTACAGGGCAGACGTATCAGATTTCGGGCATAACAACAAACTTTGAAGATCTACCGTATAAACATGTTCCTCATTCTTCTTGTTGTTTTCTTTTTCCTGCCTTGCATCTTCTTTCTTCTGAATGTGTTCATTGTATAATTCTTCACTAATATGTTTCATTTTAAATGCCCTGCACACGTCGCACTGATCTTTCTTTGGGCGATATAATGATAGATTAAGGTCTTCAAATGTTTTGTAGAATGTGCAGGAGGATAACGGTGTGCATCCTTTTTGTTTGCACCAGTTTTCACAGTAGAACTGGTATAGCTGAGATTTAGAGGTCCAGTTAGACTCTAAATATAGTTTTTGGGAAGATGCCCGACAGTAATGGGATTCGACATTTGGGAGGGAGAGTAAAAATTCCTTCAATGTAGCTAATCGTTTACTTAGCTCCTCTTGTCTCGATACCTTCTTTGAGAGTCTTCTGTTTTCAGTTACTTCTTCTAAGCCTAAGACTTCTACGTCTTCTTCCATTATTTCATCACGCTGGTCTTCACTGTCTTTCAGCCAATGGTTAATCATCCACTCACCAATTCCTAACGTTGCCATTAGGTTTTTTTTGCAGACTCTGAACTTTGACCTATTTACATTCAAAAAGAACTTAAAAGAAAATTTCCGACGAGAAGAATTTTCTGTTTTTCTATCTCGTGATCTTTGAGTTAAGCTGATATCAGTCATAGTTTTTACAAATATCTTCCTTTCTCCCCAGCTTAATTTCCAGAATTCATCGAAGATTTTATGTCTTTCTGTTTCTTCTAATGATTTACAATGATAAGTTTTGCAATTACACTTGCAGTTAATTGCTCCCATTTTTCTTTCCGGTCTGTTGACAAAGCCTGTCACTTTTCCTCCAATAACTTTTCTTCCTTTATATTCTTTGCCTTGTTCACGCAAAATTTTTGCTTTTTTACATTCCCATTCGTTTTCTGTCACTTGATGTCTTTTCTTTCTTTTACGTTTCAGGCTATTTTCATTCACTAGGCCAGTATTATTAATTTCTTCAGATCGACCTTCTATTACTAAATTCTCATGACTAATATCTTCTTCAGGTTCTGCTACGTTTATATTTATACCAGGTACAGTTTCACTAGTTATGTCATGGTGCATTACTTCACAGGGTTTGGAAACATTATAGTTTTCAGGTGCTAAAGCTTCTTCTGAAACGTTTGTATTTTCGTTTACTAGGCTTGTACTCTTATTAATTTCCGGAGATCCAACTTCTAATATTAAAACCTCAGGACCTTCTCCAAATTCTGCACCATTTTCAGGGACGGTTTCCCCAGCTATGTCGTGGTGCATTTCTCCACTGCCTTTGGAAACACTGTAGTTTTCAGATGCTGTAGCTTCTTCTAAAAAGTTAGTCTTCTGATTTACTCTATTATCAAGATCTCCTTCCCTTATTTCTGAACAATTAAGATTTTCTAAGTTTTCAATTGCATTTAATAATTCAGCCTCTGAAACATTTAAATTTTCAGGAATATTGGTAAAGCTTTCAGAAAAAGCATTACCGGAACTAGAATCGATTAAATCAGTTTCCGAAATCTTAAGTAAATCACCATTTTCATCAACCAAATATGTTCCTGTTTTTATTAGATTGCCAATCGGTCTATTATGAGTTGTTTCACTTTCAAGTGATAAAGCAGAGTCAGACTTTCCTTCTTCATTTTTCTGGATAATATTTACAGTTTTTGCTAGCTGTAATATCTTTTTTGTTCTTGAAGACATTTTTGAGCTGAAAGAGAAAAAGAAGAATTAGTGGTCAGGAAACAAAAAAATATTTCTGACCACTTAACTCCTCAAACTCCAAAGATTCCAAACTTTGATTTAAAACAAACCACGTAACTCCTTTCAACGTTTTGAAAGCAAACCTCTTAACTCCATAAAAAGGAAATTAACAAACACCGTAACTCCAAAATACCAGAATACAGGTAATTAAAAATTGAAACTTGTCGGTACCTAACAATACTACATGGTGTCAAGTTACCTGGTAAACAAATACATTCAGTAGTAAATGAAATTAAACATAAAATCTTTAATACACGTGAGCTCTAAAACAAATCACGTAACTCCAATTTTACAGTCACCTAACCTAAAAGTTTACTACTTTAACAAAGCACGTAACAGACAGAGTTTTTAAAATGTTACTTTCATCATTATATTAACCAGATTAGAATTAATTTTAAGGTTGAATAGTACTTATTATACTACTTACATGTCATTGAGTATATCACTGGATCGCTAAAATGTAACACAAATGTTTAAAAACAAGAATCGTTGCAGTGTCCACCACACATGTGCATTTGCATTGAGACAGGCTGCCACTAATGGGAGTTACTTGTTTTGCAAAAACAAATTTCCCTCCATAAATATACGAGGTTTGTTTTTCTATTTTTTTCGCCCTTAAAATATTTTTTGGAGTTACGAGGATTTAATACTATGTGCAGTAACCATAGAGCTACACATTAGCCTAAAAATCAGAAAATTGAATTTTTTGGAGTTACGAGGTTTGTTAATTAGACCGACGATATACTCTTCTGTTTATTTATTTTATTTGTGTATTTATTCAAGCGGATAATACCATTTCACAAAAACATTTTTCATACAATATAATCATAAGATGGTAGATTAACTTAAATTTGAACCCTTTCAGGCGTAAAGACGTCATATGACGTCCCAATTGTCATGACTGAGAGGAGTATTAGGCTTGAAAAAGAAATGCTGTAGAGGAGTAAAAAATAAAAATTTGAAAAAACATTTCAAACTTGTTTATCACAGTACATTATTTATTACAGTGTTTTAGTAATTTTGTGTGTGTGTGGAACTCTTCAAAGCAGGGGTATATACATACTGGGATTCGGCAAAGGAAGCATTCATGGGAAGTGTCCTTGTGTACATGGCATAGCTGTGTAGCTAACAAACAACTGAGAGAATGTGAGTGAACAGTGAGCCAAATGTTATTTCACCTGCAAGCCAGCTGATAGCACCTATATCAGCTGCATGCCAGCTGATAACATTGTGCGGGAACCAAATCAGTTTAGAGATAGAGGACAGATGAAGGTAACAACTAAAATTAGACCGCCAAAAGGTGTGCACAACTAAAGTTGTGTTTGCTGTGACAGATAGTACTGGTGTAATGTGTTAATAATACGCTCAATTAATTTAATAAATTAAATAATTGGACCATTACACAAAACGTCACATGACGCCCTTACTCATTTAGGCCAATTAATAAAAAGACGTCAGGTGACATCTTTACTCATTTTTAATAATATAACGCACTCCTGAAAGGGTTAATACACTAGGCTGGCGGAAACAAATAATGGCAATGACTGACACAGGAAAATAGCTAGGCCTATAAAATAAAAAACTAACAACATAAAAAAATCTAAGATAGAGAGGAAATCGAAAAATATGAATTGGATTAAATTAAACAAATTTAAGAAGTAACAGTGATTAATAGAAGTGAACAGATAAAAAATAAAATAATCCAATGACTATTAAATAATAACAATAAATTATTTGCTGCACATTTACTTTAACTTAAAAGTTAACAAAAGTATATAAAAAAACATAATTACTTTTAAAAGATAAATAAATAGAAACATTCAAATTACAACAACAGAAAATTAATAAAAGATTCACACTGAATAAGTTAACAACAATTAATAAATGTAAGCCTACATAAATACGAGTACAAAACAGAACTATATAAAACGGCACTCGCTCAGTAAATTAGCAATAAGTATCCAGCAGAAGTAATAACTTCATGAACAGAGACACAGAAATCAAAATAAACAGAAGCAGGTTGGTTAGAGAGTAGACAACCAATCAAAAAGCGGGGAGATGAAACAGTATAAGAAGCAAATACCTGTTTGGCAGGATGTAAACGTTGGTAGAAGTTGACTACCTATATATCATCACTTATTGCTACCATAACTCCACCACCCTGCTTGTCGCTACTAGTTTCTGACCTATCACATCTGTAAACGTTATAATAACACAAATCAAGTTCAGAAGTATTGATGTCATGTAACAAGTTAGTTTCTATTAGGGCTGTAATATCGTAGAAGGAGGTGGTAATATTAAGAGCAAGCTCAAATAATTTACTTTTCAGGCCATCAACATTTTGAATATAACAGTTTAAAAATTATGTACAATCGTCTCTGTACGTCCAAGAACAGATAAACGTACCACCAGGAGTTGCATTTCACCTTCTTCCTGATCAGATTCTGTTTAACGAACCATTTCTTTATCGCACTGTTGGCATCATCGTACTGGCCGGTCTCGTAGAAGTAGTCGAAACACTTGTCATGCATTTTTTTATGGAATAGGTCCTCTCTGGCAAACACACATTTCACGTAGTGTTTGACCCGGTGAAACGTGTGTGTTGTGTTATTTGTTTCCAGTAGTGTTGTGTACCTCTGTGCCAACCACATGGTGTTGTACAGAGTTTGCCTTCGTAAAGAGAGCTGCTGTTCATCATGACAGTAAGTAGATCTTGTAGGAGAAGTTAATAAGAGAGGAAAGTCTACGGACAACCTAGACAAGTACGTGACGTTCTAACGTATCGTATCCAAATACCGACAAGGCAGGTCATCACCAAGTGTCGGACACAAGATCGAAGTTAGACCGTATTCCACCGTGTATAGGCCTACCTCGATGCTCTCTTCGTCTGACAGGCCTGTCTCAGTTTTCATTTGTGGTTTGAGCATTTGACACTGGACGATCAGGAGTAGTCAACACCACCACAAATCTGACACTTTCTAGATATCATTAATCACAAAGCCACCACAACTGGGAGACCGAGTCCACAACTGGGAGAGAATAAGTCATAGTCCAATTACTAGATATCGATGATCATTGAACCATCACAACTGGGACACCCCGAAGAAATCATAGTCTACTTACTATCAAATTTTTTATTATAGACCTCTGACTTGATGGCGATACTGTATTTACAAAACAAATGCTAAAAAATATCTAATCACATATTCATGTTCAGTGTTTAATCTTCATGACACTGTAAAGAGATTAAATTGGTACTACTGTAAAAATTGGTACTGTACTTCAAAATTTGGTACAGGTACCAAAGGTTTTTAATTTTTATTTTACGCCTTAAATCTTATGCGAGTTACAACTAAAAAAACACTGGTTTTCACTCAACTTTTTGAAACTCTGACTTTAAATTGTCATTTAAAAAAAAGTATTTGACATTATTTTTTTTCTTGTTGATCAATTGTTTTAGTGCTATTAGGTGTAATATACTGAAATTTCACGTTGAAATAATTAACCGTACTAACATTATTAATTTTTCTCCAGGCTCCTTGCATTTCCTTAATATGTTCGATTTCAGAAATAATTTTTTCACTGAAATAAAGAGAACTGCTGACTGAACTGAATACACTATAAGAATGGCCATAATAAACCTTCAAAGTATTTTTATTTACAATTTTAAGTTTTACGGCTCGCCGGCTGGCATGACCTCCGTTGGCTGTACAGTCTGTTTGTAGTGGATCCATTTTTGTCGAGCGTCAAACCTGATTTATATTGTTTTAGGTACAAAAGTGCATAATTGCTTCTTATGTTATCGATTACAGATATTTTCTTTTTTTGTACTTTCGTTCAGTAATAACTGAACCTGTATTACCAGATAGCCTTTATGTTCTGTAATTCATAATAAATATTGTAAATATAGTTAATTATAATTCATAATTAAGTAATTTAATAGCTGTTCCTCGTGTCTGTTTATTATAAACTCTTAAGCATAAATTGTTACTCACATACTCATAACATACCTGTTACTAGATTGAAATTTAAATAATCTTTGTGGTCTCTATACATTTTCACTTACCAAAAGTCAAATATCAGGTGACATTGTCTAACCCTTGTAACCAGTATTGTGAACTCCGTCATCACTCCTCTACCTAAAATTAAAACACCAGTTGAACTTGTGATGTTACGCGGAACAGTTCTCTCGGTTCTTGCGTCGCGATTGCCAAGACCCTCTCTTACACTGTATAGTTCACTGTATACATTCAATTATAATTCATTAACCCAATAAGTGTTTTTCCCAATTTCTTCTCTCGATCTACCCAGCATTTTATTCAAAATTCTTAAGTGTGTGAACTCTCAATAGTGTTGTGTTGTGCTCTGAACTGCCCACTAGACAACATTGACATCCCAGGCCTGGTGGATCCATCTTTACAGTCATCTCTCATCCTCTCACTTCTTCGCTCTAAGATATGCATTATCTTCTCTAAAGGTACAGTTGGTTATTTTCATTAATTTCTATATATAAAACGAATATCCCTGTGATCGTTCGTGGTAGCTTGTACTATTTTTTTTTACTAACGTTGACGTTAGTTGGTCGTCCGAAAAGGCATTAAATTTAACTATAACTATCTCTCAAAACGCCCTTAACATTGGTCAAGACCGGACCGGATATTTTATTAGCTCTATGGCTAACAGTAACTCTTGTGAAACAAGGAATACCACGTGCGTTCCTTTTCTATCATTCATGTGCGTTATAATTGTTATTTAGTGTTTATCTCATTTAACTTTGTTCAAAGTGAATATTTTGTGACTCTGAAGATATTTAAATTTGTGTGAAAACAAGATTTATGTGGATACAATGTGGTCATGTTTGTTTGAAAGCACGTGTTTAGAAGTGCATTCCGTAAGTAGGGCTATCATACCACCCTTGCACACTTGCTACGTCATAACCGGTTTCACACCACCCCATACTACAGTCACATTTGTACTCAATCAGCTGTCTATTAAAATAAAGTAGCAGATGAAACTGTGAAACGTATCTGTCATTATCAAGTAAACAAAAACACTCAATACTTTAATTCATTGTTTACTCATGCAATTTTACATTGTTTAATCTTATAGTACATTGTAATTATAATTGAACATTGTTCTATTTAATTTAACCCTTTCCACGCCATAGACAAAATGCTATATTTTGAGATTATGCTTATTTAAAATAAAAAATTAAATTTGAAATTCCTTGAAGCTGATTTGTATTCTCAATTACATTAGTACATCTTAAATAAAAAACACAATAAATTTTTTTTGTTACTTCATAAGCCATAAAATTTATATTAAATGTTTTATTCAAATAAGGAGTTACTTACACTGGTAATGGGTTTTGGTTATTCACTGTAGACATTTTTTCTTGGATTTTTCTACTGTTCAGTATGCTACATCAAACTTATTTGTTATAATTATATTTACATATTTACACCTTACATACATATAAATTCGTCATATTCGGGATCGTCTTGATTAGCCATGATAAAAATAACTAACTGGTTATAATAAAACTAAACGAGTTATTGTCCACTAAAACAGGTATAAACAATAATGAATACAAAGTAAAACAAGTTAAAAACTAATTGCAACTGAAAACAAACACTAACAACACACTCGAAATGCCCTTGAACGACTGGAGTAAGATGGCGGATAGTTTCGTCCGCGGCGCTGTGGAGCGCTAGCGCTGTCAGCTGCCTAATGGAAATTTCCACTATAAACAGACAAGCTTCTCAGCTGACTCATGTTAGTGGTGTTGAATTATTTGTCTTCAAAGTAGCTTACGCTCTGCCATATTTACATATAGTTATTTAAACTAAAAAACGTAAGAAAAATTAAAAAAATGTATATATATATTTGGCGGATAGTTTCGTCCTCGGCGTTTGGAGATTGTTACAGTTGGCGGATTATTTCGTCTACGGCGTGGGAAGGGTTAAGATATTATTTATTTATCTGATAATTGAAAATACTTCAATATAGTTTTCATCTTGTACTTGTATAGTTATTGATTCATAGTGAAGTCAATTAACTATTTGACTACAAGTTTTCAATTAATTATTTGTATTTCACTATTCTAATTAATGTTAACATTTCTTTGAATAATAATTAACTGATTTGTATGTTATTGAATTAGAGGTCTCATTTGACCTTATGAATTTTAAGCTATTGCTGCAATAGTGTCATTGACACTAAGAACTGTTAAATACGGCATTGATATTTTTTTTAAATTAACTGATTATTATTCATTCATTTTGTAATATTATGTTTGTACATACATTTGTTGTTTCTTAACTACATTGTTGCTGAACTTACTTGCTCAATGGAATAGTTGAATGTTATACTAACATAGGATGTTAATTCATTTAATGTAATAAATAATTATCTATTGTCTCTTTGATACTTTTATTATATAGCTCTTAACAATGTTTTTTATAATATTGTCTCTCAAAGTAGCTAACTGTCAATTGACAATCTCACCTCACTTGATTTTTGTTCAATTATCTCAATCTCTGTGTGATTATTTATATGCTAACTAAATACTATTTTAAATTATTATGGCTCCAGGTACAATTAAGTTCGCCAATTATGAAAGATCAACTCAATTGATCAAAGGAAGGTATGCTAAAATTCTCTCCTTAGTTGAGGCTATAGAAGCCCTTCCACCTCCACTCTCTCAAGTTAATTCTCGATCTTTAGCTAGCTATGCTAATGAGATAAAGAAAAAACTGCCTGATTTTGAAGGGAATTTAAATAGAGTTCTGGAAAGTTTGTCACCTGAAGACGCTCCTGTCACTCAACTATCTGACGATCAAGACGAAATTAATGTCACTCTTATTAAAATTCGAGCATAATTGAGTCCCTTACTCCATCGGAAGTTCTCTTAAACTCCTTTCACTCACAGTGAACCAGGATCTACATCCTCTTCCAAAGTGTAACACGTTTGATTACCAAAATTGAAACTTAAACACTTTGACGGCAACTCTTTTCAATGGGTCAGTTTTATAAATCTTTTTGACTCCAGTCATAGAAATACAAGTGAAAAAAGCCAAATTTCAGTATTTGTATTGTCCGGAGAACCTTTGAGACTAATTAAGTCTTTGAGAATCACAACTGCTAATTATCTAGTTGCTTATCAACTCCTAAGAGATAGATATCACAACCCAAGAAGACTTACAACTCTCCATCTTAACCAAATAATTGATTTACCGGAAATAAATTCAGCATCAATCCGTGGCTTTACACACCTTTGTAAAAGTATTCTATAAACACAGCAAACTACTAAACTGTGACGTCTCAACTCAAATTAACTCTCTATTATCAGATCTAATCTTGTTAAAATGGATTCTGACCTACGCAAGAAACTTGAAAGTGCGCTCATCTCAAGAAAATGTTGTCACTCCCTCATTACCAGAAGTGTCAGAAATAATCCAGTTTCTCAACACAGAATGTAATCAAGCTGAAGACACCGGATTACACATAACTCATAAAACTAATGTTAGCCGTTCACCTCGGCACTAAAAATTCAAAAACTATTTCGCTCTCCGAACGTTCCAAACAAGTAGCCTTGCTCTCTGTACATAAAAGTACTCCCACATGTTTCGCTTGTAGTGAACATGACCACCGCATATACTCATGCACTACTATCTCCCCTCAAGAGCGTTATCAATTTGCTAAGTAGGAAAATCGTTGTTTGTCTTGCCTAGGCTCTCATGATATAAAACAATGTAAATCACATGACATGTAATACTTGTCACAAACGTCATCATAGCCTATTGCATTTTTCTCAACATTCCTCACAGAATAATTATAACAAGTCTCGTAATGACAAGACTTCTTATACTGAAAAGCACGACTGCCAACAACCTACTGAAGGTCACATTCCTAAAGCCAAATCTAGTGAACCACAAATGATGTCCGAACATTCTTCAACTCTCCCAGAAACGGATACTCTAACATACTTAAAGGGACTTAAGCCACAACACTCTGAATACTCTCACACTACTGTTCTTCTTGGAACCACATTAGTTAAATTAACCACTCCAAATGGACACTCCCATGTTCTACGTGCACTGTTGGACTCTGGCAGTATGTGCGACTTCATCACTGAACGTGCAGTTAATCTCCTAGGCACTCGCCGATTCGCATCATATTTAAAAATAGCTGGTTTGTCTCAGCTCTCTACTTCCACTAAAGGAATGTTATCGCTCAACGTAGAAACTCTCAGCTCAGCTCATGGCTTCAAAACACACATTCCATATTTTGGACAAAATATCTATTGATCTACCTCGCACTACACTCTCCAAAAGTGATGCAACATGTCCAACCGTATAACTTGCTGAGCTGACCTTCCATCTCCCAGGCGAAATCGGATGTCGTACTAGGAGGTTCCTTGTTGCCTAAACTCTTAGCCTAAGAGAATTATTTGGGTCCTCATATGCCTCATGTTATAGGCACTCATTTTGGTTTTGTCTTAATGGGACAAGCACCTTGTGCTTAGTCTTCTCAAGCGGTATCGAACTTTGCTGTATCTCTTTTGTCTACTGATGACAACACTCTACACTCTGCTCTTCAACATTTTTGCCAACAGAAAGAGCCCTCTCACCACAACCGTAATACAGCAGAAGGAGATCTATGTGATACACACTTTAAAAACACTCTGGTACTCCTAATGAACTTTTTGTTGTCAGACTTCCCTTCAAAAATGAAAGTGTTCAACTCTGAACATCTCAACCAATTGCTGAAAGACGTTTCTTATCATTTAAACAAAAGTTTAAATCTTAACCTGAATGTCATACCTTGTACAAAGACTGTATGTCTGATTATGAATCACAAGGCCATCTGGTCAAAGCTGAGTATTTAAATCTTAACTCTATGCACTATTTTCTGCCCCATCATGGTGTGCTAAAAGAAAGTAGCAGCACCACCCAACTACGTAAGGTATTTGATGCTAGCAGTAAAACTAGCAACAGTGTATCTCTCAATGATGTTCTATTAACTGGTCGCAAACTGCAAACAGACATTTGTGACATCATTCTTAACTTTAGGTCTCACCCTATTGTGTTCTCATGTAACTTCAAACAGATGTATCGACAAATTCAAATTCATCATGATGATCAACGATTTCAGCTAATTTTATGGCGTAACAATCCCTCTCAAGATATTTCAGTCTATCAACTCACTATAGTCACGTACCGGATGAGCAGTTCTCCCTATCTAGCCATCAAAACTCTCTCAGTTGGCTGAAGATGAAGGAGCTTCGTTTCCTCAAGCATCTCACGCTCTCCGACACCACACTTACGTTGATGATATTGTTACTGGTGCCGAAACCATCAAATCTGCTCTTCAACTTCAAGATGAACTCATCCAACTACTCGCTCGAGGTGGCTTTGAACTCCGCAAAAGGCCGTCAAATTCAAGTCAGCTCCTACAGAATCTTCCGACGGATCATTTGGAACCTCCCGGATATCTGAAAGATTCTCAACAACCCCAACTATTTATTTTAGGACTTCATCGGTCCCTTGATGAAGGTGCATTCTGCTATAACTTCAAATACTCCCAAGATGTTGTGACTAAACGGACTATACTAAATTTAATTTCTAAATTGTATGACCCCTGTGGCTTTTAGCTCCCCTTATCATGCTAGCAAAATGTTTCATGCTGCAACTTTCGAGCAAAGGTTTTGACTGGGATGAACCTCTCCTCTTTGAACTCAAGCACAAGTGGCAAAACTTTATTTCAGACATTCATAAAAATCTCTTTAGCATTTGCATTCCTTGAACCTTCCAACTCAACATGTCAACCCGCATTGAATTACATGGATTTTCAGACGCATCTGAAGCTGGCTATGCCGCAGTTGTTTATTTTAGATTTGAACACAACAATGGTAGCATCATAACTAGGTAAATTATTTCTAAGACTAAGGTTGCCCCATTGAAGAAGGTTACATTGCCGCTGCTTGAACTCTGTGCTGCACAACTCTTAGCCCAACTAATGACTTATTGTATAAATCAGTTAAACATCTGATTATTGACTATACATATCTATGGTGTGACTCATCTGTAGTGTTAAAATGGATACAAACCCCTCCCATACCGTCTAAAGACGTATGTAGCAAATGGGGTAGCACAAATCCAAGAATTAATCCCTCTGAAAAATGGCGTCACATTTAGGGTACAGAAAACCCTGCTGTTTGCGCTTCTCGAGGCATTCTGGCTTCACAACTTGTAAATCATCCTCTCTGGGGGCATGGCCTCGAATGGTTAAATCTGTCGAATACACAGTGGCCTAATCCCCGATGCACTCCTGTTAATTTAGATCTCTCTCAAGAAGTTAAAAATACAGTTTTCACTCTACTCACGTCTACAACCCTTGAAGAATGGAATCTGTTAAACAGATTTTCCTCCTAGAACAAACTCAACATCGTGGTGGCTTATATCCAACGATTTATACATAATTGTCGTTCAAAAGACAAACATTCTGGTGCTATTTCCACTCAAGAACTGAAAAATACCAAACTCAAAATGTTCAAACTCGTTAAAATTAATACTTTCTCTGATGACATTAAACTTCTAAATCAAGGAAAGATTTGTTCATAAAAATTAATAAAATTGACTCCTTTCTTAGATCCTGATGGTCTTATTCGTGTAGGAGGTCGCTTATCTCACAGCTACTTACCTCAAGATGCTAGTCATCCGGTAATACTAACAAAAAAGGATCCAGTAGTAGATATCTTTATAGACTACATTCACAAAATACATTTACACTCTGGACCCTAATTGACTTAGGCTTTGTTAGCTCGGCAAGTTTGGATATTGTCCAAAAAGCAGTACATTTTGAAGCAGTCACTGACCTCACAACAGAAGGCTTTATAGCCGCTCTAACTCGCTTTGTGTCGTGGGCTTTGCTCAGACATATTTTCCGATTGTGGAACCAATTATGTGGGTGCTAACACAATTTTACAAAAATTAGCTTATGATTCCATCAGATATTGTATAGCTCAAGAAAAAAATAGTTCATTATACTTCTCCACTTTTATTATTGAACTAAGCAGTCCTTGTTTGAGTGTATCGTTCCAAATTAGAGTTTTTGTTGTTGTTAATAGTTTTCTTTCAAATGTGCATTTCAATTTAAAGTGTTGTTGTTGCTTGAAAAATTGCTCGACAAACAATAAATTATTCTGGGAAAGATATTAAATTAATTTGAATATAAATTCACTTGATTGCAAGCTGAATACGATCAATCTGATGTGGGCATATATTAAAAATGAGGTCACAAAATCTAATAGAACATTTTCATACTTGTTCCCACTAACACAGGAATTTTGTATTAGACATCCCAATAGTGAATTATTTATGACAAGTGACGAGAAAAGGTTGACAAGGGCTGTCCTGCCGGTGTGTGAGCTTGCGTCGGTGGAAGGTGGCTTAATCTCTCAGGGGCATAGCCAAACAGCCAGTGTATAATAGTTGAACTCTAAGGCTGTTGTTCATAAATTAATATTTCACTTAAATCTGTGATGCAAGACAGATTTTTAATTTTAAACCTAATTTAATATGAATTTGCATTGAGGCCATGTCAAACATGGAAATCAGCTATGTTCTTCCATCACAGAGCTAGAGTTAAACTAACCAAGTAAGGTACTAAAAGCATGGTTTATTTTCAGGTATCAACCAAGTTACTTTGTTGGGCCGAGTAGGTGCTGAGCCTCAGAAGCGAGGCTCTGAAAAATATCCAGTTGTTATCTTCTCTTTAGCAACAAACACTAGATATGAAGTAGAAGGTTAGTTTCTTTATTTATGTCTGATATAATTTCCAAATAAACCATTACAGGTTGACAGGTATGGCCCGAGCTCTCAGCTGAGTATGAGCAATAATAAATGTAGTTTCCAGTGGTTGGGAAAGGTAATGGCTTAGTTTACTACGTCATTGATGCGCTTCCTGTTTTTACAGTTCTCTATTTATGAAGGTGTATGTGCGCATGATCATTATTTTTTTTAGTTTACTAACCATGTTTCAAAATTAAGACTGTTCCACAGAGTAAAATGTAGATCACCCTCTAATGATGTTGGTGAGTGGATTCTTGTTTTTATTTTAGCTAATAATTACATTTTATGGAAATGTTATTTTAAAAAATGGTTATAATTTAAACAGTTACAAATTTGTTTATAAAATAACCTGCCATTCTACACTGTATGTTTTAATATTTCCTTTGACCCAATATAAATCACCAATCAGCTGTTATTTGCTACCAATAAAATCAACCCAGCTGTACCGTTTATGTTTTTAGAAATGTTTTGATTTAACACCACGTTTCTCATTTTGTGGCGTACTTGTCATATGCTACAATAGACAGCCAGTCGACAATGTATCGCATATGCGAAACCTAAGGAAGGGAGGGGTAACACGAGAGAGGCAGTCGTCACTCTGCCGGATGCCTAGCCTGCTCCTGTGGCTGCTGGAGTCTTCAGTGGATAAGTTCTATACTTTCTAATTTAATTAATATTGATTTGAAATAATGTTGTGGTTAGGATAATTAGTCTGAAGGGGGCGAGTGGATCATAATGTAGTTGCAGTTTTCATTTAACACTAGATGTAAAATGTAACCATGTGGGGGCACGAGGTGATCGCAGCCAGACCAGCCTATTTTCTGTAATTTCTATCATTGTATTATTTAATTTAGAGTCAACAAAGCTGGCTGTGATTTTGATAGGAATTGGTGAATAGCACTCACGTGGCCAAATCAATGAAAATAATAATAATATAAAATAATACCACCCGCTTCTTACTTATGGTCTTTATCTAAGTCCCGAGCGAAACTTTGCAGCACTACTAAACATGTGTTTGATGAAGAAGCTGGCTTACTGAAGACACAGTACCTTGAGGCACACAACACATACGTCTTTAGTGGGAGAGGGGAGGACAGGGAAATGGCAAATGAGCTAAAAAGGTCCTATGACCTGAAACTGAGATCATTAAGAAGATAAGGTAATGCTACCTGCATCTTGGAGTCCAACAACAAAAGTAGAGCCGTCTGGGAAATCATTAACAGTGAAAAGCAACAAAAGAAAACAACACCCTCTAACACAGCACACCTGAACATAGGCGAAAAGGTCATCGATGATCCTGTTAATGTCTCTAATGAATTTAACATCTACTTCACTTCTATTGCAGAAGAAACACTAAAGAAGATACAGGGTGACAAGACTAATCACAAACATTCCCATGAATGGTAAGTTGATTATCCAGCATCAGTGTTCCCTACTATTTCGAAGAAGGAACTTGTCAAGATAATCCGCAGCATGAAGAACAAAACTTCTTCTGGGCTGGATGAAGTGTCTTCGCTGATGTTGAAGCAATGTCAAGAAGAACTTGTAAAATCTAAGCCATATTATCAATCTCAGTTTCAACCAGGGCCTTGTCCCTAAGAAAATGAAGTCATCCAAAGTGATCCCTCTTCACGAGTCAGGAAGCATATAGGAACTGGGCAATTATAGACCTATTTCCTTAGTTTCAACTTTCTCAAAGTTGATGGAGAAAGTAGTTCTGTCCAGGGTAATAGATCAACTGGAGAAGAATGGCATCGTACTGGATAAACAGCACGGTTTCACCTGTAGTAAATCCACATCTACAGCTCTGGTTTCCCTGTTTGAGGACATGATGGACAAGCTTGAGGAAGGAGAAACCGTTATGGGCATATTTCTCGATCTTAGTAAGGCCTTTGATTGCCTCAGTCACAGTCTGATACTGGCCAAACTCTGCACTCGGCTTTGAAAAATCAACGCTTGCATGGTTTCAAAGTTACCTTATAGTAGAGATCAAGTTGTCGAAATCAAGCAAACCAAGAACAGTAGAGTCACTAATGTAAGATCCAATAAACTTGCAGTAAATAGAGGTGTCCCTCAGGGATCAGTCTTGGGCCCTGTGTTGTTTGTTCTGTTCACGGATGACTTTCCCGCCTACACAAGTTCTTTCTGCAACACGGTCATGTACGCTGACGACACGGTCCTTATCACATTAAACAAAAATAAGGAAGAACTTGAAATTAGATCTTTAGGGAACCGACCGCCGAGAACCGACTTTAGGGAACGACCCATCCCTAGTTAATATGGCTGTCCTAGAATAACCTGTAGGACCTGGAAATGTTTCACATTGGCTCTTATGTTTATGTATTTAATTTACTTTATGTTAATAATGCAAATTTAACCCATACCGAGCCGCTGTCAAGATTGCGCGACTTGTACCTAAAGCCATGACCTATGTATAAAATCAAAATTTGAATTATTCAAAGTTACGTATGGTTTTAGGTTCTTTGAGATGAAAATAAAACAAATAAAAGAAAAAATGATCTAATAATAAAATTACAGTAGAGAGTCGATTATCCGAAACAATTGGGGATTTAGGGTGTTCGGATAACTGATTTTTCGGATAACCGGTCATTGACGGGAAAAATGAGCCAAAATACTATAAATTGTTTTCAACAACGTCAAAATTTATTTTTACAATACTGTACTGTACATTTGTTTCAAATTTACATTTCTATTTTATTTAAATGGAGCACTTTATCTAACACAATGGTACAGCCAGAATACAGAAAACAGAACCGAAATCAAAACTACAAAGAGAACAAAACAGAAACAATACATGTACTGAAGCAAAACATCAAAAAATGTCCAAAATAGATTTTTGTTTGAGTCCAGAGACTCGTTTTTTTGCTGCTAGATTTCGCAGTCGTTTTAAAGACAGCAATTGAACCGGATCACATTCTTCTTGCTTTTCTAACCACAGCATTGCAGTCTCAAGGCAGTGAAAAGCTTCATCGTGGGATGGGCCCTTTTCTTCATCGAGGTCCATGTCACAATCCTCTTCTTCTTCATCTTCATTGTTTTCTTGGATTTGGGCTATGATGTCGTCGTCAGTCATCACCTCATAACCAGGGTCATCAATATCACATTCCAACCACTCATTAATATTCTGACGATCACAATCTTCAAATCCTGGAGTCTGATTCATGAGTCCAACCAGTTCTGACACAAATTGGCTCGGGGGCTCTTCAGGTGTGGAAGCAGCCTCATTGGGGCAAAGCTTATTCCAAGCTTTCTTGATGGTGGTTTCCTTAACGCAATCCCAAGCTTCTGCAGCCATATAAACAGCATCCTTCATGTTTACTGTTTTGTAAAGTTGAAGAATGCTTTTGTCCTCCTCTTGCCCAAGCAGAACCATACGAAGCAAAGATTTCTTGTAGTACCGTTTGAAGCTTTTTATAACCCCTTGGTCCATTGGTTGGAGGACTGAGGTTATATTCGGGGGCAAAAAAACCACTTTAAATTTGCCATTTTCTCTATCCAGTGAGAGGTTTGAAGGATGGCTTGGAGCATTATCAATCAGAAGTAAAACCTTTCCAGAACTCCCAGTTTCAATCTGACGCTTTTTTACCTCTGGTATAAATACTGTGTCATACCATTCAACAAAAATGCTTGTGTCCATCCATGAGTTTTTTTTGATTTTTATAGGTGACAGGTAATTTTACGATTCCCTTAAAGCACCGAGGATTCTTGGACTTCCCAATGAGAAGCAACGGGAGCCTATGGCTTCCAGTTTTGTTAGCGCATACCATTGCTGTTATGCGGGATTTGCTAGCCTTAAAACCAGGAGCAGACATTTCTTTCTTTGAAACTAAGGATTTTGTAGGCATTTTTTTTCCAATAAAGTCCAGTTTCGTCTGCATTGTAGACATTGCTGCTTTCGTAGCCTTCATCACTAACCAAACTTGCAAAGGAATCTGTAAACTTTTCTCCTGCTTCTGTATCAGCAAAGAGCTTTTCCCCTTGGATATCTAATTCCCTGATACCATGCCTGGATTTAAAACGTTTCAACCAGCCAGTTGATGCCTTAAATTCAGTGCTACCACCAAGTTTCCCATTCATTTCCAGTGCCTTCTCACTATTTAAAGGGCCACTTATGGGTTGTCCTTGCCCACGTACCTGCATAAACCATGTGTACACTGCTGTGTCCAAGTCCTGGTTCTCTGCCATTTTCATGGTTTTTCTATGAAGACTTCCATCTTCACTGTCGAGAACACACGCAAACTTTGTTATTGTTTCACTTTTTTTCTTAATGTCGGATATTGTTGCATTTCCGACGCCATATTCCTGAGCTAAACTCGATCCACTAGCACCGTTTTTTAACTGTTCTAATATTTTAAGTTTGTCTGAAACACTAAGCACTACACGTTTACGTTTAGCCGACATTGTCTCACAATTGCAAAGCTCAACAGAAAACAGAACGAACTGTCACTGACGACTGCCCACAGGCAACTGACTCAAATGAGTAACTGCGTTTGCGCGGCACTATGGCAGTGGCGCGAACTACCATGGCGGACGAGAGTTTAGTCACGTAGGCAGCCGCGCCGGCGTGGTGACGTAGTGCATCGGCCTGTCGCTCGCTGAACTGAATGCGCCCCTGCTTGGCGGGCGTTACAGTAATATAGATTACTGTATTTGGTGTTTTTAAGCCTTTCGGTTAACCGACGTTTCGGATGACCGGGCTTCGGATAATCGACGCTCTACTGTACTCAAACCATGACAAAAACATAATGAAAAAGTTGACATTTTTTCTAATAATTTTGTTGTGTGTGATACACTTTGAAGCAATCTTTCATAAAATAATCAGTAAACTAAACCAAAAAGAAAATTCACAAAAAGAATTACCAAGGAAGTTCATTTGGTCGTGAATGGTAAACTATTGATTGATTTCAAACAAAGGCCGCTGTCCTTGCAGTCATGGCTCAGCCGAGTTGTCATCAGGGCTTGCCGTTATAAAAACAACTCTTTATGGCGTGTATCTTTACAAACAGTCCTGTTGATACCACAGACTAGGTGGCAGTCAATAAATAGACCCTCCACCCCACCCTGGACCAGATGTTTTGTTGACATCACGTCATTTTAATGATAAATTAAATGACCGCAGCACTTGCGTTTATGGCTCTATAGGATTATTTTAAATGTACGCAGCATATGCGGTTACGGCTCGGTAAGGGTTAAGTATTATAAAATAATGAGAAAGTTGTCTTTAATTTTTACATAATTGGAATAAATAAAATTTGAATTGTCAATATAGACATAAATCCTGTGACAACTGCTCTTAGATATGCTTTCAAGGGATGAAGCCATTTTATCAATGAACTCCAAATTACAAGCCACTCCTATTATACAGATTCTCCCTCCTTGACTACATGAGTGAAATTTAATACGTAAACACTGAAATAAATCCTACATAGATTTCATTATTATATCTGATACGTTGAGCTTGCAACTTGTTCATCTATGATTTTTGTCTCTTGTTGTCTATATGTAATATTCTCTTAGCCAGTACTACAAGTCTATAATTACTATCCGCACAAAAACTGTATATTCGAGTTTGAAAGTTGTTCACTAAGAAACTAAGAGGTCTATGAAATATCCAGTCATACCATTGTTTTCTTCATTAATTGTATAATATGACATTGTAAAATTTTATTACAAATTGATCTATCAATTTACTTACACATACAGTATAAAACTAATGTAGCGTAACTAACAAACATTTCATACGGATTACAACGTGACCAAGTAATTCATTTTGCAAACTCTAAAAGCCAAGAAAAAGTTAAAATAATTGTGAAATTTATAAAACGTTTAGAAAACACTCCTGTCTGCCATGTATTAAAATATAAATACGATTAGCAGGTTTTTAACAAACTGTGAAAACTACTTGAAATCCAGTGTTTTTTTCTTTTCTTTTTTTTCTAACTAGGATGAAAATTATTAAACCTTACAATAACATTTTAAAATGCATATTCTTACTTATGAGACGCCGACACAACTTTGTGCATATTTTAAGCAGAATATGAATGATTATTTGAGTAGTGTAGATGAGTGTAGTCTGATTACTAACTGAGTTTGACTGTTCCTCAAAAAGGGCCACTTATTAATAGCCCTATAGTCAGAGAAACTAAGGGACCTACAGTTTTATATGGAGTCCGAACTACGTTTATCTTACAATTAAACGAGGAAAATAGTGGTGTGATTGGATATTTCTTAGGCCTAACAGATTCTAGGTAAACAACTTTCAAACTCGGGTACATCTAATTTTTGTGCTGACAGCAAAAACTGCAGTTATTTTAGTGACAATTTGTTAAACGTATTGTGCAACCTTAGCATTGGATAATATACACTAATAGAAGTTATCTCACATTTTCATGTATCAAAAATTAAATGTAGGAAATAATGTCTCTTAACTCTAGTAATAAAATTTGTAATACAGTCAAATCCATACGTATGAGTTAATGTTCACCACATACTGAAATTGACTCAAATATCAGTTTGAATTTTTTATACTTAGTCCGATTTGTCAATTTTGTGATACATGAAATCTGACGTTTACTATTTAGCCAAGAAAGTAAATTATAGACTATTCCATAAAAGTAATATTCTCTTGATAGCACTTCAAGGGAATATTACTTACAGCATTGATATACTTTAATTGTAGTATTGATTCAGTTTAGCCGTACCGCAACACTTATAAATAATAAGAATAATGTAGAATCTACAAAGTTAGACCAATTTTTCTAACTATGATTCTATATAGCCATTTTTTGGACATCTACTATAATAGTGACAATTTAAAATTGTCTTTGATACAAAATATTCTTGGCAAGTCTTTATGTAATGTTTTAAAATTTTAGAAACAAGATTTTTTAATGAAGTATTTATATGTATATTTTTAGGGGAATTAACATCAAAACCAGAATGGCATCGTATCTCAGTATTCAAGCCTGGCCTCCGGGACATTGTGTACAGCTATTTACAGAAGGGTCAACGTGTTTACGTGACAGGAAAACTAGTGTATGGAGAGATCAAAGATGATTTTGGCAACCTAAAGCCTACAACATCAATCGTTGCAGAGGATATTGTGTTATTTAGATCTAACGATTAAAATATGTATTTTTGACTTTTCATTGTAAATATATGCAAAACTGTAAAATATATACTTTCATACACTTAAAAAGATGTTAATTATTCTAAGCCAATGCTATTCTGTACTATACGAGAGCACATTTTAAAATTTTAACCATAATTTGTTTTTCCCATGTTGGCAGCCATTTTTTGTGTGTTTTCAACCATTAAAGTATACAAGGTGTCCCGCAGCCATTTGAACTAAATTGTTCCGTCGGTTAAACTAATAAATAATATAGTGTAATATGTGTCCTGTCTCAATTGATTTTGTGTCAATATAATTTTTACAAAAATCTAAAGATGTATCTCAAAAAAATGATTTAAGATAAAATACTGGAACTCATTTAAAATATTTATCCAAATAGGATTCATTTTACTGACAATTTTTGTTTTCCTCAAAGCATCCATAATATTTAGCAATGCAATTTTTTTCATGCTATTATTTTGTATGTTTCAGCACTATAAAAACAATTAATTTTGGGTAGTTTGGGTATAATCAAACAGAAACAGATAAATACATATAAAAAATATCAATAATATTGATGCTGAGCATGTATTTTGAAGATATCACTGATCTTATACTATAAAACGAGCAAGGAATTGTATGTATCTATGTACCTATTTCCAGTCATTTTATTTCAAAAACGGCTTTACCGATTTTCTTCGTACTTTGTCTATAAAAAGGTTTTCTACCTCAGGAATCCAATATAGTGGATATAGAGGAATCCAACCTCGGGGGTAACACCGAGGTTGATGGCAAATCTTAATTAAGAAAGTTACTAGACGTTTGTAAGGTATTTCCAGAATTATTTGTAGAAGTTGTTTGCAAAGTATTATTACAAGTCATAAGATTTGATTCATTGTTTGAATCAAGATCTGTATTTTCAATTTCAGCTTCATAGCATGTTTCAGTATCTTGGGATTCATTTAAATTCGGTATTAGGAGTCAGCGATTAGATGATATGAACCCGATCGGAGATCGGCTTTCCTGGTACTTAATATAAAAATAGCATTATAACAAGAAACTAATCAGATGTATTTATATTATTAATTCATGCTCTGTCCAAGTAAATTAACCCATTAACTGCCAAATGTTTGATTGTTTTATGTTGGTACACAACTATATAACACAGTCTTTTTTTAGTGTTGTCCTATATTTTCTTTCTTTTATATAAAAGTATGAAATCGAAATCTTGAGAAAAGTGGCAAATAAGATCAAAGTTATTTTTTACTGTTAATCTTGGATCGTGAGGAGCGACATAACTTATGTTGTTCACTTAGCCCCTTCTAAGAGAGAGGAGTGACATAATTTATGCTGTTCACTTAACATCAATAAAACATATGTTTATAATCAAGAAATCACTACAAAGTTGGTACCAATCAACACAGAATGTTCTGTTCCATACATTTCAGATTATTAATAATTATTTAATGCATTTTTATAAACGTAGGAAATAAAATTAGAACATGCAACTCGAAACTTCCGCTTAATTCCTGTCCGGTGGAGGTCTGGAGGGAGTAAAATTGCCGATGTTTGTCGTATGACTGAAGAATAACCAGAAGATGGAATAAGGCGTACCAAATATCAGTCTGCAGATAATGAAATACTCTATCTAACAAAACAAATTGCATTTTCTTGGCTATTTTACAAAAAATGTTTTTGTATACCCTTGTTTTCGTGATTTCAAAAAAGAGAGGAGCGACATAATTTATGCTGTTCATAAAAGTTTAGCTAATAATTTATTTATTGAGATATAAACAATAAAAAATTAGCTAGAAAGGCAGAGAGTTGTTGAGTTGATCGATGCCATTTCGAGCAAATTTCGTGCAGTAGGTTGGCAATGTTCACATGACAAGTTTTCTCTTTTCACGAAGAAGCAGAGCCCGTCAATGCCATAGTGAATCTAGCCATTTTTGTGCATATGACTTATTATGTTATTGTACTGCGCAAAAACCTTATTTATGGTAGTACAGTAATACATTTTTTATATTTCTATTCAGAAATATGTGTTCTACCAAGTGTTTATGTTATAAAAATTCCCAAAAAATTTTTTTTTTATTATGTTTTATCCTCGTGCATCTTGAGTGTTGTTAATTATCGTAAATATTCAATTTTGTTGTAAAATACTGTTTATAATTTTAAATAATAGTTATTTAGTTCGTGTTTTAGTATCCAGGTCTTTGTCCTGACATATTTTTCTAAAAGTATCACACTCAGCAAATTTTCAAAAACTATTTCAAAACTATATATTACAAAACTTAACTTGTAATTCCAGAATTGTATGTTTCATTAATTAAAACTTTTTTAATTTAACCGAACTTGTTTTTATTTTAATTTAAAACCAGACAGTAATATGTTTTAAGATGCATGATACTTCATATAGACACTATATATAGGTTACTATTAGTATCACCATTTAATTTACTTCTTCTTCCTAGCCTATTCGTCGACCCTCCCACCCACCTCTATAGGTCTATGCATATACGTGCTGTCGTATTTACCCATCTGCCCACCCATACAAGAACAGTGGTATTAACCCACCCATCCCCCCACATGCGTAAAATCATTTAAACCTACTCACCCACCCGTGTAAAGTAGTAAGGACCCACCCACGTAGTACGGTATTGATCCCACCCACCCATATATGTAGAGTGGTATTTAACCCACCTACCCATATACGTGCAGTGGTATTGACCCTACCTACCTACCTATATATGTACAGTGGTATTTAACCCACCTACCCATATACGTACAGTGGTATTGACCCCACCCACCCATATACGTGCAGTGGTATTGACCCTACCTACCTATATATGTACAGTGGTATTTAACCCACCTACCCATATACGTACAGTGGTATTGACCCTACCTACCTATATATGTACAGTGGTATTTAACCCACCTACCCATATACGTACAGTGGTATTGACCCTACCTACCTATATATGTACAGTGGTATTTAACCCACCTACCCATATACGTGCAGTGGTATTGACCCTACCTACCTACCTATATATGTACAGTGGTATTTAACCCACCTACCCATATACGTACAGTGGTATTGACCCTACCTACCCATATATGGGTCATTCTACCAAAAATATCTTAGATGGGAAAAAAACCTGAAAATATGAATACTGTCATATAGTTAAAAAGAAAACAGCTGCGGATTCATTTATTTATACTTTATTCATACCCTTGGTGGGGCCAATCTTTCTCTATTTGTTTTTGAGATATTATGGCTTTTTTTGCCTAGCATCGAAAAAATCTCACCACCGTCACCTGTAAAATAAAATATTTTTTAAATACATATCCATGAATATATTAATGTTTTATTGACATAGAAGTAATCTACATGCAAAAGTATGTAATTTTCATAATAAAAATAACAGTCAAGTGATAATATTATTAATAAAAAAATTAATTTTCTCGTCTTCTTGCGAGACGAATCAAAAATGTACAATTGTTTTACATTTTATTTGCTACCCCAGGGTTTTAAGGAATTATAAACAATAACTTATTGAAGCGCTTGTTTTAAACAACATAACTAAAAGACAGTTTATTTTTTGTGCCTTTAACTTCCGTGATTTTAGCAAATATTCAGTGTGTGACCGTTGTGAACGTTGCGTGACGGTCGTGAATGTTGCGTGACGGTCGTGAATGTTGCTTGACGGTCGTGAGATTACAATGTTAAGCAGACAATATTTGCTGGTAATTTGAGGAATAAAATAGGCTTTTTGTGCATCATATATATAAAATATGAACTTCGTATCAAAAACAAAAATACATTATGTTATATTTAAAAAAAATTAGACTACTTAAAGATAAATAAGTATTACTTGTTTACTTTTACTGTTTAGATTTCTCTTAATATTACCATGTCAACATCAACACGGGCACTAATTTAAATTGATTATTCCACTTAAGTCATTTTTAAAAGAAAAAGCACCACGATGAGTTTGGGGTGGCGCTAATATTTGAACGATATCACTGCAATTGACTGTTGCAATATCTTCTACTGGAGGAAAGACGAATTTTCCTCCTCCTGTTTTTCTGCAAAACTTGACATCTGCGTCGCCATCACCTTACACTTTGCAAACTTGGCCAACGTAATGTTTGAAATTCTTCTTGGTTGCCAATCTTATTAGCACAAAATCATCTTGAGCTATTTCGTTAGGTGAATCCGGTGAATCTTCACTTTCACTCTCAGAGTATACTTCGCAGTACCTTATTCCTTGAGGAGTTTTATTTGGATCTAAAGTTTAAGTTAAGGAAGGTTTTTAATTGAACAACATTATTAATTGTACGCTTATTAAAAGGTTTTCGTAACTTAAACTATCTTTTAAACCAGTTTGTCTGTAAACCCTCTATGGATTTAGATAGTCACAAAATATACTACAAAATATGATATAAATTATATGTAATTGTGCATGAACGTAGATCATTTCTATCATAGTTTTTAGTATATTTTGTGACTTTGTGAAGTGTGTATGAACTTGTAAACGATTACCAAAACACATCAAGGCATAAACATGAAAATATATTAAAAAACACCATGAAAGAGTTATGTTTTAAGATTACTAAAAAAAGATAAGAAAATACTCTTAAGATTTAATATTCAAGCCTAAGCCAAAAAGGATACACGTGTCATGATTTGGTTGTGACGATGTTGACTGCTCTGGTTCTTCAGTCGTTGTTTTTAACATACTATGTTCACTTGTTTCGATTTCATGAGAGCAATTCTTCATACTCCTACAATCTTCAAGATAACAAGATAAATATCTGCAGTTTAGTGTAACTTTTTTCTCAGAGATCCATGTAGCTTGATGAATTTTCATAGTTTCTGGAATAGCAATGATTTTGCTTAAGACTGAACTCAAAATGGCATCGGTTACTTTGATGCTGTTTTCCTCTATTTTTAAGACTAATACTTTCAAGTCTTTCACACAGTTCAGGAATTCGTCGATGTTTGAGACATCTTTTCCTGCTAAAACTGCTGCGTCCGCTGTTCTCTTAATAACTCCCCCTACACCATCAGCTACACTTTTTCCATGGCCACTTTCACTGAAATTGTAAGATGCAGCTTGAAAGCCAAAGGACTCCATAAAATAACAAAATAGGTAAAGATTACTTTTGTTTCGGTATTGTTTTGTTGGTCCGTCACTCATAATGTGAACTTTAGCAATACTATTATGTTCCTCCTTTATTTTCGTAAGAATCGGCTGAAGATGAGCCCATATGGCCGAAGCATCATGACGGTTAGTGGAACTTATCGTGCAAAAGGTTGTGACACTTACAGTTTTCTCACCATCAATCTTTTTGTTCCGGAAATAAGCCCCAGTATGAAGAACAAGCTGTTCATTCGAAGCTCCGAAATGTCTGCTTTGAATTTCTCTAGCATATTTCAGCTGATAATTTTCGGAAAAATCTATGATTATAAAGACCTCATCGTCACACAAGGAGGTTCGCAGTTTCTTGGAAAAACTCGACTGGTGATATACCCTGTACATGTGTTGCATAAAAAAATTCAGCTTTGATAAGAACCTTTCTTTTAAATCATTCAGCATACACATTTTTTTCACCTTCCTTGTTATATTAACCTGCACTTTCTTGCCATTTTTTATCCAGTCTTCCTTTACATTCTCCCATTCGTAATAGTGTACTTTGGAATTTAATGAGACTGTACAATTAGAATTGAATGTGACATTCTTAAATTTACATCTTCCACATTCTCTGTACATGCACTTTTTATCTTCCATTTCACAAGTGATTGAATCAATTAACTCTCGAATATTCTTATTTTGTACAAGGGAATATTGTTTACATTTTTGGAACAAGAACCAAAAGTTTGTGTGATACTTGCACATACAAGTGTCTCTCTTGTTAGGAGGCCTGTGGATAACCCAAAATGGTTTGAGTCTGCAAAAGAGAGCATAAGAAATTTTTACATTTGTTGTTGAGATAAATTTTTTATGAAGGAAAATCAAACTTTCAGATAAATATCGTTTTTGCATTTTAATCTTGTTTTTTGTTATTGTGTCTTTACGACCAGGAGTGCTATATGAATTTTCATCGTCTATCAAAAATTCTCTGACTTTTCTTCCAAGCAGTTGAGTTTTTGCTTTTCGTTTATTATATTTCTTAACATTTACATGGGGTTTAGTATTTTTTGGTTTAGATTTTTTGTGTGTTACCCGGTGGTGCCTCATTTTCCATTTATTAGTCTTTCTAATTTGTTTTTCTAGTTTTCCTGCAGCTCCTTTATTTGTTTTTTGTATTTTTCTCTAGATTTTCTCAGCTTTTTCTTATGTCTAGACTTACGCAAATCTTCTCTATCTCTCATGCCTCCATGACATTGAACATTGGCTGGAGAACTTGGGGGAGTGTTTTCACCTGCAAACCTGTCTGTTGCTTTTTGTTTTCGTAATTTATCTGCATGTTTGTGGTAACGTTTCCTCCACTCAGACCTTTGTTTCCTTTTTCCTCTTTCACTCAAATCATTGATGCTTTTAATTTTCTTTGATTCCCTTCGTTTCCTACTTCGCTCCCTTTCTTTTTCTTTCATCAAAGCATACTTCTCATGGTCTTGGCGGATTCTTTCTCTTTCTTTCCTCTTCCTTTCAGCAGCAGCTTTTCTTATCTTTTCAATTGAACCAGGTTGCTTAAGTTTGTCTCTTTTATTTTTAATTCTTTTATCATTTAGTTTGTTCATGTTTGTGGCGTCTGTATCTGTAAATTCTTACCTGCAAATATATCAAATGCAGAGATATTTTGTATTTAAAGCACTTAAAAGTAAATTTTCTTTAGCCCATATATTACTTCCAACAGTTTGTACAAAATAGTTACGTTTATTTATTTATTCTTTTAACAAAGAAACTAATGAGTTAGGTATGGGCCTAGAATTTTTCAAAATTAAAAATGCAGTTTTTAGATTTAATTTTAAAAAATAACTCTTCATAAGGGATTGAGAGATATTATCGAAATAAAAAATATTTATAGCTAAGTTATTTGTAGATTATTCAAAGCCCTAACCAAGAATAACTCTTTATTTCACGACCGTCACAACTACCTCACGACCGTCACAAGTTCAGTGAGACGGTCTTGTGACGGTCGTGAGGAATGTCAGATAAACCACTTTTTCGCCCAAGAGTAAACATAACCTCAAAAAACTTGGCCGACCATGTATAAAAACGATTTCCAGCTGATTTATGCGTGAAGGTCGTGAGTAACACAACAAACCAAAGTCATGTGGCTTACCTTTACAGCAGAATACATATGTTGAATTCAATAAAAACTAGATAAAAACACACTATTAAAGTAAAACACTATCGTCATTGTCAACTATCTGTTCACACTGCCACTAGCGCACTCTGGTGATCAACAGATCAACTAATTTTATCCTGTGACGGTCGTGAGTCCAAACTCAGTTACAAATGAATATCTAATAATATGCGGAAAAATACTAGCTTGTATTTGTTTTTATTTTATGGGATGTAATTACATGGGTTTATATATGTAATAATATACTAGCCACGTAAAAACCTAATTATTTAATAGTTCAAAATTGTGAATATATCTTGGTATGGGTACTGGTTACAAGTGACGGTTGTGAGTTTGGGGGTGTCTTTTAGTATATAAACTATTGGAAAAACTCCTTTATCGAAACTTAATGATGTTAATATATAATTTAAGAACTGTGAAATAGAAAATAGTTGCTTAAATTATTTTAATACACATTTTTCTAGACTAAATTATTAGATTACAAGGATTTCAGTCTCTCGGTAGAATGACCCATATGTACAGTGGTATTTAACCCACCTACCCATATACGTACAGTGGTTTGACCCCATATAATATTCTATTATTATATTTAATAGAAGTTTTAAAAAGAAATCACTAAATAGTTAATTACGAACTGAGTACATTTATTTACCATACTGAACTAAAACAAAAACAAAACATATGATAATAATTATAATAATACTGTATTTTAATACAGCTGTCGAAACTACAAATTAACTTCATATATAACACTCCTCCCTCTTAATCATGAGCTTGCGGACCAATCCTCTTCAATTGGTCAACGTGTCGTTTGTGCGTAATACCGTCAACGGTAACTAAGTAGTGGAGCGCTCCCAATTTCTTGGTAACTACACCAATTCTCCATTTATTGTTTTGTCCATACAAGTGAACTAAAACGTTTTCTCCTTCTTTGAGCTTTCGATATGCATTGTTATTTTGTCACATATTTGTCTTCCTGTGTTGATCTGGCTGAACTAAATCCAATCGAGATCTTAGTTCTCTTCCAATGAAAAGTCTTGCCGGAGTTGATCCCGTCGTTGTGTCTGGTGTTCTCCTGTAGGCAAACAGAAATGTAATCAAAGCTTGGTGCACGTTGTTATTTATTTATTTCCAACGGTTACACCATTTTGTTAAAACAATATCAATATCAAGATGGCAAAAATAAGCTATTATAGAGTATACAAAAATACACATACAAGAATATATATATATATATATATATATATATATATATATATATATATATAAAACAATTGCTAATACTAATATGTTATACTACAGAATAATATATAATCATACCAACATATCCACATTGTAAACTATATAACAAAATCACAGATCTAAGGCTACAAATTATTGCTAACAGCTCATTAAAAACAAAAATTATATAACAATAAAAAATTAAGTTAATCAACAACAATACTTTAGGATATACTCTAAGATATAATAATACTATAGTTACATCATGCTGACAAAACAATGAAAAGCAACTACATTAACAATGCAAAACTCAACAAGGTCAAAAAGTGATTCAATATCGACAAAGAGACAATCAATATCAATTATCCCCCAGAAAAATGTTTTTGACAATTCTTTTAAACGAGGGAAGCTTCATGTCGAAAAAGTCAACTTCACTAGATACGCTACATCAAATCCTCTGTATCCGTGCCATACAACTGTTCTGGCTGTATGAAGTAGAATGCTGCCCTCTACCAAACAATTCTCGTGATCTGGTGGTCATAAGTGGTGCATGGATATGTATCCTCTGAAGGAGTTGAGGACAGTCAGTGGCGCCTGAGAGCAGTTTGTAGAGGAATAGTACGTCCAGAACTTTACGTCTATCCTCCAAGCCAGACAATCCCATTTCCGAGGCTAAGGCAGCAACATTAACCTCTCTGAAGGGGGTTCCCAGCCGAACTCCAACCATTCGAACAAATTTGTCCTGAACATGCTGAAGAGCTTCAATTTGTCCAGCCTGATAAGGTGTCCAGGCCACCGAGGAAAATTCCAAGACTTGCCTGACCAAGCAGCAGAAGATAGCGCTTAATGCCTTTGTGCTTGATATGCCCCTGGTTGATCGAATAATAAATCCAAGAAGGCGATTTGCTCGACTCAACAACTCACTAACTTGAGTTAAAAAGTTATTGTTAAAAAGGGCAATCTTTAAAGCCTGTGATTGTTTGCACATTACGTTCAGCTTGTCCGTTGGTAGATGGGTGGTACGGAGCAATCAATTTCTATTTTATACCACACCCCCGACAAACCTGAGTAAACTCTTGGCTAGTAAAACACGTGCCATTATCGGATACCAATACTTTCGGAAGGCCATAAGATGCAAAGAATTTCATTATGTATTGTTTTGTCACTGCCGATGTGATTTTAGAAGTCTGAAAAACCTCTAGCCATTTACTGTAAGCGTTGACTACCACCAAATAGTACTTCCCCTTAAAAGGCCCTGCATAGTCAATATGCACCCGATCCATTGAATTTTCAGGGTATTCCCAACAGTGAGACTTACATTTTGCCGGGTCATTTCTAAAAGTTTGGCATGGAATACAATTCTTAATCATAGTCTCAATGTCATGATCAATACCTGGCCACCAAATAAAACTTCTGGCCAACTGTTTCGTTTTAACAATTCCTTGGTGACCTTCATGGAGCTCATTCAAAACTCTTATGAAGAATTCCTGGTTTATAAATTCTTTGTCCCCACAGGATGCAATCACTTTGCAAGGTAAACTCAATGGAGGGATGTCCAAAATAACTGTCCTTTTTCTTCGTTCCATGTCTTAAAAAAACTATACAGTTCAGCAACTTCTTCATCATTAATGAGCTTTCGTGCTATAAGTTCAGCAGTTACTGGAAGGGTATCTATTAGTTCTGATTGAAAAATTTCTACTCCTGAAGCTTCATTTGGCAAATTACACACCATTGGACAGCATTTAAATGTTGAGAGGTATTTCTGTATCTAATTTTATAGTCAAAAGCCTGTAAATAAACTGCGTAATGTAACATGCGCATAGCTGATTGTTTCGAAAGTTCCTTACCTGGATGAAAAATCGACACCTGAGGTTTGTGATCGGTGACTTAAACAAACTTACGAGCGTACAGATATGCGTAAAAACGCTTGATCCCAAAAATAATGGATAGGGCTTCCTTATCCACTTGACTATTTTTTTTCAGTTTCTGTAAGTATACGACTTGCATAAGCTATTAGACGCTCAGTATAGCTTGTGAGAAATCTTGTGAGAAATCACAGCTCCCAAACCAAACGGACTGGCATCTGTAGCTAGTATTAGTTCAATTGACTGGTTAAAAGTGAACCAAAACCCTATCAGAAGCCAGCTCAGTTTTAATATTTTGAACTAATTTTCAACTCTCAGTAAATACAAATTTGGCTCCTTTCTTGAGTAGTTCATAAAGTGGAGATGCCATAGAACTTAAATTGGGAATGAATTTTCTGTAAAAAGTTACCAACACCAAAAATGACCTCACTTCGGTGACAGATCTAGGTTGTCTTATAGACATAATTGCTTTGATTTTATCTCTTATTGCATGTATCCCTTTTTCACTTAGTTTGAAGCCACAATAGTCTATAGACTTATTGAAAAATGAACATTTTTCTGCGTTTATTCGGATACCAAAGAGATTTAACTTATCAAACACTTGCCCCAATGTGTCCAAATGTTCTTCAGCTGTCTCTGTTCCAATAGCTATGTCATCGTAAAAAATAGCAATGTTTTCAATTCCATTCAAAATTTGCTGGATAGTCCTTTGGCAAATTGCTGGAGCGTTAGCAATGCCAAATGGTAACCTATTGTACTGATATAATCCCTTATGTGTATATGTGTATTGATAGTGGTATAGTGGCGATCATCTGAATGAATTTCAAGCTGATTATAAGCCTGAGTGATATCAATTTTAGAATAGTATCTGCTGTTGCCTATCGAGTTCAATAAATGTTCGATGTTAGGAATTGGATATTCATCTATGTTTAGTACTTTGTTCAAAGTAGACTTATAGTCCCCACACAACCTCACAGATCCATCTTTCTTTATAATTGGGACAACAGGAATGGCATAGTTAGAGAAATTCACTTTGGTAATGATACCTTCTCTTTCTAGTCTATCTAATTCTTTGGAAACTCGTGGATCCAAAGCTAAAACTAGAGGCCTTGCTCTTCTGTATGTGGGAATTGTACCTTCCTTTACCGACAAGCGGATAGCAAAAATATTTATTTTGCCAACCCCAGGATTGAAAATTTCCTTGTTTGCTTCCAATAGTTGCTGTAATCTCTTAGTTTGTTCAGGCTCATCTTTTATCTCCCCCACTAGTAGACACTTGTTGACTAGTTGATTAGAAAACATTTCGTGCCAATTTAGTTTGAATTCCCACAACCATTCTAAACCAAACATACTACCAAAATTACCATCGGCTACATAGATATTTACCAATTTTGTATGGTTGTTCACTGTAACTTTGGCCATACCTAAAAGTTTTACATGCTCTTTTGTGTAAGTTTTTAAATTAATGTCTGCTGGCTGGAGTTTGTAACGTGGAAACAAACTGTAGAACCTAGACTTGCTAATGAAACTTACTGAAGCTCCAGTATCAATCTGAAAAATCTCTATACCCTTCCCTAGCTGCACGGGTACCGTTAGAATGTGTTTGTTCTTCCAAATTTTAGACTCTGTGTCCTGTACTTGATAACATTCTTCGTCAACCTTATCAACTAACTGTTGAGCTGAATAGGGAAGTTTTGTCTTACAAGATCGTAATATATGGCCAATTTTCCCACAGCGGAAACATTTAGATTTAAGAAATGGACACTTATCATTGAAATGATCAGTACTGTCACACCTATAACACTTTTCATTTGTCTTACTAAACGATTTTGATGTTGGTTTGAGTTTTAATACACCTGTTTCAACATTTGTTTCATTTGTACAATGTACAGTTGGTTTAGATCTAAGGTTCAAATTAGCTGTTATATTGCACTCAAAAGTCAAACTGTATTGCTTTAAAAAAATTAAGGTTTTCTAAAGAAAATAAATTCAACCTAAGTTGTTTATCCTTAACTCCGATAATAAACTGTGTACACAGAGCCTCATCTAACCACTCAGATGGAAATTACAAAACCTTGATAGACGTTTTAGATCCATTCAAAAAGCTTGGATAGATTCTTCTCTTTTTTGCAATCGTGCATGGAACTTTACTCTCTCAGCGTACTTATTCGGATCTGGATTAAAATGCTTAGCTAAAATATCCAAAAGCTGGTCCAAAGTTTTGCTTTCTGGAAATTTTTGGAAGTACGAAGTCTTCCTACTTTTTTTGGTTCGAAAGAGAAGTTGTGAGATAAGTTTGGTCAACACTTCTTCTGAAAATTAGTTAGGAGATCTTGTTACCAGCTAAGGTGTACTGAATGAGGGCCATGTGTATGTGTTCTTGACAAACGCTCCCACCCAACAAGTGTACTTTTGACTGACCCTGCTACCCACCCAATGCTCTCTTGACTGACCCTATCACCCAACCAATGCACTTTTGACTAACCCTGCCACCCATCCAATATACCCTCAAAGGATCCACCCAATCACCCAATATTTTCATGACTGACCCTGCTACCCTCCCAATATGCTCTTAATTGAGCCTGCCACCCATCTAATGTATTCTCGACAACCCCCCCTTTCAATAAACTCTTGACTAATCTTGCCACCTATCCAATGCACTCATGACTGACCCTGCTACCCACCCAATGCACTCTTGACTGACCCTGTCACCCATCCAATGCACTTTTGACTAACGCTGCCACCCATCCAATGTACCCTCGACGGATCCACCCAATCACCCAATATATTCATGACTGACCCTGCTACCCTCCCAATATGCTCTTAATTGACCCTGCCACCCATCTAATGTACTCTCGACAACCCCCCTCCTTCAATAAACTCTTGACTGATCTTGCTACCCACCCAATATACTCTTGACTCACCCCGGTACTAAACTATTGTACTTTAAATACAAACTATACATCACTAATCTAGTACATTACCAAATTTATAGATCATTTGAATCCAATAAACTACAGTGTAGTTCTACTTGTCCCCGTATATCACATAGTATTATATCATTGGAAGCATTATCACTGTGCAATTGCACAGAACGGCATTCATCTCTTAGTTAGCCACTCCTCTCTATGTGTTATAGTGTGTGTTTGTTACGTTGGTTGTTATTTTCATTTTTGCCATCCCAGTCTAGTTCGCAGCTCTCATGACTAGCTTCTTGGCTGTCATCATGATAAGTTTATTCTAATGGCTAGTTACTAAATGATCACCAGCTCAATGGACCCAGTTGGGGAGGTGGACCATGCCACCCAGTCACCTGGAGAGGGTGAAGAGATGCAGCGATGGCTCATAAGGCTGACCTGATGTCACGGCAGCCCAGCAGGAGCTACCATGCTATTTCTCTTTCATCACTGCGTCCACAGCTTCTTACAAGGTAATATCCACACAATTTGTTTGACCATCTCCTGGCCCTGTCTTCTTCGTTTTCTTGTGATCGTCTAGCAGTGTTTTGTGCAGTGATTTTGTGGCTTATGTCATCCGAGGACTTATTTATTATTTTGGTGGTTAACACCGTTTATATATTAAACGATATAAGATATAAACAACAATTCAAGATGGACTAATTAATTATATAATAAATAGTTCAATCATTGTATCTAATAATTAAAAATATTCAGTTTTCTCACAAACCTAACTATATAAGGCTATGACAAAACAAAATTGTAATGAAACTTAATATAAACAAAAGTTAATTTGTGGCAACACTATCCAATCAAGCAACAATTATTTACAACTATAATAAAAACATAACAATAACTATAATTCAACAATAGTAAAAATAATCAACAAAGAAATAATCTACTGTCGAAAGTACGACGTGATAGTAATGTTTATATTTTGTATTCTTATTTTAAGTTCTAGTTGCCTAAAGTGTTTGCCAATTTTATTTATTTATTTAAGACATCGATCATCAAGATATATGCGAATATGGATTTGAAATGAGTGAATGTAGCAATTGTATAAACTATACTTTATTTAATGAATCTCCCGATTTGACATGCGCACGCTTAGTGGCATTTGAGTAAAGCTCTGACTCGCGGTATTGCCAAGAGTACTGCGCTTCACATATGACAAACAATAATTACTTCTTGATATAGAAATCCGCTTGATGTTTTTTTAATTTGTTAATATGTATAACCTAAAAAAACTATGGACAGCAAAAACTATCAAAAATTGATTTCAACTGTCAGCAGTATTTATATAAATACATATTATAATAACAACAATAATCATAAATAAATAAACAATATTAACATATTATATTAAATTAACTACCAAATAATATATATGTATAAATAAATTACAGAAGCCTAACTAAATACAACCTCCTTAACTTGCTTCCTAAACATCCCTTCCAATGTGGTAAAGAAATCAACATGACTGGCAGACCTGTAACTTGTATGGGGGGGGGGGGGACTTTACTAAACATATAAAATTTACTTTCATTTTCCCTTTTCTTCTTTTGTCTTCTTTCCCAACTGCTTTCCTTTAAATTTTTAAAACCGGAGTTCTCAATGTTTTGCTTCCTTTCAAGTTCCAATTTGGAACCGCGCTGCTCTGCCAGCAAGATTCGGTGCAATTCTAAACTTACCCAAGCCATTATTTTTTGTGTGTGTTCTTTTCCTAATTTTCCAATATCTAAATTTTGTCTCTAAGGCCCCATCCGTAAAGATGCCTTTATTTTATAGTTGTTGGTTTTTATATATATGTATGTATGTATGTATATATGTATGTTAAAGCCTTTACATTGTTTTTTAGGCCTTGAGACCACCTTATTGTCATTTTTCATTTGCGGCCCACCGTTCTTTTAGTTATTTTTCCCCTCTGAATTGGTGTATTGTCTTCCACCTTCTGTAAGGCTCAGTTTTGTGCGAGGGCAGGTTTCATCATCTACTCCTTTGTTATCTGATATTTGATCAACTTTTCAGGAGGCAGGTATACAATTTCCATTATCATATTCCTCAAAAGAATTATTAACTAATTTGATTTTTAGTCAAAATATATAAATCAGTAATTGATAACAAAAATATATAATTTAAGAAACAATCTCCCTAATCTATGAAAAAACTTCAATGTCTGTTGTGATTTGAGATTGTATTTTTTATATTGTTTTCTATTCTTATAACTGACTGAATTATCTCAGTCAGTATTCTGATTACATACAATCCACTTGTTATTACTTCCTTCATTTTGTAACCATTCGATTGAATCTTTGAAATTAATATAGCTAATACAGAAACCTTAATGAACAATTATTGTTATTAATTGTACCTGTTTATCTGCACTGTACCTGTTTATTTTATATTAGTAGTCTTCCTGTACAACTGTAGTATTGGTTGACAACTGAGCACATTAACTATTTATTGTTTATAAAACCATCTGTTTATAATTTTTTACTAAAATAAACATTTCACTATTTATCATGAGCATTTCTATTTAGTGTAAAATATTTAAGTGAGTAAAAACAACAAAATATTTAAGTAAAGTAAAAAGTATTCATTCTCGATTACTTAGAATGAATTAGTGGTTTTTAATTTCTTATTTATGTTAAAATAACTCATCTCTCTGAGTCAAAAAATTAAAGATTTTTAAATCTTCAGTTACTGATGAAAATAGAGTTGTGAAATTTACTCATTTAGGTAATTTAATATTACTAACAGAGCAATTTTCTTCTGCGTGTAATGTCTAAATCTACTAAATCTAATACTGGTAAGCTTCCCAAATAACAGTTATTATTTATTACCTTTTTGTATTATTTCTTGAATATTAGTAAAAATAAATTTGAGGCTAAAAATATAAAATGATATCAACTGCATAGATTACTGTACACAAACATCTACTTTAAGATGTATTCAGTGTCCTGCTATTCTTATAAGGAAACATTCCACGAAGGGTCAGTAGAACAGTTTTAATGTAAGCATAGGTTGAAATGCAAATCATTTTAATGGACTGGTCGAGCATAGAAGAATGCCACAAACCACACTTCAAAAGCATTATACGTTATAAAATGGTGGTGGTTTGAAATCCTTGAAGGTGGTGGCTATGTTCAAATAATCGTGTGAAGTTTTGTAGCTCCATCTAATACGGTTACAATAAAATAAAATCTTGAATTTGCACATAAGATCAATATTGAAATTTTGAGTGCTGTCATTTTGTTTAGGAATAACCTTTTGAGGCCTAATTTGCAGCATGATGTTCCACTAGTTAACACGTTAGCTGCCGTGCCGACCCGATCGGGTCGGAATACGTAGTTGCGCTAGAAACATCGGCCGACCCTATTGGGTCGGCGTCAGCAATTAGTAAGGGTCTACAAAATATCAATTTTTAAAGTCTATAATTCTATTTATCAATTATTTAATAGACAATTCATGAATATAGGATCCCATAGTTATGTAAAAATGTATCCAGGACATTCTAAAACCATTTACTTCAAGTTAAAATTTACTTTAAAAAAGCGTGAATGATGCCGACCCGATCGGGTCGGCACATATTCTTTTTAACTTTGATCAATGTTTTAATGTTAAATAATTGGTAGTTTTATTGGGGATGGACAAAACAACACATCGATACATTTTATAAAGAAATTGTAATAGGATAAAATACATTTGCAGAAAAACTAGGTTATTTACATGTGTCTACTTATGTACATTTTTAAAACAGTCCTTGCACAAAAAGGGTTTCTCAGGACACATTTTACATAGGGTAGTTACTTTTTTAAGGTTTTTTGTTAACTTCCTGTCTCCTGTGCGGGCAACTCTTTGGTAGCACACTTTGCAGTTCTTTCGCGCTCTTCGTTTGTTCTTCCCTTCACCAGCGAAAGTGGAAGTTTCAGACAAGAAGTGATGTCCAACTTCTTTCACAGGCTCAACCTGTCCCGTCTGCAAACCCAGCAACTCAAACAACATTTTTTCTCTAAATGTAGTAATGGAGTACACATGTTTTCTTCTACTTTGGGCTGTTACTCCAACGGCATCTTTATACGCTAACCAGGCATTAACAACAGCTGTTCCTAAGAGGAACTCTTCAGCAAATATATGGTACCATCGCATCGTTTTTCTTACAGCAGTGCTGTACGATGCCATCTGGTCAGACACGTCATTCCCATCTTTGCCTTGTTGTAATGAACTATTACTAGAGGCTTTAAAATAGGTTGGCCCTGTCTTGTTTTTTCCCTGTGTCAATATAATCCACAGGATGCTTTGTGGACATCATCCTAACATCCCTCTTGTCAAACCATTTCGTGAATACAATGCCATTCGGGTACTCAAGGCAGTTCATCTCACCTCTACAAAGTGTTACTGTCCCATTGGATGGTACTGATTTCTTGTGGGGAAACCATGTCCTATTATGAGTAACACTTCCTACAATATGTGTGTTACGTGACAAAAGTATATTGGCCAATTCTACAGAGGTATAAAAATTGTCTACATATAAGGTATGGCCCCTATCTAAGTAGTCTTTCATTAAGTCCAAAACTACAGAAGTTGCTAATGTTAGATTGTCATCGGCTCCAGTCCCTGCTCCCATGTAAACTTTTACTTTCAAAGTGTAGCCACTTGTGTCACAGATTTTAAACACCTTAATCCCATATTTGTGTGTTTTGTTGGGAAGATACTGGCGAAAAAGGAGCCATCCTCTAAAAGGGATCATACTCTCATCCACAACAACATCTTCACCAGGAGATTTTTTTTATTTTGAATTGGTTATTTAAATGATCAATAAGGGGTGAGCTTTTGGATAGTCTACCTCCCTGTGGCATTTTCTCATTATCACTAAAATGCCAGAAACTTAATATTAATTGAAACCTATTCCGGCTCATAATTTTACCTACAACACAATTTTTATAGAGTATGTTATTCGACCAATAATCTGTCAGTCGAGCCATTGGCACAAGACCCATCCATAACAATAATCCCAAGAACTTTTTTATTTCGTCTGGATTAGTAGGTCTCCATTTTCGCAGTCAACTACTACGATTCAATCGTAATTTACTTATAACCTGAGCAGCATTACGATTAGTTTCGTCAACCATAACCTGTATGATTTCATCAGTCAAATATGCATAAAAGTAATCAACAGGTTTTGCATTTTGTGGAAGATTGAATGAAAATGTTGGTACTCCGTCAAATTTAATATTTTTTTGCCTACCCTCAAACAATTGCCATTTTTCATCTTCATCTTTCTTCATTTGGATTTTTCATTTTTATTCAACACTTTGTATTTTTCACCTAAACTAATATTTACATCTTCTCTTTGTACTTGTTCTATATTTACAACTTCATCAACATTCATAACGCTTTCATCATTCACACTGTTATTTTCACTAATAATTTCAGTCATAACTTTATTCATATCTTCATCGTAATTATTGTCTACAACATTACTTATCTTACCATCTAAGTCACTCTCCGATAAAGAGTCGTATCTGGGAGCAAAGTCGGGATCTTCGTCCGTGTTATCCATGTCGCTCTCTTCATTACTTCCCCAACCATCATCACTAACACGGTCCATTTGTGGGTCATATTCACTTGTCATAGGATCGTACAAAGCGTTTGTTATTTCATCACTATTCAAATCACCCATTGTTGAAAATATAAACTAACTAAATAAACTAAAATAAAATACAAACACTCAAACACATACGTAACATGGAAGGATATCTGAACAAAATGTAAAATTCAGTGTGAATACACTACACCTAACAACACACAAACTGTAACCAAGTGAGGTTAGATTTACACTAAGCGGATGCCGAGTACAATAAAAAGCGCGCAAAATAACACGAACATGTGTATCACGATTTACCGCGCACCGAGTGCAGTACTGCCAATATCTTACGTGAAATATACCCAAAAACAATGTTGTTCCGTTCGGGTCGGCACATTTATTTTTCAATTAAAATTCGTTAATAAAAAAATCTGCTGACCCGATCGGGCCATAATTAACAGCTATTATTTGAAACATTTTATTTATAAAATATCATATGAAACTACGTTACAAACATATTGCAACAAAATTTAATGAAAAAAGAGTAATGATAAAACTTGGCAATATGGGGACATCACCGGTCCATCCCAGTGGCAGCTAACGTGTTAAGACCAAAGTGGTATGCACATTGACCTATGCTTATATTTAATTTTTTCTTCCACCTCCTAGTCGGCCATCCTTCTACAAAGGTAGTGGATCACTGAATAAATGGTAAAATAGCTTGTTATGTCCAGCAGCAATGTGCAAAGTTTTGTAACTTTCTAAACGGTAAAACGGTAAACAATATTATAACGGTCTAAACAATATTCAACTGTTCTGGGACTTTTGGAACACATTGTATGTGTTTATATTTTGGAGTGGACGACACACTTTTCAAGCACATACATTGTTATGAGACTAATTTAGTTTAAAAAAAGCTATATATAAAATATTAAGTTAAATATAACTATTTCGTTAGGTGAAATATAAATAATTATTTTGTAGCAAATTTTTAATTGTAAATTTAGAAAATCGGTTCATAGTGATTTTGGTTCTGCAATTTGATTCTGTTTAAGGGTGTTTATAGTGGTGCCCAGTTAATTGCACCAAGAAATTTAGTTTTAGCTTCACTACAACTATCACTAGGAGTAGCTAAGAGCCTGTCTCACTAACACACGTACAACATTGCCCTACCTCTCTCCTTCACTGCCCCCTCCCTTGTAAATTGTATAAAAGTACATAACTCCCTCATATATGGTAAACTCTATTAATGATGCTTTTTTATATTATTAATCTACTCTTTCAGCCAAAGATAATTGTATAGATTTAAACTAAACATTTATACTAATGTCTTTCATGGAAAACTAGCTGTTTATTCGTTTCTTGCTACGGGATTAACATATAAACAGTAATGTTTTAGTTTATATTTTAAATGTTTAGTTAAATTTCAATAAGCATCACTTAGCTTATTTAAAAGTGCTCATTTTATTTGTTTTCATATAACAGCTGATGATGTAAAATAAATAAAGTAACTCTATTGCATTATCATTTAAACTTTAAAGGCAACTGGGGCGGAGCCCTTTCGTTGGAATTAGATCAAACCATCCCAGAAACCTTTCCGGAAGTGAACTCTACAACTTCCCTAAGTTTCATGGTGATCCGATGAGTGGTTTAGTAATGCATAAAGGACAAACGCACATGCATACATGCCAAACCCTTATATTAATTATTATTAAAATATTAATAAATAGCCCTTTCTGAGGAACAGTCGAACTCAGTAACTAGACTGCACTCATATAATCATTCATATTCGCCTTAAAATACGTACTATGTAGTGTCGGCGTCTCATACGTATGAATTTATTTTATGTTTTCAACTTTTCATCAGGTTCCCTTTGATTAGTGTGAAGGATTTTAATTATTGGAAAATGTAGATGACTAAGACAGTCCCTTAAGCCCCGTTTTTATTACTACAAATTTGTCCATAGAAAAGTTGTACAACATATGCCAGCACAAGTTGCCGTATGGAAACAGTTTGCTACATGTTGTGGAAAAAGTACCGGAGACAAAAATTTTTCAAGCTATCAATAATAACCACATGTTGCATGAAATTTATGTCACGGCACTTTTGCCCGGCACATGTCGCACATGGAAACACTAAATATAATATTGTATTCCTTTCTAAATAACTTTAAGGGAGAATGGCAAGATGGGTTACAAAAATCCATCTCAATAATATTTTTATCTTTCTTTTTATACTTTTAATTTATCGAAACAATTTTATTGACATTCCTCCCAATCCATATTCACCCATATCTTGACGATAGGCGTCTTAAGAATAAATAAAAAATGAAAATGAAAAAAATTGTAATTTATGTGTTGTCAAAGATGTCATAAAACTTGTTGGTTATATTTTTAGTCAAAATCCTATCAGTTCAATTGTTACTAGGTCCTGGATTTTACATGCTACCTCCCACATTGGGGATGGTAAATAGTGACATGAGCCGGACAACTGGTCCAGCCTACAGCTTTGGCTTGCGGCTAGATTCGAGGCAAGTATTAGATATTCCCAGTCCACAGTCCTATGATGTCAGCCAGCTGACCCGTAAAGGCCGGAGTACTGCTCCAACATGTGTCTTTGGTACTCGACCCAAGAATGGCAGCTGGTATCCTAACTCAAGTAAGTAAAATAAGTTTATGAAATAATTCAAACAAATGTTTATTTACCTATAAATTTGAGCTTAGCTTATGGGGCACAAAATCAAGAATTGATATAATAGGAGGGACAGGGCATCAGAAAACATATCTGAGAAGAAGGCGCTAACAAAACACACAGAAAAATATATGAAGACACAAAAAATAACTAAAATTGTTAATGCTACTGCCACATTCATCAGGTGAGGCTTTACACTGATCAAACTGTTTGGAGCTAAGTCAGCCCCTTTCCTCACCTGAAGAAGGGGCCAGGAGGACTGAACATATGTATTATGTGTTGTATATTTACTCCAGCAAGCTTTAAAGTGCAAAATAATTGAAACAGGTAAAAAGTGGATCTTGTTAAAAAAGGCCGAAATACGTGATGAAACAATTACTATGTTGTTGCAATCATATTGCTGTAATAGTTTTTAGAGTTGAACTGCACAGTAGCAAGCCCTGCCCATCATGTCAATGGTTTTAAAGAAACAAGCTCAAAAAATTAAATTATCACATTAACACAGTTAATTTTAGCTCAGTAAATATTAATAGTAAATAAACAATGAATAACAACAATTACATACTTACTTATATAATGACACTGTTAATTTTCACAACAAAACACAGTTGTGGAAGTTGAGCACAGACTAGAAAAGCAGAACAGTTTTGTCATGCATGTTTTGTGTGGTGTATGGCGGCGGAATGATACAAGGTTTGCCCTCATCTGCTGAAACCCCTATTTGCACTGAATACTAACACACAGGTTTGTAATTTGTCTGAAGTAATTTTAATAAACTCCCACCATTATAAATCAATAATACAAACCCAGACATTAAAGAACCAGATGATTGAAATTCTTAGAGAAATTAATGGGACAATAAAGCATCAGGTTATGATGTAATTGTAGCAGAATATTTAAATTCAGCTCGCCCCAGTACTGTACAAAAAATTTGTCATCTTTTAAAACAAATTTGGTAGACGGAAAGAGTACAGACGATTGAAAAAATGTGCTTGCATCGATTACATGAAAAAATAGTGCAGAACTGATATAATATTTATATACTAATTTTTCTACTTTCAGTAACATACAAAATTCTCTCATTAAGTATTCTTAATTAAGCTCAGCAACCATTAGAACCATAATGGGGAAAACCAAGCCATGTTTAGATCAAACAGATGGTGTACAGAACAAATTCTAAATTTAAAAACTAATTTTTAGACATTAAAAATAAAAAGATATTGTTAATAAGTTTATTTATTAAATTTTGTCTATTTTTTATTTGTTTATTCTTAAGACTTTAAATTTGTTGAATTTAAAAATAACTAGACCTGAACCTCAAAACTTAAAACATTGGTTAGGGAAACACTAACTCATCAGCACTAGAGGCACAGTGCTATAACCTAGCTACTTAGAGATAAAGTGTTTTGGTTATTGAAGGTAATAGGTTCTATGCTTGGTTCTCTTAATACTGACAAAGCATCTGCTCTATGGTTGCTATCAACATGGACACTGCTACAAGAGTTTGGAGTGTCCATGTTGGGTGGTAGTAAAGGTTCAGACATTGTGCAGACAAGAGAACTGAGTGTCAGGTTTGTCAGTTAGCTGAAAATTAGATAATCAAATCAAATTTTCTTTATTGCCTTATAAAACTACATGCATTGGCAAGCATCAAAATACATAAAATTAATTACATACCTAAAAACAGATTTTTATCATCTCCACATAAAGAACTAGAAAGTAAGAATCTAACAGTAAAATAGACTAGTAAATAACTCTAAAATAATCTTCTTGTGTTCAAGAACAAAAGAATGAACGCTGTAAAAAGTCTTGTCAGCAACTAATGCTTTAGGCTGTTTTTAGATTTATTGAGAGGCAAATCTACTTTGAGGCTAGCAGGTAAGGCCTTGAAAATTCTGGTGCAGTTATAGCAAATGTTACATTTGAAAAAGGCAGTGTTGTGTTTCGGAACAGCGAAGTTCAACTGAGGTCTGAGTGAGTATGCCGAAGGGAAGCTACTGCAGACAAACTCCGAAAAATGTTTCAAGCTTAAGTCCAAGAAAATTTACAGAATCTGTAGAAATTTTACTGAATCATCCGCTAAAAGTTGATTGGAATCCGTTTTGTTGTTTCTTATAGAAAATTTGATAAGATGGATTGTTTTTAGTGTTTATGACAAGGCCATTTAGTTCTATAAAACTTTGAAGTGTCATCTGCAAATAGACAGAGGTCCACCACACTCACACTATTGTAAATATCAATAAAACTACAGACAAAATAGGGCCCAACACTTTTTCCTGAGGCACTCCCATTCTGATTGCACATTTCATCAGAAAGAAATTTGGGAATACATCTTTTGTTGTCAATATAGCTAATTACCACTTTTTGTTTACAAACTGAGAGGTAGGATGAAAACCAGTCATGTGCACGTCTTCTCACACCCATTACACTGAGCTTTTGAAAGAGAAGTGAATGTTAAACAAATAAACTTGCAGCATGTTGTTATTCATCCAGAGTATTTACGATTTTCTTGACAAAGCATTGCATTTTTTGTCCATTTAAAAACTGAATTACTAATGAAAAGACAGTTGTTCCTATTGAAATATCTAAGCAGTCTGGTAGCTACAACCCTTTAAAAAACCTTTGAAAAAGTGGAAAGTGTGAAATAGGTCTGTAGTTATCACACACTTGTGGATTGGCCTTTTTATGCAATGGTGTAATATTATCAAGTTTAAGAGAAGATGGGAAAATGCCAGAAAAAGAAAGAAAAATTAATTAGGTGCACTAAAGGAAAAACAAGTAGACAGTGCAATACTTCACGAGTCTTGATGATATTCTGTTAAACTCAATTGAACTAGTATACTGTATTTTAAAGACTTGACAACACCAAAGATTTTAGTAGCATCAGTTGGATAAAAAAATGTGATTAAAAGGGGAATCCAGATTAACTATAATTTTAATTTACAAAGACAGAGGGATCAGCCATTATTTTATAGTAATCAACCCTGAAGCATAAAACATTTTATGGTTAAAATTGAAGTTAAAATTTAAAATAAATTTTAACCCGTGAGAACACACCTGGCCAAAACTTGAGTGGTAGCACGCAAGTGAGCGCTCCGCTCACCCTGACATAAATTGAACAAATAGATCATGTCTCATGTATTTATTATATTTATTTTTAGTTATAAATTTGTAATACTTCTTGTTAAACATTTTGGTCAGTAAATAAAACATATTTTGGTAAAAACAAATATATATTTACATATTTAATGTACATATGTAATGAGAAACTAAAAATGTTAGTAGTTGTATGTATGTTTCAATTTCATTAGATAAAATAGTATAAATTAATAAAAATTGACAAATATATACTTCTAAAATTGCAAATATAGTATATACCTCTTAGAATAGTTCTTATTTAGTCCTCATTCACTGTCATCAGAGCCATTTCCTCTGCCATTACAAGCCGTACAAATGCTAATGACGTGTTCTCCACAAATGGGCGCAGCACATCTTGTACATCTTATTTTGGTCTTCCTATTTTTTTTCTTTGGACAGTATGCACACTTCTGTCTGTCTGCGTCTGGTTGCTACTTTCTTTCTTCTTGTACCCCCAACTCCGATTTGATAAGGTTTCTAAATTCAGGGTTAAGCTTGATGTTTGTAAGTCTTGCAGAAAGATGATTTTTCACAAGGTTTTTTGAAAGCAATTTCAAAAACACGCGACGTGACACATTGACACCAGTATTGATTTTGTATACTATTTGGGCATTTATTGCTGCAATATCTAAAAGCGTATAAAACACTGTCAGAGGCCATCTGTTGGAAATCCTTCCTACTGAATAGAGGCTTTTCTTCTGGTCCACAACGTCCACTCCTCCCTTTGTGGTGTTATAATATGTTATGATTTCAGGCTTAGTACTGTCCCCTGAAGCTGGATCGATATCATCACCTTTATGCATTGTCGAAACCAATATAACATATCTGTTGCGTTTCGGTACGTAACTTACCAATGTACAATTTTCAGCATACAAAAACATGCTACTTTTTCGGGCATCTTTTTAGTTTGAGTCAATATTGTAGGAAGTTCCTTTTTATTTTTCCTTACTGTGGCCACAATTGTTGTTCGATGGTTCATCAGCAGGTCTCTAGCTAGTGTAATCGATGAAAACCAATTATCGCATGTGATATTTCGACCTGTGTTTTCAATCGGTTTTATCATTCTCTTTACTACTGAAGATGGCGTATTATCAAGCATAAATGGACCCTCTGGCTGTTTTGCAGCATAAATCTCCATGTTGAGTGTAAAAAAAGATTTTGAGTCAACTAAAGAAAATATTTTTATGCCGTACTTGTTTGGCTTACTAGGTATGTATTGCTTGAAGGGACATCTTCCAAAGAAACCTTCAAGCATTTCATCGATTGTACAGTTGTATCCAGGTTTGTAAGATTGTATACAAATCTGGACAAACCCATCAAACAGCTCTCTTATAGGTGCTAGTTTATCTGTTCTTTTTCTTTCTAGCCTTGTATATCAATGTCGTCAAATCTCAAGGATTGTAATAGGCTTTTGAACCTATTTATACCCATTGTCATTCTAAAGCAGTTAGGTGTAGCTATATCTTTTTTCCATAGGTCTTGAAGGTTTACATGGGACGATTTCAGAACTCCGCTAAGGTATAATAATCCAATGAAAGATAACATTTCATCTAGATTCGTCTCTTTGCAATCTCTTGCTCTATTGTATTTTGGTCTCAATTTTTCCAGATATTTATTGGTATTTGTAACGATTCTTTGTATTGTTTCATCACTAAAAAACAGTTTCCAAGCTTCAAGGGGAGAGTGATAGTTCCGAGCTTCGTCCTGTAAACCAGATCTTTCGGTTACAATATTTTGACGCCTTGTACGTACCCTAGAGCCGTGTTGAGGAGTGTGCAAGGACCATTTAGTTATGTTATCTTTTCCCAAAACAAAAGGCTGGTTGTCCATAGAACGAAATTGAATTTGATTTTCTTCATCTGCCTCTTGTTCAGATTCTGTGTCATGCTCACTCATCTCTTCCACCTTAGCATCATCACAATCACTATTACTTCCCAGTGACAAATCCCCTTCATCACAGTCATTTTCATTCAGCCACATTTCAATATCCACATCCATGATAACAAAGTTGTCTATTTACAGATAAAGTTATAAAAATCAAAAACAGAACATTAATTTTAAATAAAAATATATACAAAACACAATACATGTACAAAATAACACAATTGCAAAGTTACAAAAAGAACAAACAAATAAAACTGCAAATTTAAACAATTATAAAAGGCATATAAAATACTTGCTGAACACATGCACCTGAGCGCAGCGCTCACCAGTCACCATACTGAACAATGTAAGGTTAGATGTCCGGAACTGAGGCGTAGGGCAGTGGAATTTAGTGGTGGGGAGGATGGAACGACTCAACAACAGTTCCTTGAAAGGTACACTATGTTTCAGAATCCAAACTCAAGCCACACCCTAGTACAGTCAAAATAACTACAATGGGTGAGCGCTCCGTTCAGTTGCGTGTTCTCACGGGTTAAAGCAAAAATTTAAAATTAAATTTGCTTTTAGTTAAACCCTAACCCTGGCAGGCAAAAATTCCTTTACTGGAAGGCCATTTATATGCATTATGCAAGCATATTTTCAAAAAAAAATTTTAAATATAAAAATAGTAATTATAGGGATGTATTATAATATAACATTAGTCAACAAAATAGTTTACAAACAAAATGTCACATGTTATGATGATTTTTTTTTTTTATTTTAGTAAAATAATTTAAAGTTTTTGTTTTATGAGAACAAAAAACAGGGGGACTGCCCTTTGACAATGTCTATAGTGTAGTGCTCGTAGATGTTGAAGATATCCATGAGTTTCTAAATGTTATCTAGTTTTAGAAAATATGTATATTTGTAAAACATACATATGCACATTACGATTGGTTGGCACAATGCACGAATGCCAAATTTTCATCACCTGATTACCAGACTTTTGAGCATTGCAAATTTCTGATTGTGAATTATCGCCCGATTTTCAGGGGATGCCAGGGTTAAGGTTAATAAAAGAGATTAAATACCATTCAGAGATATTTATGTAATTCTTACTCAACATATTTTTGCAAGAATTCAAATTTTCCATCAAAATCTGTGTTATTTTTTATGTATTTTGTATTATACTAGCTAACCCCAGCCACACTATTCTGTGGCTTAGTCTGATATTAACTATGAGTCATTTATTTTTTACTTTAGATGTTAGAAAAATAAATGTTGACTGTTTACTTTATTTTATCTGAAATAAAGTAACTTACAGTTATTTTCATAAATAAACAATCATCTGATCACAGTAATTAACCTACAGGATATGATTTAGCTTTCATATGCACATAAATCAGCTGGTCACAGTAGCACTTTTTCAGTATTGATATTTATTTTTATTTGTGAAATATAGGTAGTTTGGGAAGTGCTTGAAAATTCCTGTCTTTGTTTACAATGTTAGAAACAAAATATGTAAAAATACTCTATTTTAATGCAGTGTTGTTTAAACATTTCAAGTGAATCCATTCACTACTTTTCTAGTTTTGTACACAAACAAACGGAAGTTCGATTTTATATATATATATATATATATATATATATATAATATTGCCTCTTTCAATCTTAGTGATAAAGGAAAGATGTCAGTCGGTTTTATCAACATGCTCAAGGTTGTTTGTGGTTAGTGGATTACTGTCACCTTTGGTAATTTTTACTTTGTATATTTTTCTGTCATTCTTAGTTTTGTAATAATTTGTACTGTCACTAGCTTTATATTAAGAAGTTGTGTGTTTTAAAAGTGCTTTTGGTCAGATGATAGGTTATTATTCTGTTCAATATAATTAACCCTAGAAGTTTTCGGATACAATTTCTGTAGTGGAAGGCTATTTTTCCCTGTGTCATGCAATTCAAGTGTATTTTTTAAAATTGATTAAAAATCTATAAAATTTTCAAATACTATAACATTATAGACTATTTATATCATGAAATAGGACAGAATACTATAAAAATGTGTTCAACCTTGAAAAAAAGTATATTTTTACTATTCGTAAAATAGTATAAAAATTAAATTTAAAAACATTTTAAAAAGGGGGCCATATATAGGAAATAAAGAAAATATTCAAAATTGTATATTCCAAGATAGGCAAATTTGCTAAATGTTGTCTATTTTTATAAAATATAAAAGGTTGAATAGTTTTTTTATTACATTTATTTTTATATTTGTAAATATCAAAAAGCGTACCAGCACTAGCTTATTACATCAACAATTACGTCCCTGCAAAACAAAGAGGATCAAAATAAAAGTGGAGAAGTGAGCTGATCAGAAAGATAAACTTGTTCTCTTTCCAATGGAACCTAGATGTCTTCACTACGTTGGACCGAACATACAATATGATGTGAAATACGATGAGCATGCGTTTCGTTAAAAAATGAACGACTGCCATTTCAGGTGCGGTCTGCGTTGTTAAAAAATGAAAGTCTGCCATTTGAAGGGTTAAACCATGACATTACATTTTTGTCATGAATTAATGATCGTCATGGTGTTTGGGACAAAGATACGAGATATTTTGATAATGATCCCTGTCATAATGATCAGCATCAAATTGTATTTTTTTAAATTACAATCTGAATTTTATCCCTGTTAGTTAATAAGTCTGATTCATTGGTAAAAACAATTAACAAACACCACTGCTTGTAGAAATTGAATCTCCTGGGCCAGGCTCTTACAGTCCAGAAACATATGGTTCGATCGAATCCAAACTCAGGTCTTCCCATTCACAAATAACAGAAAAGTTGTCTGCTGTACAAAACTGTCTTCCTTCCAGCAAGTCAATGTAAGTCATGCTGTATATGGTTTGCATTTAATAGATCTATTTTGGAATTGCTCATGCATCTACTTACAGCTCCTACATTGTTTCTAAGAAGTCTAGTCCCTTCTGGGCCAAGCAGGGACAATCTTGTTTCAGAGCTCTGACTGTGTATCAGCTCAGCAATTTTCAGTTGATTTAATGTAATCCAATACTTACTAAAATGTTTATGTAATGATTAATTTTATTCAACTTGATCTAAAAATTTTCTAATTTTTGTTGATTGTCTTGAAGTTCACTTGTTTGTTGCAATAAATTCTCATTGATTTTGTAATAAATTTTATTAATTTTATTTTAAGCTAAATTGGTTAACAAGGGTTGAACATGGAAAATCTACTAATATTTTAGTGACTTCAATTACTTTATAATTACCTTTATCAAATATTTACAGGGTGTTCATTTGAAAACTTTCCACTTTTTTTGCTTAAAACCAAACAAATTAGAAAAGTTCTGTTTCGGAGGATCTTTATTACTCATTGGGGGAATCAAAAGCAAAATTTTTCAAAAAAGGGTGTTAACCCTAACCCTCCCTCCTCCACTGACCCAAACTCAAAATTTTCAAATTGCAACCCATACCTTGTAATACCTCTAATTAAAGCCCTTCAAAAATGTAGCCTTTTAGTAAACAAATTTGCAATCATATCAATTGTTCAGGGGCTGTGCACAAAAAATCCAATTTTTAGGCGTTTTCAAAAACCCCTCTAACACGCCTTGAAGATAAAATTTAACGTTAGGGCTTTGTCAAAGTAATAAAACCTACCTAATTAGATAATCTTAGTGAAGTTTCAATAAATTTAGTCATAAAAAACCCTACCCTTATTTTTACGGATTTTTTAATTAATTTAGCAAAACATTTTCGAAAAGGACGATATGGTGTATGACCATTCTTTGAAAAGAGTAATCTGATATTAAAATGTTTGAAATCGGTGCACAGGCTGTAAAGTTGTGATTGAAATAGCAATTTTTAAGGTATTCTCATTATTATTATTGTTATTTTTTTACTTAGAGTATTAAAAATTAACTTGAAGGATGTTTAATAATTTCTCTTAAATATTCCAGTATTATGTTTTAATTGATGGCATAAATACCTTTGATAATATCATTGGTTGTCAAATCTACTTTTATGTTACAATAACTGTTCAAATTGGTTCCCATTACTATTCATGCAGTGGTACAATCTGTTTTCGAACTCTTGCTTAACTTTTTGGAACGTTTCCCTTGTTATGCTTCTACAGTCTATTACGATTATTTGATTTAAGTCCTCAATATCAACTGGAGGTGTTTTGAAAATGACAGATTTCAAATGGCTCCACAGCAAAAAGTATAATGGACTTAAGACTGATTATCTTGCAGGCCATTCAATTGCTACTCTTCTACCAATCCACCAGCCGGGACAATGGTCATTAAACCATTGACGCACACGAAGATCTAATGAGGAGGGGCTCCGTCTTGCTGGAAACGAAGAAGGTTTTCATCTAAACTTAACTGACCGTCTCATTTTCCTGATTTTCAGTGATTTCTATAATAAGAGGTTCAATTGTATTTTCAAGCAAATTTAGATATGATTCTGAATTCAATGTTCCATCAATAAACGAGGGTCTAACAATAGTGTCACCCTAAATCACTACCCAAACATTTTATCCTTACTGGCCTTTGCGTTGAACCTTCTACAAACAAGTGAGGGTTTTGTTCGGACCAATAACGGTAATTGTGTTTATTCACAAAACAATTCAGTTGGAATATAGTATTTGTCACACCATCACTAAAAATTTCAGCATATTTACATTTTATGTTGATTATCAGATATAATAAGAGGTAAATGAGTCAGTAGACTTTGGCACGGTTTTTAGAAAATTGTGAAACTATGCAAAATTTATTTTCTTCTTCATACAAAAGTTTTTGCCTCAAATCAGTTTATTCCTGTGTGAAATGATATTTAATTATGAAAGTTCCAAAATGAATTCCCTGGACCTCTTTCCTAAATTTACATCTATAGATACTAGTCAAGTTAAAATTTTTAAAAGCTTTTTATCATCAGCATCTTTTCTTGATTTGTTAAAAATGAATGGCAGACATTAATTTTTCTATGTTTTATATATTAATTTACTGTATATAGGCTCCATAAAGCTCTTTCTTTTACTGTCAACTGTACTTTTATTACTTTTTCGTACTGTTTCTTTCTGACTCAATCTATTTTGTAAGAATACTTTATTGCAATCAACAAGAAAAATTAGGACAACAGTCAGAAATACAAATCAACTAAGATTAAACTTCCTGATAACTTATGATGTTACAAGTCAGGTTCTTTTAATTTAAAAAACTCATCCGCTCTTTTTAAGACACTTTTTTTTAGGTGCGTCCTTTGTTGTCCTCTCATTCCATTTTTAGAGCTTTTATCTTCTCACGTAGATGATAGTACATGATTATGCCCAAGTTTTTAAACGGTCCATAGTTAAGCTAATAGAGTACATTAGATTAACAAGGGAATTTTTTAAGGTTAAACCAACCTATAATAAATTCCTTTTTCTAAGATCTATTCCTCCAACCATTCAGATATAGAGAATTCTCATTTTTCAAGTTACTCATGTTTTATTAAATTTCACTGGTGTTTAATGTCAGCCAACATATAATATACTAATTACAAAAATTTTAAGGTTATACTACACCTTTTAAATTCATATAAATAAATTTAAAATAAATTTGAATGTTTTATTTTGTTATTTAGAGCTCCAAGCAAATTCTCAACTCCAGGCCCTGGAGCATACGATATCACGTCCTTGGACAGTTACAAAACGCGGCAGCCAAGAGTTAAGATGGCACCAGTTCCTGCTCCTGACCTGTCTTCGTAAAGAACACATTATTTTCATCCTGTGATATTTCACAAAAATAAAATACGATGTGACATACGAGTCTGTTGACTGGTTTAAATTAATCCTACACATATGAACGATTTACATTGTATTGGAACTTGATCTAACAATTATATATAGTATATAATGTTAATTATGTAAATGCAATTACGACCATAACATTGACAATATATCTGAAAAATGTTTTCATCAAAGATTTAATGATAAACAGCATTAGATAGCATAACAAAATTAAATCACTTACTGTCAGAATCATTAATTAGAGAATATAGTGTCCATATTCAAGAGCTACTTGAAAATACAGTAAAACCTCGCTAATCCCCGTCACTATTGGGACTGGGAGCATGGTCATAATGCAAAAAAGGTCGGAGTAAAAGAGGAACATTGTATTGACATAAAAACGTAAAATTAAACTGTAATAGTACTGAAAACGTATTAAAACATGATAATAAACTGAAAAAACAAACTACTAAATGAAATAATATATTGTACGGTGTAAGAATATGGCTATTGCCGGTACTTAACCTAATTACGTAATACAGTGCAACATTCTACTACAGTACATTATTAAAAAGGACAATTTTACATACCTTATTTATATACAGTACTGTATGTTATATTGAATAAGTCCTGTACACTAAAATACACTAACACTAATTACATTCCAAATGCGAAATTATATACAGTACACTCATGTGGTACACTAAACACTATTTAAACAAAGGTGATTTGAAAAAGTCTGTAATGTTTTTTTTGTTTTGCAGACGATAATATTGATTTTGCGGCTATATTCCTCCATTTCCGTGCCCACTAAATGTCCATTGGAGTAGATGTGGAGTTTTACTCAATGTATTGAAGTGCTGTATCAAATGCATTTTTACATCGGAATGTGACACTTTTGTTAAGGGGCTATTGTCCTCGTGTTCATCTTGAACATTGTCATCTGCTCGAGTAACAGTTTCAATTATTTGTTCGTCACTCAGTTATTCCTCCGTTATGGAATCGATATCAGCTTTATTAATCCATTACGTCATCAGGCGCAACCTCAGAATGAATAACTTTTAAATCCCTCAAAATTGCTGGGTGTGTTCTTCATCATTTGTTATTTCTTCTTGAATTTTGTCAATTGTTTCTTGATTTCTAGATTCATTTTCATTTCTGTCATTTATATTTGGCCACAGCTTGCGCCAAGATTTTTCAAGTGTTGATGCTCGCATCTCTTCCCAAGCTTCGGCAACTGTGTAGTTTACATCTTTTATATTGATTGCTTTCATTGCCTCAAACAAACTCATGCCTTCTTCTGTTCTTTCTAAAATTTATCAAATATATTTTCGACAATATCTTTTTTTCAACCACTCAATCACCCCCTGATCTGTTGGTTGAATTAGACTGGTTGCGTTAGCTGGGAGAAATATTGATTTTATTTCACCTTTTTTAAGCTCTTCCTCAGATGGGTGAGACGTGCATTGTCAAGAACCAATATGGCTTGTTTAGGAAGGTTTTTGTCTTCAAGGTGTTTTGTAACAGCAGGGACAAACTGGTCAAAAAACCATTCTTTAAAAAGGGCAGAATCCATCCACGCTGATTTCTGGTTGCGATAGTAAACGGGCAGTTATGCCAAGTTGATGTTTTTGAACGCTCGTGGTTTTTAGGATTTTCCAATTACAAAGCGTGGCATTTTATGACTGCCATTCACATTATTGCTACATTATTGCTAACTATCACGTAAATGTACTTTATTACGCTACGTATATGCACATACGACATTGAACAACAGCATACTGCCTTGCGTCGGCGGCGGATATGAGTCAGCAACAGGCATCGACACAAAACAGCAATCGGACGCATGGTGGTCAAATTAAGCAAGGAGTCGGACCACGCGATGTCGGACTAGCGAGGTTCTACTGTAACTGCAATTCTATAAGGAATTGAATAATTTCATATAATTGAATATCATATTCATATGAAGGTATTGCATTTCAATGCTAGGCTAAGAAATGTAACCCTCCATTCCTTATCAAGAATTGAGAACTTTATAAGTCATTTTGTAATCCAATGACTATATCGACTGGATCAAGTAATTTACAATTATCAGTTATATATAACTTAGACTAAATCAAGACAACTAATCATTAAAATACAGGTAACTTAATTGACTTATCCTGCAATCATCAATGTAGATGTAGTAAAAAACACATAAGGTGAAAGTTGTGTATACAAATTTCATACATAGAATATAAAAACATCAAGTTTTAAATCAAAATAATTATTCAAATATATTGAAATACATCTGGCTTATTCTTAAATCAAATAACATGTACAACACCTATATTGAAAATATAGAAAAAAAGAATTGTCGGACAGGTTTCTGGGGCAACAAATTACGTAGTATAGTTTTTACTTATTTAAAATATATTTATTTATTTCATACGGTTACATCATTTTACGTAGATAATACAGTTTGAATTAATTAAGATGTTACAAATAATTTCTTGTATAATTAATAAATGAGGTGTACAGTTCATTAACCAATGAACTTGAAGAGTTCCCTTTTAAAAGTCACCTCAGACATGGCAATGAGATCAACATGATATGGTATGCTATTTCCCAGGCGAAATGACAGAAGGGTGATTTCGCAATTATAACAAATTTCAAATTTCGCAAGCATTTCAAATTATAAAAATTTGTTTTTGTATAGTTTTTATTTACAAATTTTAGAACACTAAAAATTATTGTATTGAATTTGAGCAGGTTCTCCGATGCTCCCTCTAAAGAACCTACACTAAAAGTTCAAATAATATTTATCACAAATAGAACCGTTAAAAAATATTAAACTGTGTAGTATAGAAACAAATTATTTTCTATGTAATATGTTTAGCTCATATCTTTTTATCAATTTAAATTATTATCTCGACAAAACATGAAAACAACAAAAACAGACAGGAAGTGATTGTGTAATAATTAATTTTGTGTCAAGCAGAACTAGCAACTATCTGAACTCCCAGCATGTGCAGCGCTCTACTAGCTATTCGCTAACAGTATCTAAACTCAGAGTTATCATTTTTGAAAAATAAAATGTTCTTGTTCCCCACAGATCAAACATTAAACTTATAATCTCTGCACATGGTAACACATGGCCTAAGGAGGATAGGTAAGATGTGCGCAAGTTGGCTTAATGCATTTAGGTAGTCTAGTGAGAGATACATGACTTTCTAATTGTATTTATATTGATAGGTTTTGTTATTTAAGTTTCTCAATTACCTAAGGAAGATAAACTGTCCTTACCTCATAAAACATGTTCTTGGTTTTTGAAAATTCTTTTTTATATTTACTACTTTAAAATGTTGTGATAGTAATTAAGATTTTTTTCTTTCTATTAACGTTATTTTTTAAATGTTAGGTTTTATTCCTATTGGTATTACGTAAATCTTCATGTAAGGTCTGACACAAGAAGTTGTGACACACAACAATCTTACTCAACACTAAAAACTCATTTGGGGCACCCAGCTGTTATGTAATGTACATGAAGTGGTATAAATGAGCCAGACAGTAAGTGACCTGTATATTACATTTAGTGCATTTAGGGGTTTCAGCAGTGGAATTGTTCAACCGCTATTTTGTCGTACATCACAGACATGACTAACTTCCTCCACCTTCAATGTTCAACTCCTGGAACAATGTTTTGTTGTAAAAAAACTAATGAATTGTACAAATTAGTTTAATTGCTATTTATTGTTTACATTATTGTTCATTGTATTATTATTATTAATTGTTATTTGAATAATAGACAATTTTTTAATTTAATTATTCTAAATTTGAATTGGCAGTGTTAATAAAACCAACCAATGTTCATTGTTACTGATGACATAGTGGGCGCAGCTTGCTACTGTCCTGCCAGCCTGCGGTTTACCGTCTTCTTAGTTGTCATGACAATTGTTCAATGGAATGTCATAGTGCGGGGAGAGTAGTTACTTGCACCACTCAGTCAGTGCATTCTTCCCACACCAGTGTTTTCAGTAGGTTGCTTTCTAAGTTGACTATCTATAGTCATGACATCCTCCCTACAGACAACACAAACCTTATCTAAAATATCTCTTGGTAGTCACCTTGTTTTTGTATGCCCAACTCATGTCAATTCAGCAACCTTCCTTAAGGCTGTTTGGTCAAAAAAGGTTTCGATTTTTTTTCGATTTCAATTACTTAAGTCAAAAAAATTTTTAATTTTTTTTCAATTTCAGTGCCTTTATATCAGCTATTAAACACCTCCCAAGTAGTTCTTTCATTAAAATTATGTTTATAGTTATAAATACATGACCTCAAAGATGCAGATTTGGGCTCTCTTGGTACATTCAGAATTAAGAAACTATTTTCCCGATTATTCCCAAATTTAAAACAAAGACCCTCACAGGACTGGTCTTGCTCATCAGTTATTTTAAATTACGTAAATTTACTGCAAATTAGCAAATTTGATTTTAAATAACTAATATATATATATTTTTTTTATTTTATTTTATTAGGATGAGAAATACAATGTCCTATTTGGCATTTCATGCTTTTTAATATCACACAATTTACAAAATTGAATACTTTTATATAATCAACTTGTGGTTGTACTTTTACCCGCATGTTATATTACAATCCAATCGTTACGCACACATACAGCAAGACACAGAACCTGCACGTGCAGGATCGCGCTTCAACGACTTCCTGCAATTATAAAGTGAGGATGGGTCGAGTGTCTGTGTGTGAGTACTCACGGTCAGACATACAGTCAGCGCTGTGAGCGGATTTCAGTTGTCCCTAATGCTGCCTGAACCACCTTAACTTACTAGGGATAATCCTTCCTTTTCATGACTTGGTAACTCATTTCCCCTCTAAAGGCTGTTTGGTGTTTAGAAACTTCCTCTTAGTCAATAGTCAATAGTCAAAAGTTCTTTATTTACAACAACATAAAGAAGTGTAATGGCGTCAAAATTTACAATGAATTAAAATCTTCAGGTCTCTTGCTTTACAATGTACTGTTTACAGAGTCAAAAAATTCTGTCATGGTGTAAAAGGGTCTGTCCACGAGCCAGTCTTGAAGGCTTTTCTTGAACTCATTCCCTCCAAGATTTTTTAGGTTGAGAGGTAGGGTGTTGAAGATTTTTCTTCCCATGTAGGATGGTTTCCTGCTGTACCGTGTAGTATGGTGTCCAGGAAGGAGGTAGTCAGTTGCTCTCCGGGTGTTGTGGGAGTGGGTATCCTTAGTTCTTGGTAACTCCATTTCAACTGTCTGGACAACTACAGAGTAGATGTACAGTGCTATGACAGTCATGAGTTTTAAAGTCTGAAAAGCTTCTCTGCAGCATTCAAGTGGTCCCAGGTCTGCCAGCGTCCTTATTGCCTTTTTTTGGAGGAGTAAAATCTTGCTAAGATTATGGGCAGATGTTTCTCCACATACTGATATACCATACTTTATATGGGATTCAAAAACAGCATGGTAAGTTGTCTTTGCCGCTTGCAGTCCTCCTATCCACTTAATTCTTCTCACTGCGTAGATTCCACATCCAAGCTTTTTGGTCAAACTGTTAATATGATCAGTCCAGGTAAGATCACCATCAATCACTATGCCTAACAGTTTTGATTGTTTTTCTATTGTGATGTTTTGGACGTTAGGAATTTGATCTTGTCTTCTGCTAAAATTAATTTGGGTGGTCTTTGTTGGGTTAATTGCGAGGTCATTTTTCAGGCAGTACTGCAGAGTTTTGTTTGTTGATGTGACAATATCTGCATGCAGGCCCAGTGCGGAGTCATTTTTGATAAGAAGGGTTGTATCATCTGCATACATAATAGTCTTTACATTGTCAGTGTTGATATAATGTGAAAAATCATTAGTAAAAAGAACAAACAAAAATGGGCCCAATACTGAGCCCTGTGGGACTCCTCTATTCACTGGAGCTGTTTTGGATTTGTAGGTACAGCTTTGTCCATTTACAGTTTTCTGAATTTCAACAATATGCTTGCGTCCCTCGAGATAGCTAGCCACCCAGTCATTTGCTCTGCCTTGAATCCCTAGTGCGGACAGTTTCTTAAGAATCAGCTCATGTCCCAAGCAGTCAAAAGCCTTACTGTAGTCTAATAGGACTGCTGATACATAATTATTATCTTCAAGTTGGTCGATGACATATTCAGTAAGGCTTGTGATGGCACTGATTGTAGATTTTCCTCTGAGGAAGCCGTGCTGACTTTTTGTTATTAGGTCATAGTGTTCAAGGTGGACCAGCATTCTCGAAAGTGCAATCTTCTCTATGATCTTTGAAAAGGTGGAGATCAGTGAAATTGGGCGATAGTTTTCTGCTTTGGTTGTGGAGCCTTTTTTGTGTTTAGGGTAAATTTTGGAGAGTTTCAAACCAGATGGAAATTGGCCAAGATGAAATGATTTATTTATTATGCTTAAAGTGGGGCTGCTAAATGTGTTGCACAGTGTTTTACTACTTTCGATGGAATTTCATCAACACCACAAGAGAGTTTGAATTTCAGTGACTGAATAACTCTTAGTACTTCACTGGAATCAGTAGGAGTTAGATTTAGTGGTTAACCATGATATAAGGTGAAGGCATTTCCAGTTAGGGGGATTATGTTATTGATTTGAGTCTCGTTACGGGATTTTTCAAGTGTTGTGTCTGCAATCTGGGAGAAGTAGAGATTTAGATGTTCGGCCATTAGATATGGATTGTTTTCTATCTTGCCATCTATTTCTAAGCTCGATAAAGAACTGCATAATAGTTTGTTTTGTTTTTCTGAATTGATAATCTCCCAAAGAGCTTTGGACTTGTTGTTTGATTGGGCTATATGTTCAGCGGCACTGTTGCGTTTAAGAGTTCTAAGTTTAATGTCATATGCTTTCTTTTTTGTAATCATTGTCATCCTATCGCTTTCATTCCCCGTCATTTCATACTTATAGTGTGCTCTAAGGAAGTCATTTTTCATCATCATAACTTCTTCGTCATAGTAGATCTTAAGCTTAGATTTACGTTTTGTTCTAGATCTTTTCTTTGGGCAAGCATGATCCAGTGTTCTAGCCATTATGGTTTGAAATGATTTGAAGGCTTCTTCTGCATCAAGGGCATTGTGAACGGAATCCCAGTTTTCTAATTCAAGTGTGGCTTTCAAGTTTTCAAGGTTTCTCCTACTGTAGGTCTTTTGAATGAGCTTCTATTTTCATATATACGTTTTAATCCTAGAAGGAAACTACATGATTGTCCTAGATGGTCAGATATTCCTGTTTCAGTAATTGAGAAGCTTACTTTATCCTCTGATAGGTTTGTACATATACAATCAATGGATGATCTTGAGTTGTGAGTTATTCGAGTTGCCGGCAGTGGAAGACGTCGGATTCCGTAACTCAGTAAATCCTCTTCAAACAGTGTGTTATCAGTATTTTCAGTGAGTCTGTCAAAGTTAACATCACCCATTAAGACTAGGGATTTATTTTCAGCTTGAATGTATGAGAGAACAGAAGAGATGGTGTTCATTGCCAATCTTGCTTGCTCTCCTGGTGGTCGGTAGATTCCAAGCACATATATTGTGTGTGATTTTATAATAAATTTTGCTAATGCAGCTTCACACACTAGTTCTAAACAGTGTTCTGATATGTTAATCTCTTCTGCCTCAATGTTTGCTGTATCTTTGATGTAGATGGCCACTCCACCTAGTTTGTGATCTTCCCGACAGAACTTTGTAACCAATGAATAACCGTCAATTTTTGTTAGTAACAGGTTGTTAGTATTTAAACCATGTTCAGTTATTATTAAGATGGTCGGGTTATCAGTATTTAAGATGTGGTTAAGCCTATCTATTTTCTTAGATAGTCCTCTCACATTTTGATGGTAAATTATGAAGTCATTTTGTACTGTTTTTTTAGTAGGTTGGAGTTCAGAAAAATTCGGGAACTGTGCCTGGTCTGGTTTATTTTCTTCTTGGTGTGAGTGTTGTCTAAAAAAAGAGAGGGATGTTTGGTTTGATGGCTGTTGATCTTTCTAGCGAAAAATTGTTCATAAGTTTCGTTTTCTCCTAGCTTTTGGGATGTCACTGGTGGGCACCTCTTCACTTTTAAATAAGAACCGGTCACTGAGCTAGTTTTCTCTGGCGGTATTTTAGTCAGTTTTTCTGTCGGGGTTTGACTGATTCCACCAGTTAATCCAATTGCCTGAAAAGTTGTCGGATGGCTGGATTCCTCTGTCGGCGTTGTTGTAGACAGTTTTTCTGTCGGGGTTTGACTGATTCCCCCAGTTAATCCAATTGCCTGAAAAGTTGTCGGATGGTTAGATTCCTCTCTCGGCGTTGTTGTAGACAGTTTTTCTGTCGGGGTTTGACTGATTCCCCCAGTCAATTCAGTTGTCAAGTGGTAGAGATCATCTGTCAATGGTCTTGGTTTACTTTTTGCTACCTGTAGGGAGACACTAAACAAATTTTCTTTTTTACCAAAATGTTTAGGTTTTTTAATGCTAGTGTAAGATTGGCCCTTTGGTTTTTGCTTGTCTTTATTTGTTTTACTACAGACAGGGCAAGGGACCATTTTATCTTATGCTGTTCCGGGTTGGGATTGTTTTTGAGCTTATCAGCAAGTTCCCTTACTGTGTGTTCCATTTCTTCTTGCCTCTTTCTTAACTGTGTTACTTCTAAGAGGAGTGGAGTGGTCAAAGTAGTAGTAAGATATCCATTGAATGTTTGAGTTTCTGAAGTGTCGTAGCATTTTGGTGTTGGGGTCTCTTTAGCTATTTCTTGTAGATGATTTTTTTCATCGTTCAGTTTTAAAAGGGATTTTTCCATAATGCTTATCTTTTCTGAGTACTGTGAAATAAGGTGGTTCTGAGTTTGATCGTGTTCTTCGAAGATGTTTTGCAGTTCTACTTGTTGCAGTTTACTTTTTTCCAGTTGTAGAAGAGTGTCCTTCAGTTTTTCCTGGAGAGCTTCGATTTTATTAATGTATTTCTCCTCATTAGCTAGCAGATCTTCCAATTTAGCTTCCATACTAGCCAGGTTTGCTTTTAGGAGATATAGTTATGGGATTGTGTGTTCTGGATGTCTTGCTTAAGTTGGTCATTTTCCAGCAACAAAGCATTTCCAGCCTCTGCAGCTAAAGTCAATGATGTTTCCAGGTCACGTTCTTTCGTTTCATGTTCTTGTAATTTTGATTTCACCTCCTCAAGCTCTGGTATCTGACTGGTTTTCTTTGGTGAAGGAGCATCTTCCTCAACGGAGAGGTTATCAGGAGTCTTAACTGTTTTACATTTAGTACAAGTCCATGAATTGACATCTGACTTGGTCATTTTTGTGAGTTTTCTTTCAGATATACTAACGCATGCAGCATGGTACCACAATAGGCAGTAGCCTGTGCACTTTATACCAGCGTATTTTTTACTCCAATACCACACTCACCACAGGGAAAGTTTGTTGGTGCCATTATATAAAATAGGATAGTCCAGTTTATATTAGGAGGAAAATAAGTTATTACTACTATAAATTAATAAATGGTAAATTATAGCCAAGATTTCAATGTGAATTTTATTTATAGGATTGCAAGCTCTTGATAGTTATTGCTGTTTATAATACTGTCATTTTCACAAATACTATATTACCAACGTGAAACATTGTCATTTTTATTATTTTTACTTAATTGATATATTTCTTTACTTTATTTTTGTTATTGTTTTTTTTTTTTTTTTTTTTTTTTTTTTTGTTATTTTTTACTGTGTCAGAATATGGCAGTTTTTATTGAGTGTTTGACTGGTTCACTAAATCTGATTTTATAAAAATATGGCAGTTTTTTATTGAGTGTTTGGCTGGTTCACTAAGTCTGATTATATAAGAATATGAATAATTGTCAAAAGTATAATTGGTTTATATATTATTGCATTATATAGGCAATGTCAAATGTGAGACTTGTGACTATATATTAATTCCTTTTTTTGTTATCACAATCAATTTATTTTGGCAAGATATACTTATATAATAATAATTCAATTGTCAAGAGGTTAATTTTGTAGAAGTAGTTGAGGTAAGCTCTATAATAACTTTTAAACATTAAATGACAGTCTGTACTGCTGATTGACACTTGAGTGTTGACTCAGTAACAGTTGTAACATGGAGTTGAGGCAGGCTCTGTAGGAATGAGTGCCATGCAGAGTCAGCAAAGGTGTTGAGTTGTTACTTCTACAGTGCTGGTATGTGTCATTGAAACGATTGAAATGATGTTGATCCACTTGTGTGTTGGCAGTTTTATTACATTACAGTCTGTGATCTATTGTCCTATATTATTGACTGACTCTTTTACTTTAAAAAGAGTTGTTTATAAATATATCTTCATAAATGTTGCTGTCCATTCGTTAATTAACTTTTCATATAATTCTTTATATTGTGTGGTATTGCTGCCTCTGTATGTAGGTCAGCTTAGTGATTGAAATGTGGCTTAATTTCTTAATAACAGTAAGTATTTTTATGTAATTATATTGTAATAACTTACAGTTATTATGATGTAAGAAGTTGTGTAGTGTTTAGTATAGATTTTGTTGGTTTTCTCACTAAAAACTTTACTAAATGAAGGAGCACTTTTACAGTAGGTGTTTAGTGTGTGCCATCTTGGATTGGATCTCTTCACAACGTAGTTGGCAGGATTGGATTTCTCTTGAAAAGAAAATGTTTTGCTTTCTATTACTGTACATAAATAGACATAACAACAAAAATTATCATTCGATTAAGACTACAATATAAATCAATAAAATACAAAATTTGTAATACGTATGTGACGAATAATAATAATAGTGCAATATCATGAAATGATTTGGGCTAGTAGTAAATAAGATAAACAAGATACAGTTCTTTTTTAGCATAATGTCAAAAAGAAATAACTAGGGAGACCCATGCAGCACAATGCGCCGCTTGATTATTTGTTAATATGTATATCAACGTTTTTAAATTTTAAACAATAGTTAATTCCAATTATATTCTTTGTTATTTAATCCATTTGAGTATTTTATTTTTATTTTTAATCAAATATTAAGATAACAACACTTTATTTTACAAAACATGGATTTATAAAACATATATTTTGTACAAATTAAACTATACTCACTGCCGACTAAATATTAAATTGATTAATCATTTAATACTTCTTGAAAAACTACGTTAGTAGTCGTAAAGCTTCCTTGGGGTGGTATCCCTTGGTTATTGCCTTCCTTTAAATATACTTTTATTCCTTAAAAATAAACTGACTTGCTCAGTGTGACAGAAAGTTGTCCATGAGTAAAGACTGTTCTTCAAAGATGTATGACAACTTTATTAAGTGATTGTCCTCAGGCTTTGCTGATACTGTAGTCATACAAAATGCTAATAACAAAGGAAATTAAAGGCAACGGGTTTTTGAAGGACACATTTTTATTCGAGGGATCAGGATATAGTCACTTTCATTTGTCTCAATGATTGTGATAGAGATTCATATAAAGTTAAGCACGAAATTTTTGATTGTTCTCTTCTAATAAATGCCAGACGTTCTCTCTGGATCCTGGTAACCATATCAACAGTGTATTGAAGAAATAATTTCCCACTATTGGTGACAATAGACAATAATTCTTGAGTCACATGATCATCAAGAACAGTGAGTGTATCATTAATCTAAGTAATAGAAAAAAAAACAATATTTAAAACACGTCTTAAGGAGGGGAACGTTATGTTATAAAGTATAAAGGGATTAAATACAATACATGGAGATTTTAAGCAAGTCAAAATATTGTCTGGTATAGTTTTAAGTAAGGTGAGAAGTCTTTTCTGGTGGAGAACCTACGGGCTGCGAACTGCAACTATGTTGTGGTGTTTGGTTGCTCGCTCTGCAACTAAAGACATCCCTCATCTCCATAGGGAAATAATAAAGGATATGCCAAAGGATCAAGATCAGAACAGTGTGCTGCTAAATTCTCTGGAACTCTATTTTTGGGATATACAACAAATTGAGGAGATCCTTCGGAACAACTATCATCAGATTTAAATACAACAGCTACGTAATTTGCAGTTGGCATGTAACGCCTTTGATCTCTACTTATAACCAAGATGGCGGACACTCAACACATATTGTAAAGTGCTCCCCCTTTTAGTGAAGTTTTTTAGTGGATAAACCAACAATACTCTACTAAATTACTTGCAAGGACGAAGAAGAACTATAAGTCCACATAATCTTTTATAAATAAGAAGTTTTTCACAACCTCAGAACAAGCTTATTTCACTATTAGCAAAGCAGCCAAGCTGGCACTTACTTTTGAGCTGCTTTATGGATATAAAGTACTACTAAACTTCAAGCAATTAACAACTTTTTATAAACTTTTACAAGATAATGACAACTTTCAATAAGCTCTTCAATAACAAACAATCTTAAAGAAAACTGTTACAACAAATTCTACTGCTCGTGACGTCATTGACAACTCAACATTAAGTGACATCATAGCACAACGTATAATCTAACAGTTGCCAAATGAACAGCAACACAGTCAACAAGCAGTGAATGTGTGCCATACTGAACCTGACACCTGCTGACTCTGCAGCACTGACCTGGGCCACAGACATTTCAAACCAGTCACCTTTGCAATATTATCTTGCACTGTATTCTGTGACTCCAGCACAGCTGCATTATTGTTTACATTTAACATGGGCTTTGGTTCATCTTAAATCAAAATCAATTATTTTATGACAATAGGAACCAGCCAAACCCAGCTTAAAAAACTGAATCTACATTTACTTTTATGACAATAGGATTGTCATTTAATCAGACATAAGTTATATAAATAATTGACAATCTTTTAGTCCTTTATTATAATTCAAGCATTATATAACCATTTGACTACACACTAATAACTGACCAAGAGGAGTCTGCCAAACCTCTTTATAAACAACAGTTACAACACCATTTTGACTTTCATTGTCTATAACCAAGAGGAGCCTGACAAACCTCTTTATAAAAAACAGTTACAACACCATTTTGACTTTTATTGTCTAAAACCAAGAGGAGCCTACAAACCACCATCTCTTTGACTTAAGCAGCCTGCCAAAGCTTTAATAAAAAACAGTATTTTTCATACAAACCACCATCTCTTTGACTTAAGCAACCTGCCAAAGCTTCAATAAAAAACAGTATCTTCATATAAACCACCATCTTTTTTTACTTAAGCAGCCTGCCAAAGCTTTGATAAAAAACAGTATTTTAATCAGCTTCTGCTTGACATAATTTTATGAAGATGAATCTCAGTGAAACACACACTCTTTACTGACACTGTCGAATAGAAGCACTAATATACAAAAGCAAGCTATACACAAATCAACGTAAATTACAACTACTGAACTTGCTCTAGTTCTCTCAGAGCTTAAATGACAAATATGTTTAAAATAGGGGACAAAGTATTTGCTAAACTAAAGTACTACCCGCATTGGCCAGGTATAGTTGCAAATGTTGTAAGAGATGACAGTACAGGGAAAGCAACAAAGTATCTCGTTAAATGCTTTGGTAGTAATGACTATGTCACAGCAAAACCCAGTGATATATTTTCATATGATGACAACAAATCTATATATGGACAACTAAAAGCTGACAACTATCGAAACAAAAAAATAAATGCGGCTTTGGTGGAGGGGAAGGATTGATGACTTAGATTTGGAAACTTCATTGACACTGGCAGCAGAAGCGGGCAATGCACTTTTAACAGAAAATTCTAAACTTAAAGAAGAGATAGAAAAATTGCAATCTGAAAATTCGAAACTGCACAGAGACTTATATAATAGTTGGAGTGACATGCAAGCCTACTTAGAAATAGAAGAGGCATTGAAACAAAAGGATACAATAATTGAAGTACTCACTGAAAAAAATAATGAGCTTCTACAAGAATCTTGCTATAACAGCAAACGTGCTGAACAAGAACGCAGTCTAAAGGAAGAGCCTATTAAACAGGCTGAGCTTGAAAACAAAAATTTAATAACTGAAAACAATAAACTAAAATATAAATTGGTGGAACAAAGTGAGGTGACTAAACAAATTGAAATTGGCATGAAAATAAAAATTGAATCTTTTCTGGAAAATGAAAAAAAGTTAAAAGAGGAAGTATCACACAAAAATAAAACGATATTGGATATGCAAAAACATTCAGAAAATCTCATCTTTAAGCTCACCGAACTGGAGAAAATTACAAGAACATATATCCTCTTTTCTCATAAACATAAAGGATTATAGTGACACAACACATACAAACAACAGTCAGACAAACCCCCATACCACCAACTCTCCAGTTCACTTTAATCACTCTACTATATCTCTCAAGGATGAATTGGCCGATGCATCAAAGAACCTAATAACATCAGGAGAAACACAGACATGCAATAAAAAACTGACTAACACCAAGAACTTCTATAGTGTTTCTTTACAGGTGGCAAAAGCTTTTAAGCAACCCGATTCCAAAGAAGGAGCATTAAAAATAATTTTGAATAAAAAACCTCCACAACATGCAAAAATGAAGTCAAAAGAAGAATCTTGCGAAGATTTCTTCTTAAAACACAAGGATTTCTATAAAGAATGCATTATAAAAACAGCAGCACAGTACAGCAATAACTCTTGTAATGCTTCAAAAAAAGTACAACCATTGACAGTCATAAACACACCAGAAAATTAGCAAACTAGTCAAAATTCTTTAGGTCAAATCAAACAGAAAAAAACCAAATTCCAAACCAGACTTTACTTAAAATCAAGCCTAAAACAAGTTCAATAAAACAAGTAACAATATTACATCAAAATATTCGCCCAATATCACTCGTTTCAAAATGTTCAAAAATCACTGAAAAAACCGTTCTCTCTAGACTTATGGCACACTTAAAACGTCAAAACTTAATCACTGACAGTCAGCATGGGTTTTTGAAGAACAAATCAACCACATCAGCCATCATTAGCCTTGTCGAATTTGTTATTGACCAAATAGACAATGAGCAATACATCTCAGCACTCTTCCTCGACTACAGTAAGGCGTTTGACTGCCTGGGGCACAATCTCATCTCAAAAAAATTAACATCTTTAGGGATCATTGGGATAGCAAACAATTGGTTTGCAAGCTATCTATCAGGGCGATCCCAAATAGTTGAGGTGAAGAGTTCTGACAAGGGCCTTACAAGCTCATATCAGTCTAGCCCGATGCCCATTGAACATGGAGTCCCACAGGGATCTGTTCTAGGCCCGGTCCTCTTTATTCTGTTTATAAATGACTTCCCTACTTACATCCAGAATCAAAATATAAAATGTGTGATGTACGCAGATGATACAACGCTCTTGATAAGAAATGATACAGCTGAAGAGTATATGACACTGCCACTAGCTCTCTCAATAAAGCCCTAAAATACTGTAGGAAGAATGATTTGGCAGTAAATCCATCAAAGAAAATACAGATAAACTTCAGCAAAAGGAAGGACCACACTCCTAACATACCAGAAGTATCAGTAGAAGACCATGCCAAATTTCTTGGTGTTATTATTGACAGAAAACTAACATGGACTGAGCATGTAAACAGCCTCTGCAAGAAAATTAGTACAGGCATATATGTAGTGAGACGAATAAAATGGATCGGGAACCTGGATGCATCAATAACAGCCTACCATGCCTTAGTGGAATCACATATAAGGTACGGACTTGTGTCTGGGGTGGATCCTCAGCCGGAAACTTAAACAGAGTTCTCCTCATGCAGAAAAAATCTATTAGATCTCTAGCCGATCTTGAACACCAGGAAAGCTGCAGGGAAGCATTCAAAACTCTGAAAATAATGACTGTAACTGCAATTTACATACAAGAGGTGATCATGCATGCAGATAAACTGAACCTGCAAACAGGGAAAGACTATCACTCATACAACACACGCCACGCAGCAAACTACACTCTGCCTCTTCATCGAACATCACTCTATGAAGAAAAACCTTCCTATATTGGTCGAAAGCTGTAGAACTTCCTACCGCAAACAGTGAAAGAACTTAAGGGAGCTGCTCTGAAAAGAAAACTCAACAATTTCGTTATAAACCACCCAATATATACCCTAGATGAATTCTTCGAAGCAAGAGAACAGGACTGGATATTCTGAAATGAATGCCTTTCATTTTTTTACACTTTATATGTTTAAACTTATTTTGACTTGTACTGAATGTATGTAACCTGATCCATGTGACCCTGTTTCTGTTCTTGAAGAATATGATAATAAAGAAAATTTGTCTATTATCTATGTGTCTATTGTACTTTTGTCTGCATAAATAATCATACGGGCATCTTTTTTTGATTTCGAGAAGTTTATCTGACGATTTCTCACACTGTTTTGAAATATTGAGCAAAAGGATTTACTTTACTTAATAAACGTGAATGGACTCTCATTAAATTACAGTCACAATGCACATTTTCTGGTGCATCCTATCTCACCAGCTGCTTGTTCAGTGTCATGAAAATATATTTGGGCATGTCGGTTAGTTGTGCAATCATCTATATTTTGATTTACTCCTAATTTATGATGATCTTGACCATTAACAATTTGAATATATGGTCCACCATGGTTGATTTTAATTTTACTATTGGTGCGTACCACTGCAAAGGCATTACAGTTTCTGCTGAATGTTTTGAAATTTCTAGCTCTCTCTCTGTGACTAGTAAACATTTCTTTTAAAAATTCATTTGAAATGATATTTGGTAAGATAATTTTACCACAGTACAGTGACAACATGATTTGTATGTTTCACATGTATTTTAATCACTTTCAAAGAAAGTTGCTTTTCAAAACTGACAAATATTGCTTATCTCACCAAGTGTGTGGAAGTCTGTATTCCTTATTGTTAGACCAGGCCTTACTTCTTGTTCTCTTCTGAACCTCATCAAGTGTCTCCTCTTTCTGTTTTCAATATTTTTTCTTCAAACGGGTTTGTTATTTTAAACAAAACTTCCACAGTCAAACTCACTATTTCTAATATTTGGAAATTTAAATAGAAAATTATGATTTGTAAGTTTCTGTTTGCTAAATTAAGTCAACTATTGCAATATATGGTAGAGTAGGTTATTTCCATTTAAAATCTAATGTCATTTTCAATCCATTTTATGAAATTAAAAAATAAGTTACTACCAATTTTACCAAAATTTACTACCAATCTATATACAGTTTATTACTTATTATTTTTAGTTCTTACTGTTATTAACTTTCTTTATTATATTATTTTTATTACAACTATTGTATTTATATATATATTTAACTGTAGTGTATAGTCTATTATGTTTTTTATTTTTATTTTATGGTTTTTTGTAACAGAGAGCTCGCTAAAACATCTGTCTAGGAATCCCCCAACCAGTGTGACACTGATAAAAATGTCTCGTCTGTCACTTTTAATGACCAATAAATATATTTTTCCTTCCATTTCCATTCCATTTGATTTTAATTTCATGTCGATTTCATTTCATATTCAATTCAAAATCTTTTAAATTTTAATTCAAATATTTATTTCATTTCAATTACGATTTCATTACAGTTTTGTTTCAATTTTGCTTCAGTTTCATTCCATCCCATTACAGTTTTATATCATTTCATATGCATTTAATTTAATTTCAATTTCATTACAATTTTCAATTTAATGTCATTTCAATTCATTCATTTATATTCCTTCACAATTTTTATTTCAATTTTATTCCATTGCATCCCATTACGATTTCATTTCAATTTCAGTACATTGCATTAGGTACATCTATCTATTTAGTTCAAAGATTTCAAACCTCCACCATTATGTAACATATTAAGCTTTTGAAGTGCGGTTTGTGGCATTCTTCTTCACTTGACAAGCCCTTTAAAATTATGTGCATATCAACCTATGCTTATATTAAAAATTATCTACTGACTCCTCGTGGACCGTTCCTATAGAAGAATAGCAGGACACTGAATACATATTAAAGTAGGTGTTTGTGTAAAGTAATCATGTGTGAAGTTATGTAGCTTCATCTGGTATGGTTACAATAAGATTAAGCCATTCTTGAACTTGCACATAAGATCAGTATTGAAACTTTCGAGTGCCGCAATTTTGTTTAGTATTAACCAATTGAGGACTAATTTGCAACATGATGTTCTACTAATTAAGACCTTTAAAATGGTATGCACATAGACCTATGCTTACATTTAAAATTATCTACTGACTCCTTGTGGGCCAGTAAGAGTCAGTAAGAACGTGAAAAAATTTCTTTTTAGTTCCAATTTAATTAGTTAAGTTTTAATCCTCTAGTCCAATTAATACTAAAACTATTAAACCTCCAGACTTTTGCCCAACCCTGTATAAGGATGTAGCTAAACAACGTTACAATCTTAAGCTAAGTGTAATATGCAATAAATACAGCAATAGCTATAACAATATTTTACTAAAATGCAACAACTACATAAGCACACACACAAATTCAATCATACATTCTGTTTTTTTTAGACTAGGTATGAAGTATTATACAACAAGAAATAAATATAATAAATAAATAATATAGATAAGTAAGTCATACAAAAATAAAGTAATAAATAACTATGATAATAATAACAATAAATTCTTATAATACTAATATTAACAGCAACAAAATGTAATTCATAACAATAATTCATTAAATGATAACAAGTAGCAGATATAATAAATAGAAGGCCAACATGACAACAGCAATAATAAAAAAATCACTAACACAACAATACCATCAAATTAAATCTTGGCAGGTGGATGACTCTGCCGAGACTCTTCTTGAATTTAACCGGTGAGGCCCCAAGGAACTTAAGTGGCATCGTGGACGTGGCAGATGCTTTCTAGTTTCTATAACTAAATTTAAATTGACAAAAAGTCTTCAGGGTGAGGATAACCAAACCTAAGTTTAAACTAAAGCCAAATGGATTCACAATATGTTTAGTAAGAAAATAGGAGACATTTCAGACTAGGGTTATTATAGAAGTGACAATAGAAAGAAGTTGTTCCAAGGACACAATTTTGTTGCTGCATCTATGAAAACTGGTTGTTGAAAACTTACTGGAGAATCATCAAACAGATATTATATGCTGATGACATTATGTTACATGAGAGGCAATCATTAGGGGGCATGTTTGTATACCATTCAGGGGGCGTGGAGTGACTGTCTCTAGACAAGGCACACCCACCAGCTCCAGCTGATAGTGTGACATTATTAACTACTAATGACCCTTATGGCCGATCATCTTCAAGCCAAAGCCTTGATGTGTGGGACCTGAAAAAAGATTTTAATATTAGTATAGTAAGAAATAGCACAGGCTTGAAAGCAAAGTGTGAAAATTAAAATGTCTCAAGCTTACTAATGATCAATCAGAAGTTGCTCATGTATCCCCCCTCCAGAGCAACCTACTCCTCCTCTATCTAACTTTAGCTCAAAACGAAAATTTCCCCTCCTTCGATTAAAGGACAGCCTACTTGCTATCAATTCCGACAAAACCCAATTAATACAATTTTCCCTGTCGAAGAGATCTAACCTCGGATTTCCACTTCTCTTGGATGAAACCATGATTTTCCCGTAAAGTTCTTGGGACTGATGTTGGATGAGAAACTCAGTTTTCGCACCCATATTGAGCATGTCTCTAGAAGGCTCAGCTCGGGTATATTTGTTCTGCGAAGCCTAAAAATGTTGTAAACTGCGAGATTCTATTGGCAGCGTATTATGGACTCATATACCCCCACTTATCTTACGCTGTCCCTATCTGGGGTCACGAAAATAAACACACTTTGGCTTTGTTTAGACTTAAAAAATGGGCTGTGAGAACTATTTTTCTCTTAATAAACGGCAATCTTGTAAAAACGCTTTCCGTGAGTCACAAATACTGACACTACCATCTATTTACATACTTGAAACATTAACATTTGTCAGACAAAACTTTTCCAAATTTGACTTCTCAGTACAAACACTCTATTCTTTACGTAATCTCAACAAATTATCTATCCCTAAACATTCAACATCTTTTTACAAAAACCACTTGTGTTATAATGGCATTAATTTGTTTGGCCATCTTCCACTATCACTCAGGCTGGAATCAAGCCTAACTAAGTTTAGAAAAAAAAATCAAAAACCACTTAATAAATCTTGCTTGTTACAGCGTCCGAGAATTTCTTACGGGAAATATGTAACTAGTTAGATGTGATGTGTTTTATTTTGTTGGAAATCATGATCTTCTTATTTACATGTATGAAATTCTTATTTTCCATATATAAGAGTTGATTTTGTACACTTTTTTTATAGACATAAGACTTAGCTAATGCAATTATATTGTTGATTTGGCTGAATAGAGTTTGAGTTTGAAAGATTAGGCCTAGTTGAAAGTTTCAATAAAGTGATAACCTCTTCATAAGTGATCAGCTCCTCAGAGGCTTCTTCCGCTACAAACAAAGTACGGTGGCCGACCTTGTGAATACTGACTTGACTGGAATATTGGAGCATAAGTTTATTTTGTAAAAATACTGTACATTGAACCAATGAATGCACGTCTATAAGAAGCGAAACGAGATAGGGAAGTAGTGAGAACGTAGTCCTGTAGCAGACGAACGAGCTTAGCGAGGCTGCCGTTACGCAGCGCTAGTTGAGAATTTCTGCCATTTTAACCTCTCTCTTTCAATCCAATACCCATGTCAGCCGTTTCTCTTTCTCTCTCATTCTCATGGTAATTCGTAATCTTCCTCCTTCTCTCTCCAGGCGGCCGCACTGCCCTCTCTCTGTCATTCTGTCTCACTCTAAGCTGCCGCGCAACAAGCTCGACCTAGCGGCGGCCGTACCAACATAGCAAAACTAGGAAAAAGTAGACTGGCTTTTTATAGTGTGTGTTCATTGATTAAACTAGATCATGTCTAGTTGGGTTAGGTTAGGATTATGCGTCAGGAGGTGGCGAGACCGCTGACGTCTTCCTACTACTGAGGCATACTCTGAAATATTAAACGAACGTTCATTTACATGAGTATAAACTCATATATCAATGTTGATATTTTCATAGTAAAGACATAGTTATTGCAAATTAAGATTGGAATAAAAATTTTGTACTGGACGGATTACTTTTGCAACACGTCTAAACTACAAGCATAAACTTCTTATCCTTTTCTACTTGAAGAATTACTTGTGCAACGCTTCTAAACTAAAAATATAAACTTCTTGACAAATTAGGCTACTTTTGCAACACCTCTAAAATGAAAAGCTACATTTCTTGTCCTTTTGTACGTGATAAATTAACACCATGCAGGAAATAATACAGTCGGAAAGGACCGGTTATTTACACATAGATGGATTTTTATTCTATAAACATTCGCATAACAAAACAGTGCGCCACTGGAAATGAAAAGGCAGGGTCAGTGCTCAGGGCGGGCTGTAACAGATGGCGATTGTTCAATGCGAACATTAGGCCTACAAAGAGTACCATCATCTGTAGTGGCTGAACTCCCGGGCTGTCAAAATATCAGGAAATGTATCCAGCGTGAACGTATAAAGAACATGCTTTCCAATCCTCAAAATATTCTAGATTTGCAAACTATTCTATCTCAATTTCGTAAAAATACTGTCGGAGACAAATTTTTGTTTATGATTCTAATGAAAATGAAAATTATACTCTACGATGTGGTGGAATTTTGATATCCTCTATTTTAGAACATTTTAGGGCTTTATTTCGATCGCGCATGGGACGTTTAAAACAGCTCCTACGATTTTTTTACGATTGTTCGTTATCGTAGAGACTGTGGTTTAAGTCGTTCAAGGCCACAAGCAAATATTAGCTTTACCCGTTGTCAACTCACTTTTGCAAACCAAAGGGAGGCTGCAGTATTCCAGGTAGTATGCTGTGATAAATTAACGTTATATAGCCTATTTCGTTTTTGGGGTGACAAATTTTTCCTTTTTTTAATTTTTGTTGTTGTAAAAATCTGTATTTTGCTGAAAATTTTCAAAGAATTCATGTCGTGTTTGTGGGGTTAATATTGACTAATATATGCTTAATATTGACTAGTTTAAAAAATAAAATCGGGCGGAACCCTTAAATTTCATGTTTACCTATTAGAATGGATTTAAATATTGATTGTTATTCTCATTTTGTTCGTTCTGAAAGGGTCGCCAGCGGCACCTGTGAGCAGGCTACTGTACCAGTTGTACCCGTACCCTGGTACCTGGCAGTACAGCCGACCGGGACGCCTGCGGGGAGCACAGTTGGCCCTCACCTGTTCCTTCCACTCCGCGAGCCGCTACTCACTCACGGACCCTGCTGCACACGAGTAAGTAGGCCATTCTTGTCTTTGGCAAAATGTATTAAAATAATTTACAAAAATATAACTGTATACAGATTTTTTACGATTTAATGGACATATTAATAGAAATAACCTACGTATTCAAATCAAATATCTTTATTGCTCTTGACAATTTAACTACATAAAAGCATTATTATGTTAAATTTAAATAAAATAAGTTTATACATTCGCTCAAAATTAAACTTCCGCTAAACTGTAATGTTCTTTATTAATGAGAAGTACCTTGCGATTTTTTTAGATTCACGCAAATTAGGTCCTATTTTCAATCCTGTTGGCAATTTGTTAAATAATTTAATAGATAAATAACAAACATTTTTCAAAATGAGCAGATAAATGTCTTGGAATAGTTAATGAATATGACTGCGTGCTTATAAAAATATGGTTAGTTGGTGAGGGTAAAGAACTTTTCTTTTAAAATACGAATTAGTTAAAATATACATACTAAGCCACTTATGGTTCGCACAAATGAAGTCTCTGCAAGTTGATGTATTTCTCATCCTCAGATTGATTGTTATTGCTTTTGTATCAGAACAAACAATTTCTTCGTGTAAGAGCTTTCATAACCCCAAATAGGAAGACCGTCAGACAGGTGAGGTATAAAACAACCGTGATACGCAAGAAGCAAAATTGTATTGTTGGAATGAAAATTACGTGTATTGTTGAATATAAACAATTTAATATTATTAAGAATACGGATATAATCCAATCTATACATTGTTTCTTTCAGTATTGCACATTTTAGTTTTAATTGTTACTAACCACTTTTACTTAACGGGGTTTTTCTTATATTATTCCTTTTCCTTTTAACAATTACATTGCTTTACAGAATAACCGTTGGTACTATCGTTAATGAACATAAAACAATAACAATTGTAATAATAATAAAAACAAAACTATAATGATAACATTGTTGATACCACCCAGATAGTGATGTTCTTTAACTGGCTGCAGTAAAACCCAGCAATAGAAATTTTAGATTTTTATCAAATTGGGAATTCTTTAAAATTGAATATGTGACAACTCCAGTCAATTAAGCCTATTTTTTCAATAAGTTGAAAATTGAATAATTCAACTGAAATGTTAATTATTAAACAGGCTTTTAATAACTTTGATGTTATCTTATTCAATTTTTTAAATTATTTAATTTTGTATTAATCAAAAGTCAGGGATATTGCACAATAATTTGTAATATAAACTAAAATGGATGTTTGCATAGAATGTTAAATAAATAATATGAATGCTTACAAAAAATGTATTAATAACTTAAAATGGTTCAACAAATTTAATATAATATTTAAAAATTCGTTGTTCACCGTCTGACTGTGAGAGTCCTAACAAATTCATTCCACGCGAACGTCTTCTCCCAAACTATCACATGGATTTTACTTTCTCCCATATGCGTTAGCATAGAGGAAGTATTGTGATAGTAAAAAATCTTTTTACAAGTTGGTAAAAAAATCCATTTTAGGGTCACCTGAACCCAAAAAAGTGTTTTTTTCGAAAACAAATGTTGATGTCTGTCCATATGTTTGTCTGGCTATGTGTATGTGCAGTTCGCTAGAGACCAAACGGATGGGTAGATTTGTATGAAATTTGGTAGATAGGTGTATTTAGCCAATATTTCAAGACAGTTTTTTCTCTTTTTTGAAATTTTAGTTTTTTATTTTTATGGGCAAAAAACATCAAAAATAATTTTTTTTTCAAAAACGGCTCTAACGATTTTGATTAAATTTTCAGGAAAGATGTAAATTACAGTTTTAAATATTTTAGTAAAAATCTAATGTCTCTAACTTGACTAGACTTTGAGTTATGGCAAAAAAACATATTTGGGAATCAAACTGGTTATTTTCAAAGTTTTGATTGTTTAGTGTTTAATATGGGGGAGTTTGTGCCAATTCTCTGGAATCATTTATTTACACATTTATTTTTAACGGGTAAGAACAACGAATGAGATTGGTTGAGCAATTATGATTTTTATCCCGATTGTGCCTCGTAATTTGTTTATTTAAAATTAACAAAGAAATCAGGAAATCAGTTTACTTCGGCTGTTTCAATTAATTATTTTCTTTTTTCTTGTCATTGTTGTGTAATGAACTTATCTAAGATTTACTCTCTGTTGCGTATTTGAATTCTGCAGGGGCGTAGATGAGAAATTTAACATAATTATCTTAGTTTGTACAATGTTTAACTATAGTGATGTAATTTACAACAAGGCTAGTTTTGTCATCACTTGACAAAAGTTATGATATGTTAGATAAGGTACCGACCTGTTGTGAAAGATTGGGTAATAGAGTACTTCAAACTGTCGTACTCAAGGAGTCGAGAAAATTGTATTGTAATAATTAGTGATTAGTTTTCAGCAGGTTCTATCTTCTTCGTTACAAGAAAAGGAAAAAAATAATGATTTACTAAGATCTTATTTAAAAAAATTACCTGATTATCTTACCGGAAGTAAAGGAGCAGTTCTTACAACTAAATTATGACTCGAATTAAAAACAAAACATTTATAAACCGGCACAAGAGATCTGTACACCATAAGTTAGATTTTTTTACTTATAAGTTCGTTTGTATTGTGTTCTTCCACAACATCATACTTGTGCGAAACTACAGTAGATTATCTTCAGAACAAACGTGAAAATAGATTTATTAACTCTATTTAAGATTTATCGAACAAACAGGTTTAACCAAGTTATCTTCAATTGTTTAACTCCACGGTGACCCAGCGCACGTGAGCCACAGGCCTATTTGTAAACTTTATTCAACTAATTAATTGCCAACCGTTGGCTCAGTTATAGAAACTGAAATTTTCAATAAGGGAAGCTTAAAATTTAGACTCACACCACTGAGCTTTCACGCCGTCATTGAACTAAGTACTGTTGGCGCAGATATTACGTGCGCCCGAGTTTGAAGGTTGTTTACTAAGGAACTAAGAGGCCTATGAAAACTCCAATTCCAACAATGTTTTCTTCGTATAATTTTGCTTTATGACATTTGCATTTTAAAATTGTATTATAAGTTTTAGTAATTATATCCTAGTTGGAACCAAAAAAGTACTTGAATTTTAATTAGTTCTCACTGTACATCAAATTTACACCGTTATTACACAGAAACCTGTTATTTTATTGCATTTATATGTTAATGCGTGGTTCATAGGAATGTTTCCTGTACATTTTATGAATTTTAAATTTTAACTTTTCTACAAAAAAATGTTTTATCAATTCCCTGAAAATTGTTTTCTTGGCTTCTAGATGTCGTAAAATTGATTACTTGGTTTTGTTGTAATCCTTATGACAGGTATTGTTACGACACATTACTTTCATGTGTGTAAGTAAATGCAGTGATTTTATATCGATTCAAATCGATTTAAAATAACATAGGCATCTTAGTTTCTTAGTAAACAACCCTCAAACTCGGGTGCACATAATTTCTGCGCTGACTGTATATTATATTTTCCCTGCCATGTACCACCCCATATACCGACTATATACTTTACCCGTTTTATATCTTATATACTTTGGACTGCGTATAAATTTATACCAACCTGTATTTAATGCTGGGAAGCCGGAAGAGGAAGTTGTTCGATTCCGCAGGGGGCGTTTGAAAAACGTTCAAATCATTTACTCTCCACCACCTGTTGACCCGTCATCTGTTCATAAAATATTTACAGCATTCCTTGGCACTCTAGGGGTGCATTGGATTGTTTGATACAAAAATTTGACGTCACTTTGGTGATGATTTCGTGACACATATAATAAAATATAGATAAAAGTCCATAACAGAATAGTTATGCGAATTTCTTACTTTTGTTTCTGTACTGCTCCTGGCCACCACATCTATATTAATGCACGTACACAAAAATTCACATACGAATACAATTTAAGTGCATCTTGATCCATGATGAGCAATAACTCAATAAATCAATATGCTACCGACTGCAATACCCTTTCAAGGTGTCCTATATTCCTTTGTTGAGTAACTTGCGCAGTTGTTTCTTTAGATTTTATTTTAAAAATATTTGATTAAAGAGTGCTACTTTTTGTAATTTTGTTATTAGGGCTCATTTATTAATTTTTATTCATTAGTAAGACACCGATCGTGATATGGGCGAATACGAGGGGCAAATGAGTGGAGATGAACGAATGTAACCATTGTTACCATCTAAACCGGATGTTCCTGAGCCGTTATTAATAGCCCAATAGCCAAGACAACTAAGAGACCTACAGCTTTACATGGAATCCGAACCACGTAGTGTTGGTCTGATATTCAACTAACTGACAAACCTGACACTGAGTTCTCTTCCCTACTCAACGTTTGAACCTTGACTACCACCTACAATGGACACCCCAAACTTTTCTAGTAGTGTCCACGTCGATGGTAACCATTGAGCTGACGCCATGTCGGTATTAAGAGTACCTATCGCCTACACTCTCCACAACACCTTGTCCCCAAGTAGCTGGGTTACAACACTGCGCCAGCACCACTAGTGGTCGACATATATTTAACATACAGAGTAGCTCATTTCGTTATATAGTTTAAATAACACAAACTTATTTCTTATATATTTATTTCGGCTCGTTTAAAAATGGCATTAAAACATAGTTATAATACTTCGCTCCTTAAAATTTTTCATATTTTACTAAACAATTCTTTAACCCTTAACCAAACAAATTCATTGTTCAGTGAATATATTCCCTCTTCGTTCTAGGAAGAAAGAACGGTCACTCCAGCTGTTGCCTATCTCTTATAGAACAGCTGTGAATGCGGGAGCCTATCGTTACCAACGTAACGGCTACTCTCGCTCCGCGCGCCACTACCCTCAACAACAGCTGTCCAGTGCACTTGTACCGGAAACTGTGTAATTTAAAATAAAATACATTTTTAAGGGAGTGTCTCTGCGCTAGTTATTTTCACTAGGCCTTGTGACGTATTACACCCTCTATTAGTCGGCCTCATGCGTACGGTATAGGTAACTCCATAACCAGCACATGTAGGTTATAAATGAACCTTCCACCCACCTACACAAGTGCAACGAAGATAGCCCTTCAATTCCACCTACACGCGTGTACTTCCACCTACAGGTAAGTTGTAAATGACCCTCCCGCCCAGCTACACGGTTGTAATGAAGATGATCGTCCCTCCAAACCACACACATACGACGTAGATGAAGCTCCCATCAACTTACACGTGGACGGCTTACAATCTACACCAACCACACACAATCTACGTAGGTAACCTTTTCACCCACCCTTTTGCGTTGACAAAAATGACCCTCCCACCCATACACACGTACGTCGTAAATGATGTTCCCACTCTACAATACACGCATGCAAGATGTCTCTACACGTCCAAGATGACCCTCCAGCCCACTCACTCGAGTACGACTTGGTTGACCTTCCCGCTTTCCTAATCTTACACGCCTTAGATGAACCCCCACCCATCTACACTTATACGTTGAAGAACCCGCCCGGTCATACACGCGTTCGACGTAGATGGCCCTCCAACCCAGCCATACACGCACGGCGTAGGTAATTTACCCGCCCACCTATAAGCGCACGTCAAAAATTACCTTCCCAGCCAACCATTCACTTATGACGCATATAGCCCCACCCACCTATAAGCACATGTCAAAAATTACCCTCCCGCCCAGCCATACACGTATGACGTAGATGACCCTCCCATCCACCTACACGCGAACGACGTACATCATGATGTAGATTACTCAGAACGTATCTTTTGTACATGATAGTATGTTGTACTTAATTCATGTATAACAAATGAGGTTATGTTAGCCTTGTCAAATAACTAATTTTGTCTATATATTTAACGCTCAAATATATTTGAATTAATTTAAAATTTTAGTTGTCTGTCATGCTGATTCAAAACTGTTTATCATGTTTAAAACTGAAGTTACTTGGCCAAAACTGTGTAAGTAATAATAATGTACAATTTTAATTTCTTCTATCTTGATTTGAAACAACAGTCTTTTTATGAAGTTGTAACAGCTGTTTTATTACAAAAGTCCTGATGTAAACTATTTACCTCCATCAAACAATAATTAGTTTCATAGGTTAAATTCGCTTCATTAGTCATTGAAGATCTGAGAAAGGGCTTAGTTAAGGTTAGTATATAGTTTAAATATATCTATAATTTCACAATAGTAAATAGTTATTCGTGCGTTTTCGCAAGTCACAAGCATCATTACTTCAAGCCGGGAAATCTTTGGCTAATATACTTTTCAATCACGCTGATGTCATGAGACATATTTTATCAAAGTAACTATCTACATCATTATTGTAGTTTCAAATATAGTCTTACATATTTACAGAAGTTACCTGAAGTTGTAAATTCGTGGTCCTTGTAGCTGCGAAGTGGCGAGTATCGGTTTTCTTCTATAAATTGTTCCTAGCAACCAAATAAAACAAAAACATAGCAAACGAAACGTTGCTATAGACAACTAACTAATCAACATTTAAAAAAAAGGATGTTTGATGGTAAATCGGATAATTATGGTAATAAATAACATATATACTATTTTTTCATTTTAATTACTCATTTTCAGATTAGTTCTAATTTGGAATATCATAGATGAACTATGCGTTATTTTTTGAAAACTTTTGTTCCCAACTGAACTACCACTGGGATCCTGTAAACTTTCAAAAATTCAAACAAGATATAAGAAATGGCTCGGTAATTATTAAAAAAAACACGATTTATTTCAAATTTTTAATCGATTTATAAAATGTTGAATAGGTTATAAAATATTCCCCTCCATAAAAAAAGGTTTATAAAAAGGTTATAAAAATAGGTAATTTCCCACCATAAAAAAGAGCTTATTTTTAAAAATTGTTTTTTCCCAACTGAACTACCACTGGGATCCTTTAAACTTTCAAAAATTCAAACAAGATGTAAGTAATGGCCCGGTAATTATTAAAAAAAAAAACAGTAATTATTAAAATTTATTTCAAATTTTTAATCGTTATATAAAATGGTGAATAGGTTATAAAATATTAGGTATTTCGATATATTCCATATATAAAAATAGGTTATTTCCCTCCATAAAAAAGGGCGTTCTTATTTTTAAATCTTCATGTATCTGTTTTACTTGATTTTAAGGTAAATGTGTTTTTAATTTTTCTGATATAAGTTCCTAGTTCGTACTTTTTTTTTGGTTTCACGTCCTTTTTTTTAGGAAAGAGGGATGTCTTTATTTATAAAATAAAGTCACATTCATGCCTTGATTTTAGGAGTGGAACATACTCCTAAAATATATTACAACAATTTACTAAGCAATAAAATAAGAGTTTAATATCCATCTTGTTTACATTTTTTTAGTTTAAAAGATTGTTATGATCACTGATCACTCGGTAAATAAAACACTGATGATAGCTTACTTTATATAATAATTTCATAATGTATTGTTACTACCAACCTCGAATTAAGCTGTAACATTTTCTTTAATTTTATCTTATTCGTATTAGAAAATGTTTCTGGCAACTTCCAGGCCGTAATAAGTAATACGGGGTACACGGCCTAAGGCAACACAGTGGGAATTATTTACGTCACTCTTAGTACAAGTTCACAGTTTCCCTCAAATTGTATTTGTCTAATACTTGTATAGTAGTAGTATAGTATTTGTATAGTACTGTGAAGAAAATGGGGTTTCCGTTGGTTTGCATCCTACTTTTGACTTTGTTTCTGCTGCGTTCTTACGTTATATTACGTTTTAATGCTTATGAAACGCCTAAATCCTCAGATATGAGACGCCGACACGAATTTTGTGGGTATTTAAGGTGAATATGAGTGTTGGATGAGATTGGATGACTTGTGTAAACTGAGTTCGTTTTCTGCTGAGACATGACCGTTTATTAATCAATTTAACATGGTGGCTCAGTGGCTAAGGCTTCGGACTGCGAAGGGCAATTTCCAAGGTTCGAATCCCCACTGAGCTCTCGTTGAATAAATTTGACGCAATGGCCTGTAGGTCCATGTCAATTGGCGAGTGAAGTTAAAAAAAAAAAAAAAAAGTGCATCAAAGTGACCGACAGTTTACGTGGATTCCGAACCACTTAGTATTGGTCTAATTTTAACCGAACTGATAAGACTTATACTCACACTCACACAAATTCCGGACCCTGACTACCACCCAACATGGACACCCCAACCTTCTATAAGTAGTGTCCATGTTGATGGCAACCATTGAGCGGGAGTCATGTTGGTATTAAGGGGACCGAGCATAGACTCGCCTTCTTATTCCAGCTAAACTATTTTGACGATATAGAAATTTAATGTAGAGTTTATTTGTAGAGCTTTCCACACTAAAGGAAACAATTAATTACAGTACATTTAACTCCTTTCTCTAAGCATCATATTGTTTTTTAGATGCTTACTCTATCTTAAGTAGATAGATGTTCAGAGAAACAGAAAACACAATTCTCACTTTTAATTTAAAATTTTATAGATATTTGTTTGCACTAGTTCATTGCAAAATTGGAGATTACTACAGAATCTACAAAAAATGCAGTGTATATTAATTTAGCCTACCTGAAGCATACATGAAAATATAATTAACTTTTATTTTCCAACCTATTTCTTTAAGCGATGGTATTTTTGCATTTTTAATTGAATTTATTAAACCAAACTATTCAATTAAATGTTCAATACAAAAATTAGTTTTTGAGATATTTCTTAAATACCACTTTTTGTTTTTAAAATAGACATAAACTGAAAAAGATAATTTCGTTAACATTTTTTTAAACTATCCCCAAGTAGTTAGATAAAAATGCCCAGTTTAAATTAATTTACTAAAACCATTTTTGAGACGTAATTTTTTTAATAAAAAATACATACAAACGGACAGAAGATCAACGAAGCGAGGTAGGCCATATGTCTACAGAAACGTGTTATCTTAGTTTTATGTCTACTATCATATTCCGAAGTTGTGTCGACGACTCGCGAAACACTTTGTATAAGTGAAGCTATTCTTTGCTAACGCAACTCCACCCTTTTTTCTTAACCAATTGGAACGTTTGGGGATTTAAAAAAAATTACGCCTATTCGTAGTTGTGCAAAAAGGTATTCATCTAACAATATTTTCACCCTGAAAAATACGGGAAGCCATCAAAGATCATTTTTCGGCCATAAGAATAATATGGAGAGATTTAAATTATCGAAAAATAACAGCTGTTCAAATGTAAACAATAACGTTTATGAAATTTAAACAGCTGTTGGAATGCCAGAAGTGATGTTTATAATAACGAAGAGGTTATGGATCTTTCTTGATGTTAGAGAGAGTAAGTTTGATTGTATTCAGTGGTAATTATGTATAATCTGTATATGTATACTATATCTGTATCTCTGTATATTTTGTCATTTATACATTACTATACCATTCATCAGGTCGTCATGAATCTTTAGGCAGTTATGTTTTTTTCAATTGAAGTTTTTATTTGCAACCGATTGTATGGACCTGCTCCACTTAAGATTTCAGTAATGGAGTAATTTATTTATTTAGTTAATCATCAATCGTAAAATAATACAAACGAAATAAAAACTTTTGAAATAGGTTAATTAATAAAATTACGTATTTGTATTTATAAATAGATAGTAAGCTATGGGCTTAGTGTAGTTAGTGAGCTACTGTAAATTAATTTAATTATTATGATTTTACTTCTGATACAGTTTATTTCTAATAGTTTCTAATAGTTGTTCACAGACCTAAGCCGAATGCCGAGGTTACTCGAGCATAGCGAGTGATGGGGTTGGCACACAAAGCGTGCAGCTATGTCCCCTAAAAATAATAGTAATACATTACAAGCCCACAAGAACCAAGCAGTTGAACGCATTTTCCCTCGCAGGTGTAAAGTTAGTACGCAACGAATCAAATTATATAAACGAACTATATAAGAACTTAAACGTCGGCGTAGACTATTATTAGCTTCTACTATTTTTTTTATTTTTAAATTATTTTTATCTCCCCAGTCTTCGGGTTTGCCCAGTCATATATTATCTAAATTTCGAATAATTGCGTTTGACTCCTTTTTCTAAGCGTTATACTGTTTTTAAGATGATTATTCGTATTGTAAGTAAGAAGATGTCCATGGTAACAGAAAATATAAGATTCTTACTTTTAAACTAAAATGTTATAGATTTGTTTGCATTAATTCATTACAAAGTTGAAGAGTGCAGAATACGGAAATGCAGTGTATATTATTTTACCTGTAATAATCCTTACATGAAAATGTACTTAACTTTTTTATTTTCCTACCAATTTTCAAAATAAAGGTATTTTATGATTTTATTAAATTTAAAAAACAAAGTGTCCAGATGAACGTTTAATAAAATAATTGGTTTTTAAGATATGTCATTTTCTTAATGTCGCCAGTTTAAAACTGAAAAAGATGATTTTGTTAAAATTTATTTTTTAAAGTATTCCTAACTATTTCAAGTAAAATTCTCATTTTAAACTTTATTTAACAAAACCATGTTTGAGATGTAATTTAAATTAAATAAAAATTACGTACAGACAGAGGTTAAAAGTTAAAAAGTTAAAGATTGTCTTATTTTACCAAGCAAAGAAGTTAGGGCTATTGAAGCGAGATAGGACATATGCTTACAAGAATTTATTAACTTATTATTATGTCTATTATAATTTTCCGAAGTTATGTCAACGTCTCGCAAAACATCAAGGTTAATAACAAGTCTAGAAACAATTTATTATTTTTAAAACTATTGAAGGAAATCTAATGAAACTTTGTAGTAATGTACACGTTTCTATACCAAACTCTTAGACATATTTTACTTGTTTTTTGCATAGCCAGGTGATGGTTCATGAAGGAAGACTTAAAAATTTTAAATGTAAGCCTACCTCGAGTTGTACCTCATTTTAAAGGTCTTTGTTTGTAAAACACAAGCGTGCAAACCTGTGGTCAAAAGGACGACTCAGTAAGAAAATATATCCTCTCAAATAATTTAGTGTCATATAACTAATCCAGCTTAAGAACAAGGATTTCTATTGCTGTGTAGAGTTATAATTTAACCGAATGAATATGAGAAATTAGTTAATTTTCATTAAAAAATATACAACAAATTATTATCATAATCCTCTTAAACTATATTTAGGATTAACGTACTGTCAAACTGATTTTAATAATTTTTCTTATTTTTGTTAAATAACATAGTTATTTTTATAACGCAGTCTTTCGTTACAATAGTTAACAATCAATATACTCAACAACAGGGACCTGAAACTGTTCAATAAATTTCCGTATAACTAAGAGGAATTACTAATATGACATTAATTTCTTTGATTGGCTGTATTTTCTGACTGGGTTAGGTGTACACTTTTGTATTCTAACAAACAAAAACCCTTAAAATGAGGTACAAACTCGAGGTAGGCTTACATTTCAAACAATGTATGCCTTTGGCTATGCGAAAAAGAAGTCAAATATGTCTAATGTTTGGTGTAGAGACATCTATATAACTACAAAGATTCATTAATATTTTTATTTTAATGGTTTTAAAATTAATAAATATGTTCTAGACTTTTGCCCAACCCTGACATTACATTTTTGAGTGGCTGTATTTTCTCACTGGGTCATTCTTTTGACCTTAGGTTTGCACTTTTGTGTTTTATAAACAAAGACCTTTAAAATGAGATATAACTCGAGGTATGCTTACATTTAAAATTTTTAAGACTTCCGTCATGAGCCATCCTAAGGAGTAAAAACAGCTGCTCAACGTTTCCTTTGTTCCATACTAACATTGACACTAATTTAATAATATATTTCTAAAAGTTGATACAAAACACATAAACATGACACAAAAGCTTGGATAACTTTTTTTAAATTACGAAATGTTAAGGTCAATTCTACTAACACTGGCATGATTTCACTACTTTGCATCCCATAGAGTAGACTTATAGGGTTTTATAGACTATACAACTTTGTATGTAGGAGACCGGCAGCAGGATGGGACCTTATATTGATGTGATGGCTAAGAGAGAACCACGAGGGAAGGGTAAGCAAGTGTTGAGAATCACCCTGTTGCGAAGCAGAGGCTTTCGGCTAGAATAATATAAACATCTATTTTTTACCTTCTCCCATATGCGTTAGTATAGAGAAAGTATTGTGATCTTAAAAAAATGCGTTTATAAGTCGGTCTAAAATTCCATTTTAGGGTCCTCTAAAAACAAATTTTTTGTGTCTGTGTGTATGTGCAGTTTGTTGGAGACTAAACGGATGGATCATGTTTTATGAAGTTTGGTATGTAGTTGTATTTAGCCAATATCTCCAGATAATTTATTCACTTTTTTAATTTAATTTTTTTATGGGCAAAAACATACAAAAATAGAATTTTCTTAAAAACGGCGCTTACGATTTTGATTACATTTTCAGGAAAGACGTGAATTAGAATTTAAAATATTTTAGCATAAGCCATATGTCTCTAGCTTTACTTTTTTTAGCTATGGTAAAAAAACATATTGGGGAATCAAACTGGCAATTTTCAGTTTTGATTTTTTTTATATGTTTAATATGAGGAACGTTTTTGCCAATTCTTTGGAACCTTTTATTATCATTACTGCAGTTTTTTTCATTCTTTGGGTGTGTGTGAGCATGTTTGATAAAACTTCACTTAGAATCACATTTACTTTATGAGAGATAAAATGCAGTACTCTCTCTGATAACTTGGCTGGGGGTCTCCCCTATCCCACATCAGCTGTCCAGTTTTCACGCGTGACCGTGTCTCCGACACCTGTCTACGAACGCACTCAACCGCGTAACTAACCATTACTGAGGCATATATTACTCTCACGCAAACACAAACACTAGTCCCTTGTGACAACCGTTTTGGGTTTAATTGATGTAGGCCTGATGACTGGGAACATGTTTCTAAATAGAGAACAAATCCCTCAACAACTATGGGTAACAAGGCCAGTTTCCAATTTTTTATTTATCATAAATTCGTTAGCTAGATTTTAGACTACATTAATCTATGTCGGAGGTCAACAAATATATTGTTTAACGTTGTAAATGGTTTGTATTCATATTATTAGAGTTACTTCCACAGTTCACCACCTGCTTGTATACGATAATTGTGATAATATAGTATATTTCATAATAAGAGTGTAAAATGGCATTTTGCATGTTCGAAACCATATGTTTGAAGTGCGATACTTGTCGAGCACTTCAATTGGTCGAGAACATGCAAAACATTTTCACTTGAGTTTTGAACGATGTTTTTCACAACACTACTGAATAAAAAATGTTGGAATGTTAACTTTTTATTTAATTAGGAACATTTTATAAAATCAGTTTCGCACTTCAAACATACGGTATTGAACATGCAAAACAATTTCACTTGAGTTTTGAACTATATTTTGCACAACACTACTGAATAAAAAATGTTAGAATGTTAACTTTTATTTAATTAGGAACATTTTAGGAACATTTTATAAAATCAGCTCTACTATTTTAAATGCACATTTAAATTAATTGTACGGTTATGATTGTTGGTAATAGATATTCCTTTATTATGAATGTTATTCAATACATTCAAAATATTGTTCTCTGTTTGATGACCACTATCCTCATCTGTTTCCTCAAAAATATCATCAATCTTGAAAAATTCACCGACCTCTTGTTTACTTGTGCTTGCTTTTTCGGCGATTTCAGTGGAGGTGGTTACTGGAGCAAACAGTTTTTTGGACACCTGTATTTTTCTTGCAATTGATTAAGTTGTTGATAGTGGAAAATTTTCGAACGTAAACAATGTTACTTTCGACTGTCAACAATATACAGCTGTGGAAAATATGACGTTTCGCTGGTTATAAACACTTAACGAAAACAGCTGAACTCATGGTAGTGTTGTGAAAAATATAAACTATCGTTATATATATATTGCGTGGATCTGTTTTTTTGTTAATTGCAACTTCTACCTTATTTCTTGGTCAATTTTAACGCGTGAAGCATTACAAATTTGTTTCCATTCGTAGTTGTGCATTAAGTTCTTAATGTTTTAATAATTTACCCCACAAGAGCACGGGAAGTCCTCAAAGTAGGTTTTGGTTCTAAGAATAACATGTAGAGCGATTTAAACACGGTATCTAGGAAAGAAGATGCTAGGTATCACGCGCATCTCCCGCGACGTCACATGGGTGAAATGGCTGCTGGGCGGAACAACAAACAACAAATAAACACAAAAATACTTTTCTAACTCCAGGGGCCTGTTTCTCGAAAGTTACAAGTTACATATTCACCAGTAAATTTTTACGAACCTGTAAAAATATCAGTTACAGGTGTTTCACAAATACAAAGTTACGTAACCAGTAATAATTTACTGATTCACAAGTACAATTTCAACAATTCACTACTGTGTTTTTTACATTGTTACAAGTTACATGTCTACATTTGTTAAATGTAAAACTATTTTTAACCTATAATGAAACATGGGTAAATTTTATAAGAGGACTTGTTACAATGTTTTTATTCTTTTGTGCTTGGTTTTTTTACTCATTTTTACTCAAGTATTGTAAAAATACTAAATTTCTTTGCTTTATTAAATTTTGTGCAGATATATCGTGTTGCAATTATCACTGTATATGTGGTTGGGCAGAGGTATGGAATATATTTATTAACATTAAAACTATTTAAAAAATTTAACGAAACTTTGTAGTTGTGTACACGTCCCTATACCAAACATTTAGACATATTTTATTCGTTTTTTGCATAGCCAGGGGATGGCTCACGGAGGAAGTCTTAACATTTTTTAATACAAGCCTACCTAGAGTAATACCTCATTTTAAAGGTCAGTGTTTGCACAATACAACAGTGCAAATATGAGGTCAAAAGGGTGATCCAATCATAAAATACAGCCTATCAAAGAACTGACGTCATACAGTATAACTAATACTTCTACTTGTCTATTACTTCTTGCAGCTATAATTTTACTGACAAAATATGAAAAATTAAATAATTTTAAAACAAAAAAATGCGTAGCAAATGAGTATATAATAATGTTCTTAAACTATTTTTAGGTTATACTTACTGTCGAAAGTGGTTTTTATTATTTTTATTTTTGTTAAATAATATAATTATTTTTATAGCGTAGTCTTTAGTTACTATTGTAAACAATCAACAACATGCCCAACGACAGGGATAAATAAATAACCGTATAGATAAGAAGTATTAGTTATTATATTACATTAAATTCTTTGAGAGACTGTATTTTCTGACCAGGCCATTCTTTAGACCTCAGTTTTGTACTTTAGTACTGTACAAAGACCTTTACAATGAGGTATAACTCTAGATAGGCTTGCATTAAAAACATTTAAGACGTAGGGTCTAAATGTTTGATATATGGACATATGCATAACTGAAAGTTTCATTGCATTTAAAAAAAATAATAAATATATCAACTTCCGGTTGATTTATTTTTATTTTCAGCTTTTCCGCTGAAAAAAAAATTATCATGTACTTGTTTCTTAGCTACGTATCTAGTATGAAAAAAATTGTAAGCAAACAAATCGGCAAGGCCCCTGTTCCATATAAGTTTTCCCCCAATATATTACATATTCTTCAACAATTCACGCTTAAAACCACATTGTACTTCTTCAAGTTTTGCCAGTGTTTGTCTCTTATGTGGACATAATCCGTCTTTATTGGCCGGGATCGAGCCAAGAGATAACGCTTTTCCATGTACAACATTCTTTAACTTTGTCATCTTTAGTTGACGTGTTTGAATATAATCCAAATAAAAAATCTTTGCTAATTATAAATTCCTTAAAAAAATTAATGTTGCCTTCCTTTTTATTATAGTAAAAAAAATAATAATTAATTATTATTATTAACATAGTTTTAAAGTATAATTCCAAAATCTATGTAAATGTAAACATTAAAATAAACTTGTAACAGTAATCAGCTGACTTGTGACAATTATTCACAACTGTGACTTTTTATTATAAAAGTAACAAGTGCTTTCAAGAAACACCTGTACTAGTGAAATAGTGAATATGTAACTTGTAACTTTCGTGAAACAGACCCCTGTAGTTACAACTACAGCTGATTAGTAGTAAATAGCTTGCCTACTACTTTACTATCTGGATTTACCAAACCAGCTTAAGATGCCAATTGATTCTTTTAAACCTTCAGAAATAAAAAAGCAATAGATGATCAATTTGCTGAAAAATCTCCAGCGTCTTATGATTTTATCACGGGGAAAGTGCTCAAATAAATCCCTAGGAAAGCGGTTATTTTCCTTACAATATCGTTTAATGCCATTTTGAGACTTAGTATGTCTCAACGTAGTGGAAAGTAGCTGAATTGTTGTTATTCCAGAACCTGGAAAACCACCACCAGGTCACGTCGTAAAGGCTGATAAGCCTCTTGCCCATTCCTTCAAAACAATTTAAAAAATTATTTTTGAAACGATTGCAATAACTTAACGCAATTTAATCCAAATTCATCAGTTTGGTTTCAGATGTCAAAATTCAACGATAGAGCAGGTACATAAAGTGGCCAATGAAATAAGGCAAACCTTAGAAAAAAATAGATTCTGTTCTACAGCATTTCTAAATGCAATTCAAGCTTTTTGACATGATCTGGCACGAAGGACTGTTATTCAAGATAAAGTCACTTCTACCTCATACTTTTTTTAAAATCTAATTAAGTATTATTTGTCAACAAATTTCATAATTGTTTCACAAGTCTAAAAGCAATCGAATATGGGGTTCCACAAGGAAGTGTGATGGGCCCCTTATTATATTCACTGTTTACACCTGATATACCTACAAATCAATTAACTTTGACTGCAACATTTGCAATGATACTGTAATCCTGGTCTCTCATTATAGTTCATTTATGGCTTCACAAATCCTACAAGGTGCTTACAATTCAATATCTGATTAGCTACAGTAAAACGACGAGAAAAAATTCTCTATGGTAAATAGGAACAATTTTATTTATTTTGACTAACAATTTGTCTTAAAATTGGAACAATAATTAATATACGCACGCAAAAATATATACAAACACAAAAATATATGTGACAAGACAAAACATTTTTTTTAGAAATTGTAATTTTTTAAAAGGATAGTTTAAATGTCCGCTTTAACATTTTCAGAACCATTAAGAACCATAATTGATGAGTCATGAAGTTATTTTTTCTATTGAAAATAATCGGTGTTTTTACTCTTTTCCATATTTCATCGCACATGCGCAATGTTTGGTGAGGCCAAAATAGGCAAGGGTTATCTCTGTTACAACCAACAACACTTTGACCAGGGTGAGACATGGTGACATGAACGCTGAGTGCAACTGTTGTCGCAGCACAGCAGACAATGGCGCGTTGATATAAAGGATTACTCATTTACGAGTATCATAACAGTTTTTGGTAAATATAAAATATAGGGGTCCCACCCGATTTTCACGAAAAAACTAGCCAATATAACTTCACGAATATAAATCCTTAGAATAGTTTCTGTGAAAATACCATATTTTACAAAATGTTGAGGAATAAACCCATTTACAACAAAATTCATGTATATAACATTAATATTACGTATTAATCTCCTAATGTTCAATTTTACATTTCTTCCTACGAGAAATGAAAACTGAGATATTTAACAAAACCGATTAGGTTAGGTTATGATATGTTAGATTAAGTAAGGTTAGGTTAGATTAAATAATGTTAGCAATATACGTATTCATGGTCATTATACACTAACCTAACCCAATTTGAACCTAACCCACTTTGTTGAATATTCCAGTTATTATTCGTAGTTTGAAGAATTTTACGTCATATTCGTGTTCAGGAGAGAAAACTACACAATATTAGTTTAATGTACATAATTTTTTTGTACAGATTAATTTTTCTTCTTCAAAACTTTTTTGTAAAAAGTTGATATTTCCGTTGAAAAAATGTCTAGATTCGTATTCATAGAGATAAAATTGACTGATTAAACAAATCACAAAAAAGTGAAATTTTTTGTTTAGACATTTAAAAAATGAACCTGAATATCAGAACTGATTTTCTTGCATGATTATTTATGGAATCGACAATATTTTCCAAAGTACCATATAAATGTGAACTTTCTACTTGCTGTTCACGTAGGCGACTTGCCTAAACGTCATTGCTGTTGGAAACCCTCTGACTAAAGGCACATCATGGAAAGTCTCCTCGCAACGAATGGAGCTAATTGTAACATTGACTGATTTGTTGTACTTAATTAGTCCTGGTATGAGATATTAGTTCAACTGACGTTGTTCCAGGTATGGTCTGAGATGATTGGTCCCGAAGCGCAGCATCCACGGTCGGTGCTCAAGAGGAAGCTGGTCCCGAGTGTCCCCACAGCTCCTGAGGTGCCGGCCAAACGCTCTTTGCCGGAGGTGGTCGACATCGTCTCTGAAGTTTGCAGCTATGAGACCATCTCTGATTACATTGAAATGTTCGGGAACGACACCTTGGAACAGGTAGATTGAAAATTGTAATAAAATGAATCTACAACTTATTTGGTAGAAAAGTACAGGGTCTAAAAAAAGAAGTAGGAAAGTACTTTAATGAAAACGTTATTAAAGTCTCACTTGAAGACGTACATTTATGAATTGTAAATTATTAGAATAATTTAGGAAATGACAATTTTTGAGTAAAATTGAAACCCTACAATATTTAATAAATTATCACTTATTATCTCTACTACATCATTACCATGCATCTTCGAAAACTAAGAGCCTCAAACACTAAAATTTAGTATGAGCGACCTATTGAACAAGAGTTACATATGAGACGCCGATACAACATTGTGCGTATTTTAAGGCGAATATGAATGATGATATGAGTGTAGGATGACCGTAATCTGGTTACTAACTAAGTTAAACTGTTCCTCAGAAAGGGCAATTTATTAATAACCCAACAGCCAGGGCACCTAAGGAACCTACTTGTTTACGTGGAATCCGAACCACGTAGTGCTGGTCTGATTTTCAGCTAATTGACAAGCCTGATACTCAGTTATCTCCCCCACACAACATCCGTACAATGAAATCACCCAACATGGACACCTCAGACTTCTCTAGTAGTGTCCACGCAGATAGCAACCATTGAGCGGACGCCATGCCGGTATTATGAGGACCGAGCATCCAACCTATCGCCTACAATCTCCAAAACACCTTGTCCCCAAGTAGCTGGGTTACAGCACTGCGCCACCAGTGCCCGTACTAAATTTTCTTGGACTGCATAGTTTAAATTTATAAAATTGAAGAAGTTGATGTTGTATGGTCTGAGTTATGTATTATAACTATTTAAATATCTAATGAAAGGTTAATTATTGACTTAAAATTTAAATAATATGTACATTTTAGTATTGATGTCACAGTGGACAATTCACTAATACGTAACACGTTCCAGGAACAGGGTGGAAGTCCCGCCAGCCTGGAGAGTGGCTATCAGACGGCGGCCAGTGTCCCTGACGAAGAGGACTCCAACCTCTCCTGGCTTCTCAACTTCAAAGTGTCGTCACTCTTCGACCCTACTGAGGATAGTCCGCCTGCTAGACGGGAAGAAACTTGTAAGTATAGTCTTGTTTAGGTCTTATCATTGGCATTTAATGTTATATATTGACAGAATGTAGTGATTTGTATTACAGATTAATCTTTACTGGCCCTGAGGAGTTGATAGTTTGTGCGTCCGCAGCAGTCCTCAACCGTCCTCTTGATGACGCTAAATTCACGAAATTTTTGGTATCTGAACTGTAACTTGTGTGATCTCCTAGGTATGTCAGCTGCCAACGAAAAATATTGGACCTTCTCAGAGCCAGTAAAATTATAAAGATATAAATTCTGTTTTTAATGTCTGCCATTTAAATGTCGAGGGTCTGAGTAGGGCTAAGTGTGAGTGTTTAGGGAAAGTCCTTTCTGAAAACAGTGTTAATGGCCTTAAGCTCCAAGAAATACACGTTGAAGAATTAGAAGGTAATGTAAGAGGTATTATCCTTAAGTTCAGACAGGTGGAAGCTATTGGAAATGGAGCTTATGGTGTAGCAACAACGTACGAGAAGCTTGGTACTGATGAGTTGTGCACAAAAGTTGTTATGACAATATTTTCATACTGGCAGTAAAAGCGTCTGACACTACCATAGTGAATGCGTACAAACCACCAAATGCGAAACACGAATATTTATTGCGTACATTTATTTGTTCGAATATGAATTAGTCTAATCTTATTTTACTGATAAAATATTTAGTAGGGGCAAACGTGATTGCTTTTATACTGAAAATTAGTTTATTTAAAGTAAACAACATTTGTTTGGAAAATATTTCTTAGTAAAGCCACTTTTTACATTATTTATTTATTTTACTTTTGCAGGTCTATGTAATGGTGTGGGTTACCAAAGGACGGGGTCTGGCAAGCCCCCATTCACCTACACAGAACTCATAGAGAAGGCTCTCAAGGAGCAGGGTCAACTTACTGTTTCCGGGATCTACAGCTGGATTTCGTAAGTTCCATCTTCATTTCCACTAGGATTTTTTTTAAATGTCATAAAATTCGTTTTGTTTAATACATTAGTTGAAATGAACCAGACGAAGGAAGCAAATTGACGTGAGTAAAACATTGTCTATGGTGTGTGAAAAGATTAAAGTAATTTTTTTCAGTCAAAACATTACAATGCATAGACAAAGTCAACAGATCAACTAAAACTATTGAAATTATTATTAAAATACGTTGATCTTTATCAGTGAAAAAATTCATCAATCAATCCAACATGGATTAATGGATTACATCACATCCACGACATTATTATCAAAAACTTCATCAACGCTATAATACGCTCCGTCGAGGAGATGCATGAGTCATTTTTTGAATTTAATATGGTCAGACTCTTTCTCCAATGATATGGGAAGATGGTTGAAAAACTTTATCCAGAGTAAGAAAGGTGGTTTTTAAAGAAATATGTGTTATGTTTAGGAATACGAAGATTATGTATGTGGTATTGCCGCAGATTAATAGAAGAGCAATTGTTGACAGGGGTTTCGAAGAGATGAATATTCCGCTTTGTAAAAATGAGACATTCTAGTATGTATAAATATGGAAACGTTAAATTGTATTCGAACGAAAGACAGTACGGCAAGATTAAGTGGCTTTCATTTTAAAAATTATGCGGATTTTTTTTCAGAAGTCCGAATATTAAAGAAGTTCTAGTGGTTTCAGTGCCCCATATCGCAACGGCATATTAACTACTTGTTTATAAATGAGGGAAAATGACACCGTAATAAGCAGTTAACAACATTTCAATTGAATTAAAAGAAGTTAATAGCCTTAACGTAAATATAGCAGAGCTTAATTTTCTGCATACGAAATCTATATGATATTGGAGATTTAGGTTAGAGTCTAGATGAAGACCTAGAAATGTAGTGTGTTTGGATTCAGAGACTATACTGTCATCAAGAAGTAGGTTCATTCCTATGTCATTCACCACTCTGGGACGCTGAATGGAAATCTTAAGAATTTTAGTTTTATCAATGTTTACCATCAATTTGTTCTCCCCAAACCACTGAATGAGACTGTTACCGTCAAGAAAAGCTTGTCTCTCAAGGTCAGCAAAGTTTAAACTAGAGATAGTGATCGAGGTGTCGTCGGAAATCAGACACGTCCTCACCCCAGAAACTTCGGACGGTAAATCATTAACGAAGAGTAAAAACAAGAGCCGGCTCGAGGATGGATCCCTGAGGTACTTAGTACCATCTCCTTGGCGGATCTGAACTGATGAAAATCTGTTCACACCAGGAATCTCTACAACCTGGCTGCGGCCTTTCAGGTATGTAGAAAACAATTTCAGAGCCAAACGTCTGATTCCAACATATGACATCTTGGCTAAGAGGTGTTCGTGGTCCCCCGTGTTTTTCCAGGGTTCGTTTCTTAACATCAAGAGAGTGGACCATATCAGATACTAGAGAAAACATGGCATCCACAGTTGATCTTCCTCGGACAAATCCAAATTGTTTGGTAAAAATTATATTATGTTTTTCTAAAAACTGAATTAGGCGGGATAGTACAATTTTTTCAAACACCTTGGAAATGTTTGAAGCCAGAGATATAGGTCTGTAACTATCGCATAAACTTGTATCACCTTTTTTGTATATGGAATTTATCAGTGAAGTTCAAAGCCTCAGGGAATAGTCCACTCTCCAGAGAGGAGTTTAGCTCATGGCAAAGGGGAGTTGCAATGATTTCAGCGACCTCTTTTAGAACTATTGATGATATTCCATCTATCCCAGAAGAAATTTTGCTTTTGAGTCCTTTGATTATTTTTCCATTCCAGTAGCAGGATTCAGAAAAATAGAGTCAGAAATCGGATTACTCATTGGACGTATGCTGTTGTTGTGCCTTTTACATTCCGAAGATTCATTACGGCCTACATATACGAAATAGTGGTTAAATATTTCGGCTATTTGGTCTGGTTGACGAACCACTCTTCCCTCATCTAAGATAAAAAATTATTAAGCTTTTTATCTTAGATTCCTCTTCATACTAAATAACTTTAGACACAACGGTCAACGTTATGCTAAAATATGTGGGTAGCTGATGTCAAATGACTAAAACCAAACTCTGGTGATTGGCGACTTCAGCGTGGTTTGATCATTCATATTTTAAAGGAGTTTGGCGCCGTGATATTTGCTTCATCTAGAATCCATAATGTAATCCTCTACAACAATATACGAGCATGAAGCCGTTTTTTGTTTGGTCGGATGACCAATGTTTGTTTATCAATTTTAACAGTTGAGGTGTAAAAAAATGTCGATCAATTGGTAGTTGTGCAGTAAGGGTCAACATTTATACACTGAAAGGTACGAGAAGCCCTCAAAGTACGTTTTTTAGCCATAAGAAAACACCGAAAGAGATTTATCAAAAAGTAACAGCTGTTCAAATTTAAATTAGTTAATAATCTTTATGAACTTTTAACAGCTGTTGGAATGTAAATAATGATGTTTATAATTTTGAGAAGGTTTTATATAGCCTCTATTATATTACTACTTACAAATACAGGTTGTTTCTTTTAAAATACAACCCTATTTACAAGTACAGAAAATGAAGATTTAAGATAATTACAAGTTCATGGATTCGTAGCTCTGGTTCTTCTTCTTTAGTAGTCAAAGCAGTTTATTGAATAAAGTATATGTGTGCATCTCAATCGTCAAAATTATTTTGCAGAATTGAAATATATTCTTCTTCCTCAGCTATCAGCTGATTTACAACAATCAGCTGATTACAACAGCTGATTTACAGCTGTTGCGTTGTTGTTCACTTTATTTGGGTTTGGTGCAATGCCATTAAGTTGAGGTGAGAAAGATTGTTTAGAGAAAAGACCATATAATGTTTATTGTGGAAGATTATTTTAAAACAAAATCGTTTGTTTTATGTCAAGATGCTTTCGAACAATACTCTAAACCAAACCTATTGTATTAACTATATGTATTGTTAATTATAAGCACATTATTGTATTAAAATTCAACCCATTTCAAATCATAAGTTGCGTTTTAAAAGAAACACCCTGTATAATCAATGGTTATGTATCTTTATTAGATAGAGTAAGTTTGATTAATCAGTGTAAGTTTTGTTTTATCTATAAAAATATAAAAAGGTGATTGCATGTCTGTCTGTACATACTTTATATATCACTATTTCATTCATTCGATCATCATGAGACTTCAGGAAGTTATGTACTTAAAAAAATGATTTTAAGAATGTTTTTATTCGCATCTGACTGTAGGGGTCTGTTTAAAAACATTAATATTTGTAGTCAAAAGTCACATGCTGAGCTGTCGCGTGCGCAGCGAGTAATGGGGTTGGCATGCAAAGTTAGCAGGGGTATCCCTAGTTTAGGCTAATTAATGTGTACTTAAAAAATAGCATCACGAAATATGTAGACTTTTTGTGTTATTCCAGGAGGAGAGAGGGGGAGGGAGGGGGAGAGAGAGGGGGGAGCAAAGCGTTAAATAGTGTGATCCCATTAAACTGTAGATGTTTGTCGAAGAAGTGCGTGTTATGTGGGAGTGTTGTCATGTTCACGCCTGCCCTGATATCATACTTATGTACGGGTTTGTTTTTTTTAAACAGGTGAAAATTACTATGCACAAATATGAGGACACAGCGGATGTAAATTGATGGAAATGTGAGCATATTACTATCGTTAAAGAGAGACCTACAAGAAAATCCCTACGCTTACCAAATATAGTTCTAACTGACCTCTTTTGCAATTTAAACAAAAAGTTAGTTTCTTTGCACTCATGTTCCCAGATTTGGATTCCATAAGCTAAGACAGGATAAATTAGCCCATAGTATACAGCATCTAAAGTCTTACTATCCATAAAAGAAGAAAAACGTTTCAACACAAAGATTCGTGCCCCGAATTTTTTACATACAAAGTCAATGTGTGATTAAAATTTAAAATTTGTATCAATCCTTATACCCAAAAATGTTGTTTAATCAGAAGAATCAATTTCCTGTTCATCGAAACATACGACAGATGTTTTTTACCCCCTCGATTACTTATTAAGAACTCAATAATACATGGTTTGTTTTTACTAAATCATTGTAAGAGTATATTAGTCTGCTTGAACACCTCAACCTCAAGCTCTGAACGACTGGGGGCTGAGACAGAGGGCAAGTAAGTTGGATGTTCAGAAGAATCCTTGTCCTTGAAGATGTGAATGTAATTCTCCACTTTGCAAAAATTTGACTCTAAATCAATTTTATATTTGAAGTTAAGACGGATTGACCTTTTATAATATTTATTATCACTTCGAAGGCTCTAATGGATTAAATAAACAAATAGAGGATTTTAATTCTGCTAAACGATGTACGACTGTAATTGGTTTGGTCTAAACGATGTACGACTGTAATGGGTTTGGTCTCGTAACTAACTGACCGGTGAATTATTACATCGTATTTAGCAAAGCTGGACAAATGTCGTGTTATGGTAAAGCTCTCTGCATATGCTTTTGCCCAGATCAAGAGATATTTTACCAACGGTCCGATGTATGGTGATTGGATCTTCTTTTTTTAGGTAATGTGTGCTCATATAAATCATGTTATACAGAGTTCGTGTGTAAAGAAATAACAAAATAGCATCTTGCATGTGTTTGATGTGGCACATCATCTTTAAACTGATACTGATCACCGCATTTATAAAAATTGTGGGATTGTAAACATCAAGAGACAAGTCGAAATTCCGTTCCATGTTCACCTACCGTTAAGAGACCAGCCAACACAGGGCTTGCTGCAAAAAGCCAGAAATAGTTTCATCTACCTCCTGGGTTCGGTTGGAAAGTTAATACAGGCTTATCCGAGTCCAAATCAAGGAGAGATGACGCCAGTGCAGTCCGGGGGTTGTTTATAAACAGAGATTGCTGAGGTGGTACCAGGCCGTGCCAGGTCTGCTATCGACCCCTCTCGCAGCCTCCCCGAACACGTCGATAGACTGGCCCAAGTCCCTTCCATCGCCTTCCATCACACCCACGCATAACCTTCGTCAGTCAATAAATCACAAGTGAAAGCAACAAACCACATTTCTTTGTCAATAAGCTCAATATTTTCGTGTTAGATAACTTAAAAACTAGATAAAAGCTGAAATTGGCTTGGTTTTGATCGACATGTGTCGTGATTATAACGTTTACAACAGGTATTTTAGAAGATCAATTGAAATTATGCAGTTGATAAATTGCAGCTGGGGCTTCGATTATTTAAAATTGTAATTTAAACTGCTGTTCCGTTAATAAATCTGAGTGGAATTTATCTCATAAACATTTTCTTAATGTAGATTTTTGGGAATTTACTAAGCTTTTCGGTACTTTAACACATGAATTTTTTAATACATTTAAATAACATTTATTTTTGGGAATATGAGTATTTTAGAATCTGTATCGTTGCAGTTCGGGAGTTTAAAAAAAGGATGGATTTAATACGAGAGGCCTCTGTAGGACTGGCCACAGAATACAGCAAGGAAATACGAGAGGCCTCTGTAGGACTGGCCACAGAATACAGCAAGGAAATACGAGAGGCCTCTGTAGGACTGGCCACAGAATACAGCAAGGAAATACGAGAGGCCCCTGTAGGACTGGCCACAGAATACAGCAAGGAAATACGAGAGGACTCTGTAGGACTGGCCACAGAATACAGCAAGGAAATACGAGAGGCCTCTGTAGGACTGGCCACAGAATACAGCAAGGAAATACGAGAGGCCTCTGTAGGACTGGCCACAGAATACAGCAAGGAAATACGAGAGGCCTCTGTAGGACTGGCCACAGAATACAGCAAGGAAATACGAGAGGCCTCTGTAGGACTGGCCACAGAATACAGCAAGGAAATACGAGAGGCCTCTGTAGGACTGGCCACAGAATACAGCAAGGAAATACGAGAGGCCTCTGTAGGACTGGCCACAGAATACAGCAAGGAAATACGAGAGGCCTCTGTAGGACTGGCCACAGAATACAGCAAGGAACTACGAGAGGCGTCTGTAGGACTGGCCACAGAATACAGCAAGGAAATACGAGAGGCCTCTGTAGGACTGGCCACAGAATACAGCAAGGAAATACGAGAGGCCTCTGTAGGACTGGCCACAGAATACAGCAAGGAAATACGAGAGGCCTCTGTAGGACTGGCCACAGAATACAGCAAGGAAATACGAGAGGCCTCTGTAGGACTGGCCACAGAATACAGCAAGGAAATACGAGAGGCCCCTGTAGGACTGGCCACAGAATACAGCAAGGAAATACGAGAGGCCTCTGTAGGACTGGCCACAGAATACAGCAAGGAAATACGAGAGGCCTCTGTAGGACTGGCCACAGAATACAGCAAGGAAATACGAGAGGCCTCTGTAGGACTGGCCACAGAATACAGCAAGGAAATACGAGAGGCCTCTGTAGGACTGGCCACAGAATACAGCAAGGAAATACGAGAGGCCTCTGTAGGACTGGCCACAGAATACAGCAAGGAAATACGAGAGGCCTCTGTAGGACTGGCCACAGAATACAGCAAGGAAATACGAGAGGCCTCTGTAGGACTGGCCACAGAATACAGCAAGGAAATACGAGAGACCTCTGTAGGACTGGCCACAGAATACAGCAAGGAACTACGAGAGGCCTCTGTAGGACTGGCCACAGAATACAGCAAGGAAATACGAGAGGCCTCTGTAGGACTGGCCACAGAATACAGCAAGGAAATACGAGAGGCCTCTGTAGGACTGGCCACAGAATACAGCAAGGAAATACGAGAGGCCTCTGTAGGACTGGCCACAGAATACAGCAAGGAAATACGAGAGGCCTCTGTAGGACTGGCCACAGAATACAGCAAGGAACTACGAGAGGCCTCTGTAGGACTGGCCACAGAATACAGCAAGGAAATACGAGAGGCCTCTGTAGGACTGGCCACAGAATACAGCAAGGAAATAAGTTCTGTTAAGAAATAAATCAATACAATTATAATGTTAGCTATTTCTTATAAAGTAAATCGGTAAATACAATAATTCTCGCAATCTCTCCTCAAATAAAAAATATTTAAAAATCACTCAAGGGATATTCGGAATCGTTTAATTCACGACTTAATGTTGTAATATGAATTTTACATTCATCAATTACTTACGAATTTGTGATTTTCAACGCATATTGTTTAAGTGTAATTCAGATGTCATGTTAAGTTAACATCCACTTGTGTTATATTGTTCCACGTTTACGTAAATATCATAGCAATATAAATTGCTTTGTCTCAGTATAAATCCGTCACACATTAACATAAACCTTCAGAGCCATTAGTTACTGAACTCAAAATATTGATCTTAAAAAAAAACTTTCTTACTGTATATAGACAATCAAATCTCAAATCAAGAGGCAAAGATCTATAAAACAAATTGACTTTGAGTTGATCAACTAGCTCTAACCCCTAACCGGGCAAATATTGACGCAGGAGGTTAGGGATCTACCTTCTGTGTACACAGTTTAGTGTTGACCAAAACAATCGTCTGTCGATTACACCGAGCACGCAGATCTTGGCCACACACCCCTCGGAACCAATTACGGCCACGTGACCGAAAATATGAGACAAAATCGCAATATCCGGTGTAACGGAGGGTCCTAAAAAGGTGCCCTGACAGACCCCATCGCAGGTGCCAGGCGCGGCCTAACACACCCTCACGACTCACCCTCCTACCATGACCATGACCGATCCACCACCGGCCGCACCTGACTCACTGGCGACCCTTTTCTTTTCCCAGACGCTCTTCTTTCTTAATAATAGAAATACGTTAAAATTAAAAAAAAATCAAAATAGTCCAGCTCTCCCATTTTTCGAAGATCAACTTATAACATGATAAATATTAAATACTAGCTATCTAAAGAAATCCTATGCATAGTGGATGTGCTAACATTGGGTCAGCTACGATCCAAGGCCTGAGTTTGTCGAGTTCACCTAGTTAGCCTGAGTTAGGAATAGTTAAGGTTTGAATCCTGGCCTAAACTGAAATGTTATCACTGATGTTCACTTTACACTGTACTTGTTCTCTCCCTTACTCTGTCTGATAAGTTCCCCGCACATATCGATAGTCCGTGGGGAATGGGCAGAGTTAGGTTAAGAAATAGATTGCCTTATCCTAACAATGGTATAAGTCTTTTACTGAGGATTGTGCAAAGAAGATTTGCGGCTTTACGTATTGTAAATTACAGACCTCTGATATTAAAATGTTGTCTAATATCCAAGTTTTCGAATATTGACAACCTTACTGTGGTGAAGAAGGTATTTAATTTCTAACTTGAGAGTCAAAGTTTCCACTGTTCAGTCAAGTACATCGCTGAAAATCCTGGTGGTAATCTAAGTCGCTACTCTTGCATATCTAATGAAAAACGTATAAGTTCACCCCCACCCCCCCCCCCCACTTTTATACAATAAACAAAATTTCATCGTAATATAGTTGGCTATTGAATTAAAATAAGCTTACTTGACTACGAAAGAGAACATTTATGTTTGAACAACAACTGACAAAAAGCTTAATTTTTATTTGTTATTAGTTTGTCTAATTATTTTGCGTGCTTTTTTCCTGTTTAAAAACGTATAAAGTAAAAACAAAATGATTTGAGCAAAATGATTTTCCATTTTAAATCAATTGAAATTTAATTTTCAATTAATTGGAAATTAAAATTCCCCATCACCAAATTTAAAGCTGTAGTATGGGGTACCACAGGGATCTATACCTAGTCCACTATTGTTTCTTATTTACATCAATGGTGTTGGCTCGGGTGTACATTATGGACCTCTAGTCCAGTATGTCGATGACAACTATCTTCTTCAAATCAGCCTCAACTGAATTCTGGGAAATGCAATCGTTTTTTGATTTGAACAGTTGCATCCAACACTTAAGCAAATTAAATTTAAATAAGCTTCACTTTTACAGCAATTAAGGTACGCTTCCCATTAAAATAACTAATTAATGTACGATTTTTTTGTTTTTGTTTTTTATATAGATGCTAAATTCCCATACTGTTAAATTACCAGTGTACATTAAAATACAAAATGAGTAGGCTGTTACAAGTACGATTACACTGTTCTGGCGAGGCCATAGTGTGTAACGGTGACGTAGATGTTCAAAGTACACGTACACGTCGTGGTGTTGGTGACAGGCAAGAAGTGTATGGTCGAGATACAAATTTTTCTTCAAATATAAAACAAAAATCATTTTAATGTTCTGCTGATCTGCATATATTTTTTGTAACAAATTTAGATTAATTTATTCAGCGAGTGATTTGTTAAAGGAAATTTTAAATTAAACTTACAGAAGCTTAAAACTTTTACTCTTTGAATTTTTAAAGCAAACAACCTATAAAATCGTTTTGTGTTCATGTTGACATTTTGATTCAAATAATGAAACGTGTATCTTAGTGTTGGCTGTTTTTATTAACTCGGATATTTTTAAGTTATAAACGTATAAATTACATACCACCAAATTGACTTTGCCTATTTCAGGTCAAAATATCCGTTCTACAGCCCCAACGACGACCGGTGGAAGAACTCCGTCCGTCACAACCTGAGTATCAACCCTCACTTCCGGAAAGGCCTCAAGTCAAGGCACGGGGCTGGACACCTCTGGACGCTCAGTAACGAGGGGGTCAACCCACCTCCAGACTCATGGGTTTGTTTGAATAGTTTTTAGATTAGTGATTAAGACAAACAACAGTGTTTTTAATGTTGAAATTTTATGTTTTTTTCAACATAATCGAATTTAAATGAACATTTTAATGTCAATTGTTTGAGGAAAATTATAGCCTACTGTCAACATAGAAGTTATGTGCATTCCGGTTTGAAGGTTCTTAGTAATAAACTAATAAATGTATGAAAAAATCAGTCTCATTGATGTTCTCGTAGTTTATTTTTAAGTAGGAAAATATAAGTTTTAACATTTTATTTTAAGGTTAAATAATTGTTTTCCCAGTTGGAAGAAAAATAGTACAGGATTTCTACAAGTTTTTACTTTGTATCAGTTTTTCAGTTTTATTACTAAAAAACTGTTATTTTATAGCAATACGATTTTAAAACCTTTAACTGGTCCCGTGAAATCTACAACCTTAACTGGTCCTGTGAAATCTACAACCTTAACTGTTCTCATGGGGTCTTTTGAGACCCCAGCTAAAGAAAACTTATAGTACATTTGTTTATGAACATATATTACTAAAAATCATTTAATTATTGTATAGCCCTACATCACTATATGTTTTGTATCAAAATGAAGCAGAATGGGCGTTGCAAATGAGCGTGTTGTATTTTTACTAATTTTTTTAAACCAGCATTACAAAAAATAGTCACTTTTGTAAGGTGTGAAGTTGCTACATTTTTAGATATTTATTCCAATTTTTTTTATTTTATAAATGTATGTAGCTACCAGAATCAACAAAAGCTCTAATTTATCATTATTAACAAATTTTTACTGTCTATAAAATATGCCATAAATTTAATTTTTTTTAAAAGTTGAACAATTTTTTATAAATTTTACATTTAAACTCTACTACAATATTACCTAAAATGACAGTATACATAAAATATTATTTATCTCAAAAATAAAAAAGAAAACTTATTGGGGTCTCAAAGACCCCACGTGACCAGTTAGGGGTTCATATATGGTTTACAGAAATGTTTTCTAAATGTTTAACAAATTTAAGAAAAAAAGTTGTAATCAATTTTCTAAAACAACTTTAACTTGGCTTCTAGTGATCATACAACTAATTGATTGGTCAAGTTCTAATCCCTATAAACCTAATAGTTATGTCACATTACTTGCATACAGGGTTAGTTTTTTGTTAATAGTCTCTTACTTTATTTCAACAGTTTATAAAAGTTTTAATTTTTTGGTTGATGGTCCATATGGTTTTGTTTTAGCCATGACAGAGCAGATTTAATTAGGAAAATACATTACTTTTAACCTTAAAATACAATTTTAAAACTATATTTCCTAATGTAAAAATAAATGAGGAAAACAATGAAATGACTGTATTTTTCTCAGGTTTTTAGTTTCTTTGAAAATCTATTACTCTATGTACAATATTATTGGATTTCTACGATATAATTTAAAATACTTATTTTGGTGGACTAATAGACAGACTACAGAAATAGTAAATTGTATATGATAGATGAATATATTATTTACTATATGTTTTGTGAATATGAATATATTATTAGGGTTAAATGAGTCGGCTGTCATTTTTAGTTACCAAGAAATGATACAAGGATCATTCCATAATGATAGGAGAGAAACTGACCTGTAAAGCAACCTTCCATTATTAAAAAACAAAACTTTTTCTACTTTTGAACATAATTCCTATCAACATATATTTATCTGTCCCAATGGATATTCTAGCCTTATAATACCAGCTGAAAAAAACTCTTTGTCTTGATGTTGAAGCCGATTTCCCACAAATTTCTTGACATCCTTGTTATTCAGGTACTAATTTCCACATAATATCTCCTTCAGTGTACCAATCAAATAGAAATCAGAGGTTGCTAAATCGGGATTTAAAGGGGATGAAGCAGTACCTTCCAGCCTTCTATCAATGGTTTCATGGGTTAATTGAGGAACAAGAGTACATCGTTGTCTTGCTGGGGAATCAAACCTCTCCTGTACGATCTACGCTTCTCTCTCATGGCTGGTCTTGCCATGTTCAAAAGCATATCTGAGTAATATTGGCTATATTTGTTCAGTGTACTGTTTATTCAAGTTAGGATGTTCAACAGGCCTGCAAAACGGTGCTTGTCAGTCCCTGATAATTGATCACTTTTGAACTGTTCAATCTATTTGTAAAAATGTCCACAGTTCATACAACTTTCACTAAACACTTAAGTCATTCTAGAGTATATATTAGCTGGATTTCCACATTCAGCAATCAAAAAACAAATCACAGAAAGTTCAACCAATTTGGAATTTTCAAGATGATCCGATATCATTAAACTTGAGATTATAACAAAACAATATTTAATCTGTTTAATTTAACATAAACTGAACTCATCCCAGTGATGTAAACTTAAAATCTTACATGTTAAAACTTATACTACCAACCGTCTTTTCCCCTGACCAATTTGTCTCTTTAATAATTGAATGACCCTCATATATTAGCTTATTCCAATTTTAATGATTGTTGTTTTGGTTCCAGAAAAGAGCACGCACAGTGATGCAGAGTGCCCCACCAGAGCCTGTAGATGAAGCAGCACTGGCAGCAGCCACCATTATGCAGCTGGAGGATGAAGAGTCCACCACAAGCGCACTGACTGTGCCAGACTGTGACCCCGCTCTCCCACTCCACCGAGTAGCCGAGGAGATACTCAATGGTGTCAAGCGCCAGGTGGAAGTCCAATACCTTGTTCACGACCACAACTCCAGCGGTCAGTCACTATTTTTGATACGAGATAACATTCCTTCTGTTTATTGCTTGAATATAATATCAATGTTGTTAAATTTATTTATTTAAGTCAGTTCATTCCTCAGATACCCTCCAAGTAAGAAATAAACATTCTTTGTAAAGTCTTACGTTCTAAGTGTCTGATCTATTAGCTCCTAATGAAATCATTTTTAAATTAAATTCTTATTACTATATATTATTAATTAATATTGAAGCCTTGTTTCCATTATTAATAATTTGTCCCACAACAAATTGCACGATATTAGCAAGCACAAGCTGCCGTGTAGAAACATGTTCAAGGACAAGTGCTGGGTCAAAAATGTGCCAAACTACTGCATCAAAAATCATACATCTGTCATTTAAGTTGGCATGCCCACTTTACTAATTGACCAATAACTAAAACCCCTTGTAAACAGTTCACTACCTAATTCACCATACAAACTACTGTCTTGCACTCGTCCTACCTGAATGTTGCAGAAGTTGCATGAAATAAAAACAGAAGGTCATTTTTATAGCAATTGTGCCCGGCACATGTCGCACGAGTTGTGCCTCGGACTTGTATGAATGGAAACGAGGCCTAAGAGTGATGATACCTTGTTAGTTTCCACACAAGTTGTCTGAGCCAGGCCTCAACTTAGAGTAAATTATATGAAGTATTAGTTTATGAACTATCAAATAATAATTTTAATTTAATTATCAAATACCTTTCTAATTATATACAAGACTGTAATACTTAAAAGAGACTGAACTGAGTTATTTGTCAATTTATTTTATTATTATTATTATTTTTGTTCACTAACCACATTACTGGAAACAGTGGTTAGTATTATTCACTTAAGTTTTATGTTCATATAACTATCAAGATATTGTGAATAAAGATCCTTATTATTCATTATTCAGTTGCTATAAATGTTGAAATCTCAAGGAATATGTTGCATGTACAGTATTCAACATGAATTAAGTTAATTGTACAGCAAAAATTATGCATTTTCTTTTATAATAAAAACTAAATTATTTATTCTAGAGAAAATCATACAAACTAATTATTTATTTATGGATAATAATAAATTATAAATATTTAATTTATTTATTGAATTACCAAGTGCTTATTTTTATATGTATGGATTTTATATTATATTAGGAAAGATAGGATATCAGAAAACTTACCTAAGAAGACAAGTCCACTAACACTTTACAGTAGTAAAATAATAGAGAAACATTATATTTTTCATAATTTCCAAACCTGTTGTCTGTTCAATATCACAGCATATGTATGTGCAGGTGAGTGGGTCAATACCACCGCACTGTTACGTCTAGGCCAATGGACCACCAGAAACTGTCCTCACCAAAATTAATTTCATCGCAGAGACAGTTGACAGTGCAATGAGCTGCGGTCAATATAATCACAACCATATTTGCTGGACTAATTAATCAATGTACTAATAGCTTTCAAATTAAATTTATGAAAATTTACATTACATATTAATTTGTTAAAGTAGGTGCTATTTCTCCTCCTCCCCCCTATTAAATAATGATTTGTGAAATATCTTATGATCTAATTACAACTAGGACTTATCAAATCATGTAGGCCTGATGTCTTTTGCCACGAGACACTGTGTCATCCCCCAGTACTCTATCCCTGCATCAACGCATGCACCGTCCTCCAGTAAGGCCCCCCTAGACTTCATTCACACCTCTAGACTTTCAGCTTTTATACGTGACGTAATCACAACCTCCTCTGCTAAAAATTAAACAAAAAAATAGCTTACCTCAGGGAGAATGTTGATGGAAAGGAAGGAAGTCAGGAAGCTAAGTTTCTCAGCGCTTAAGTACCGTCATTATCTGTAGTGGAACCACATGATTGTACATGCTTGGTGTCACGGCATGGTCTCTTAGGTGTTCCTGGGCTGTCCTTCAGCGGGCCAGTCCGGTAGTTCTCCATTGTCCAACTTCCTGTTACTCATGACATTCTGGGTACTACTTATCATTGTGGTAGTAATGTTTTATGGTTGCACACTTACTTAAATAGTTTTTTAATTAGCATAATACGTGTTGGTACAGTACAAGTAAACGTCACACAACACAAATGTATTACAATATTGTAATAAATATATAAATAACGTCACACAACACGTTATTTATTTATTGTGTTGTAATAAATTTGTGTTGTTTGACGTTCAACACAACGGCTAATAATAATATTACTTAAATATCATCGTTGTGTGCAAACTGACTGTAAAGAGGAAAACTAACAAAAGCTGTTTGTACAGCACTGAAATCTAATTCTGGGGGAATTATATCAACAGTGGATGAATATTTATTCAATCAAATGGATACTTAGTTTGAAATTTTCCAATTGTTTGAGGCTGCATGCTGTCGATGGTTGGGGAGGGGGGAGTGATCAGGATGATAAACCACTGTCGTCATCCTTCTTCACCTTATAATTACCGCAAGCCCCTACTAAGTTCAGGGCTGTAAAGTCTTAACTGATCCAAAAACTTCACTGTCTATTTTAATAATTAATTACCATCCTCGGAGTCAGATCCGATTAACAGCACTCCACTGGCAGGCTGTAAATACCTGATAAAACACACCCCTCTTGTGCTGGAGACTCCAACGGCTGAATATTTATGAAGATAAAATGTAGCTTCAAATCACCTTGATATTGATGTGATTGCTCAAATACGCCCCATGTGATTGTAAAAGCAATGTTCCAGGATCGCACCATGCCTTCTGCATCCTCAAGGGGTGGGTTGGTGGGTACAGAAGAGACTGTACTCACCTGAGGGAAGTGACAGTGGCATCGACATTTGCGAAGAATGTGTTGTTTCTGTATTTGTTTACTACTTTAAGGTGTTAGTGGACTTGTCTAAGCAGGTGAGTTTGCCGATGTCCTATCTCTCCTAATATGGCCTTTAACCTAACTTAAAACTTGATTTAATTTGTTGTTTGACAAAATATATAAATTTTACAATGTTGGGAAATTTAAGTGGACAACACCACAATACTCACTATTCTTGTGAAAATTTCTCTACATTATCAGATGTTTGATTGCACTTTATATAGATAATTACGGTTTTTGTGTATTGCAGTGATGGGTACATTTGGCTGGAACAACATGCCTGACTGCGCCATTGTCCTCACCATCCCCTCCTATCCAATCTCCTCTCCTAACCCTCTAACTTGTGACTCCAGGCTAGTTGCTTTTGTTGTTTTAGTTTGTAAAAGTTGTGAACGTTTAATCTTTTAATTGTAATTTAAATTTGTTAATTATTTTCATTTCAATATACAAAATAGAGGTAGTTACAAAATTGAAATTGACAATTTCGTCCTCAAAATCATAAAATAGAAATGTATTTGTGTCTATGAAGTACAATAATTATTATATACAGGGTGTCCCAGAAATAAAGTGCCAAACTTCGGGAAATGGTTATGTAGGTCAAAATAAAGAGAAAATCAAGAATAATTTTTTTACCAGATATCCACCATCTTTTTTTTCACAACAGAATTTTTCTCTCCAAGTTGACTCAACCGATCTTAATGAAACTTGCTATGCTTGTTAGAATGATAGGGACCTATTCTAAGAAAAAAATAAACTTGATCCAATTTAAAATTTCAAAATGGCAGCCATTTTTTATTTTTAAACAGAAATTTCAGGAAAACAGCAAAAAATACAAAAAAAGCTAAGTACACTTTTTTAGGTAATTTTATTACCTATCTGTCAATATCAAAGAAGTTGAATCGGACAAAAAATAACCGAGACACATTGACATTAGTGTTGAGAGACAGCAAAAAAACTAAAAACAAATGTCGAAGTTGAAAACAAAAACGAGGTCGAAAACAAATGTCGAATAGGTCTCTATTATTTTAACAGCATTGTGAGTTTCATTAAGATCGGTTAAGTCAACTTGGAGCTAAAAATTCTGTTGTGAACATAACCAAGTGTCAAACATCTGGTAAACAAAACGTTTTTGGGAAAAAGTTATTCCCGATTTTCTCTATACATTGATCTATATAACTATTTCCCAAAGTTTGGCGCTTTGTTTCTGGGACACCCTGTAGAGGTCTCTGCTCTGACATCCTGCTCCTGATATTGCTCCTACTTAATATGGGATTACAAATATTATATTCAAAGTGTCCAAAGCATATCAGTTAGTCTTACAGCTACTATTTCATATATTTTACTTAAAAATTCATATCTTAAGAACAAAAAAGTGGATAGGATTTAATTTTGCATAACCTTTTTTACATAAGGGGTCATTTTCATAAAAATAATAGTTCTTTTTTGATATAAATTTTCAAAATTGCGGCTATTTAAATGATTTAATCTCAAATGACTCCAAAACCAATAATTATAACCAGTTGAAAAACAACAAAAGAAAAGTGAATTTAAAAGGTATTGTCTAAAATATGCAACATAAAAAATGTAAATGTAGAATAAATCAGAAAAAAATTTATTTTTATTTGCTATGCCCAGTGGTTATTGTGCAGTTCTTATTCAAACTCGGTTATCCATAATCTTGAATCGAACTGTAAGATTATGATTTCTGTTTCTATTCTCCTTTGTACATATTAACAACTATATGTTATTATTTTGTTTTTGTATTTTTTAAAAATAATATTACAATTATTAAGGTAGGGAAGTCATACAAGAGATATTTTTTCTCAATTTTAAGAAATTTCTAATACAGTTTTTACTTTGTATTTTTATAATTCATGTCATACTTTATTTATTTCAGTATCTAATTTAAGCTGAGTATAAATCTAAAATATGCTGATTTTAATATAGTCATATTACAAAAGTCATGGAATTCCTATACAATTTGAAAAAAAAAACCTTTATCAAAGCTTATACTCTACTTTTGTCATAAAGTTATGTTTGGCCTCTCCATTAACTGATGATTTATATTAAGTATTTCTAATAGTAGCAGCACCATTTCATGTGATATTAAATTATTTTGTATGAAAATATGAAGACCACTTCTATGACTATAAATAAAAGTAAATTATATGATTGATTTTGCTACAATAGTTTGTTCCATGATGCTAGAGCTATCAATAAATAAATATTGAATGTAAGAACAAGATTTAGGAAAGAAAATTCCTTCAGTTTTAATTAGGCCATTTACCCAGATCTCAGCCTCTTCTCCTCAAACAAAGATATTTCATTTAATTTTAACTTAGAATTAGACATTTTTCAATTAAATTCTAAACAAAAAATCAATGAAAACACGATTATTAGCGTATGCCTACAGTAACATGGAAATGTCTTTTGGTATTCATTTTAGACATTTGAATTTGATGTTTCATAAACTATCTGTCCCTCGTTAATAAACGTTTTCAACAATAACAAAACATTTATTAACTTTTGGTGTAATTTGAAAGGTGTTCAATAAAAAAATATGTATCGTGTGACTATAAAAACCAGCCAACAAACTAAAAGAAGGAGGAATTAAACAAATTAAAAATTGTACCAATAAATAATATCTGAATAAGATAAATAATATGATCTCCCGTCACAGAGCTAAATCCAGATTTCATATACATTCAACACCTGCTTCTCCAGTTGAATGAAAAGCAGCTAATCTCTCCTGGAAAGAATGCGATCATAAACTATGCGATCTATAGTTTGAACTTTGACTCCATAAAATCATATAACTGATCATTTGCCATCTCTTACTTATATTTTTAGTTGTTGCATCTGAGGCATTATTGTATACGATAAAACTTCTACTCTATGTTCAGTTTCATACTTAAGTATTGAAATTATGACATCTTATGTTTCAGAATTCATTAATCCTGTGTCTAAAGAGGAGATAGTGTCAGAGTCTGGATTGGACACAAGCCACTGTGAAGCTGCAAGCTCGCTGCTCTCTGACCTCAACACCGAACTGCACCTGCCGGACAATCTGTTCAGTGACGAACTTGCTTTCCCTTGTTACTCACAGCTCTGACCACTGTCCTATCTCAGTTGTTCATTTCCAATTGTTTCTCTAGATTAAGGTTATACTTTGCTATTAATTGTATATCTTTGTAATGATTTGAAGTTTAAACTAGTCAGTACCATTGCTTTGTTGGATTTTGTTCCTATTTTTATAATTATCGATCTCATATGTATTACCTGTGGTTATCAAACTATTTATTGTATGTTCTTAACGTTTCATATGGTAGGTTTCTAAGAGAGAGTTGATTCTAAAAATGGGACTACACAATTATTTGTATATAAAATGATCTGATGATTGCAACATTAGACTGTAAAATATCAAAATGTATTTAATGAAGTTCAGGTTGTTTGAAATATCATTATGAGTGTCTCTGTAAACGTTTGTGTGTTGTTTTGTATTGAATTGAATCAGTCAGTAGATTTGTAATTATTTTAAAATAAAACTTGTAAAATCCACTTTTTTCATTCAAATTAATTGATTCTGCACGTCCTTTTTCATTGGTTTGTACCTTGGTACGGAATCTGGATCTTAGTATAATAGTTAAAGTAAGAAAAACAAATGTTTTGCTGTGATTATTATTTGTTTATAACTTTAAATTGATGGTAATGGTAAAATAATTACAATGTGGTGTAATTCCATTGTTAGTTTATGTTTTAATGTGTATTCATTATTTTATATAAAAAAGTAATATTTACATAAATACTACAAACATAAAGTTTAATAGGCAAAACAATAATAATTCATTATAACACATAAATTAATTTAACAATAACTAAAAAATTTACATAAAGTTCAATTCTTCTTAAAGTATTTTATTTACAAAGAGAAGAGGACGTTTATCACTGAGGAGTTGAAATCACGAGACTTTGTCTGCTTTACCTGTAATAAATAGAATTAAAATATAACTATTACTATTCAAGAAACAACAATGGATATATCAACTATGCAGATGCAATAATATTTATTTTGAATTTGTAGTTGAAAGTGTCCAAAAAGAGAAGTGGCCGCTGAAAGCATCAATGGGGGTGCTGTGGGAGTGTCGAGAGATATTAATTGAGCATTGTCATAGAAAAACCCCTTGTCTATGACTACAAATTTATCCCAAAACAAGTCACACGACATGTGCAGGCACAAATTGATGTATGGAAACGGCCTGCCTCATGTCATGGGACAAGTGCCGGTGACAAAAGTGTGCCAAGCTACTCTGGCACAAAAGAAGTGCCGCAACACTTTTGCCTGAGACTTGTATGAATGGAAACGAGGCTTTAGTGCTGATAATACAGTTATAAGAATATATAACAAATACATATTACTTCACGTTTGTAATCAGGGCGAGATTTTGTTAGCTTTTACATTATCAAAGTTTAAAAATATTAATCAATATAAATTGATTGTAACTGTATATTCAAAGACTGGAAAAGTCTAAACTCCTATCATTCTCTTCAGCAAAAATGTTCAATAAGCCTCGTTTCTATTCATTCAAGTCCCATGCAAGAACGTGCGGCATGTGTCCGGCACAAGTGCCATAAAAATGATCTACTGTTTCCATCCCTTGTGACACAAGTTGCAGGACATGTTTTATGCCAGAGTTGCTTGGCAAGTTTAATTCCTGGCACTTGTGCCACAGCGTGTTTCAGTTTCCACCATTTCTATTCTGCAACTTGTACCGGAACATAATGTACTTGTGGGACAAATTTGTAGTAGCTGAAACAGAGTTTTACATGTAACAAGTACAAAGATACCAATAAATTTTTTACCAACAATACTTTAAAGTTATTTGGAAACCTAGCTAAGCAAACATTTAAAATTGGCTGTTGAGCTATTAATAAATTGCCCTTTCTGAGGAACAGTTGAGCTCAGTTAGTAACTAGACTACACTCATCCACACTCATCTTACACTCATATAACCATTCATATTCCCCTTCAAATACCAACAACGTTGTGTCGGCGTCTCATATGTAAGTATGTAAGTATTTAAAATGATTATATTTACTCATGTCCTATGTGTAAATATAATAGACATTATCTGTCTTTTTGTGATTGAAGTGTAATGGGCTAGGCATTACTTATTCACTAAACTTGTCATTGAGAAAGATACGCTTATTTTAACTAAAACACCTTAATTTTATCAAAACTTACGTGTTGGTAGCAATATACATTTTATTTCTTGCATTGGTAAATCAAACAGCAAAGTCACAAAGAGAGAAGCCAGTGCAATGCCTCCTATTTCATAACCTCCAAACTGAAACATAGATATTATATAAAGTGTTTTCAGTACAATGGCAGTGTTTCCAAGAAGTATAAGATGAATGAGTATGCTCCACTATGAGCAATGTAAATAGATTCATCATAAATGTTGGTATCATATGACAAGAATTGCTGAATGCTTAAAGAAGTGAGATTTCAAATAAGTTTTTTTTAACCCCTTTCCATTTTAAACTTTCTTAGAAGAACTAGTTCAAAATGTCATGGTAACTTTACTTTTTAACTCTGGATTATGTAGTTCTGGAGACCACTTAAGTGAATCTGTCCATAAAAAATAAAAAGCTATGGCTTTAGATTTGTCAATATATCATACATATATTCTTCGGATACTTTAAGACTAAAATATGTTTTAGCTCTGTAATATAATTTTTAAGATAGTAAAATGTTATTTATTTCTATACTTTGCAACTTCAAAAGAAAGATTTGTCATTTAACTGGGAAACCTTATGCCTTAAAATTTTTTACAAGGCTTGTCATAAGAAGATCAGGCAGAAAAAATGTAATTTATGAGACTCATAAATACAAGCATGTGTCAGGTAAATTTTTTAATTCCTGTTTTTAGCTCTGAGTCAAACAAATTGGCTGAAACATGATGAGGAAATTCATTTATTGGATATTTTATAATTTTTAGATAAAAATACATACAATCCAATAACATTTAAAATGTATACTTGAGGTCTTTTGAAAACAAAGTTTTATTGCCGAAAGCAAGTCCTTTTATACATTTAAACAAGCATAATGTATTGTTTTTTTTTGCTTGCTTTTGACAATGAAAACCTTGTTTTAAAAAGGCCTCAAGTAAACACTTCAAATTTTACTGGATTATGTGTGTTTTTATTGGCACAAAACTAACCACAACTGTTCAGTTTAATTAAAAGATTGCAGACTTTTAAAATTATCTACTGTAGATAGTACGTAATGTCGACAGCTCAGGAGAGTTCCAGCGAGGGGTACGGGGGTTATGGGGAAATATGCCCCCCGCACTGCTTGGTTGCAGGGCAACGGCAGTACTAGCCACACAAATAACATTTTTTGGAAGAGCTAGAGCCAAACATGAAGGTCGGAATATTGTATATATATATAAATGGATGAATCATAGGTACACAATAATTTGACATTGAAAAAGTGTTGGTAGAGCAATTTTTGTTTAACACGTTGACTGCCATGAGGGCCACCGGTGGCCCACACAACAATTTTAGCTCACGCCATGAGGGTCCCCGGTGGCCCTCACTAGATTTCAGTCTGGCGCCACAGCTGTTTCTACGGTGAAGTTCAATATTCATTGTTCCGAGTTCTGTGTTCTATGCAACAGGAAATTCCCCCCCCCCCCCACCCCGAGTACAGAAATAGCCGACATCCGGTCTTTTCCCGCCATTTTGTGAAGTTATTGATGAGGTACACCGGTGGCCCTCATGGCGTGGGAGCAAAACTTTACATATGCCATATGATATTATGTTTCAGCTGTTTTGTTGTGATGTTTATATTTTCTTCCCACGCACTGATCAGCTTTTGAGGTTAGGTGTTTAGTAAGTGACATTGATTCTTTTTGTGACAGAAACTAGTATGTCTAAACGTCGTAAAAACTAGTTCAAATATATAAAATCGTATTCAGGGTTGCTTTATTTAAAAACCAGAGGACTGTTTTCTATCACATTTTATGAGCTTTCAGAATATATCATTAAAAATTCCGCAATACTAAAAATGGCACTACAATTTATGTTTTGATTTATAAAAGACGTGCGGGACACCGGTGGCCCATATGGCGCACAGTGGCACGTATGACGTGGGCTACCGGTGGCCCCATGGCGTCAGGCGGACATACAGTTTTACTACGGCGGCCTCAGAATGACACAATAAATTATCTATGCTGGCAGTCAACGGTGTTAAGTAGTTCAAACGTCCATAATCTCCAAACATTTCTTTTTTCATTAATTAAGTTATAACAATAGTTCAGGGGCTAAAAAATGAATTAACAAAATTATTAAATAAAATATTTTTGTAAATTTATTTTTTTTAAGCTGACGTACCGTAGAAGATTAGGGTGATAATGTTGAGATAAAAATATTAATTGTTAGTAAAACACGAAAATTTGTCAAGTTATTAATACTTATACTGTAATAAGATGAATATTGGATAGTAAGATAAAATAAATTACTGCATAAAACTACAACTATTCTATCTTAAACTCAACAAATTTAAAACAAATACAAAATGAATGAATATTTTTACTTTTGATTAATTTTATTAAGCCGTTTAAGAAAAATTGCTGTATAACTTAAATGTACAGACAGACAAACAGGCAGGCAGAGACCGAGACATATTGTATAAGGTCAAAACATGCCTATAGTAGCCGGGGCTCGTCAGTCACAGCTGCATTCCTGCCGCTGGCACTCTCCTGAGCTGCCGACAGTAGATACTACATTACTCTTATTTTAAAGTACGCAATAAACTCATGTATTTTTAGTATAAAATTGGCTTACTTACAATGTAAAACATGCTGAATTCCTGACTTGCACGGACATTGCCAACATAGTAAAAAAAGATGATGAATTGAACGAGGTAGACGGAATAGGAGAGTCGGCTGAGGATTACGAACCAGTGGTGACACAGTGCCTTGTTGAACCAACCTAGTACAATTAAAGTAAATTAAATAATAATGTTTATTTTACAGAGCCTACATATTAAAGATGTATGCAAGCTCTTATATGAGTTATTGTAAACAAAATAATAAATAACAAAAGACTTAGTTACACACTAACCTGCCCATCAAACAGACACAGTACATTTTGGTTTGTACAGCTGGTCTACCTACCACTGATCACATTATAACCTGTATAGAGATATATGATGAATAGAATCTATTCAATCTATTCAATCTATTCTGTATATAAAAGGCAAAGCCCTCACTGATTGACTCACTCACTCATCACTAATTCTCCAATTTCCCATGTAGGTAGAGAGCTGAAATTTTGTACACTGTTTCTTTAGAACTTAAATAGGACAACTAAAGTATTTTCATCTTGATAAAGTACTCCTAAGGGGTATAAAGCACCCTTAAAAGATTAGTCCATAAGGATAACATTGGGTTGATTTTAGTAAATTAATAACAGCTGTTTTGTAAATAAATAAACATGTCTATTTTGAATGTTTGACATTATACTATTTAATATTTTACTATGAGTTTAATCTTCAGCTGTTAAACAAAAATAAATGAAATGAACACTCTTGAAAATAGGCTAAATGAAATAGGCTAAATAGGTGGCAAAGCAATTAGTGTGTGTGAGATACTGTACTGAAGTGTATTGTAATTTTACGTTATATAGTTAATATACCGATTTTTGTATTGAATAGTTACATGCCGAGGCCGAAGGCCGAGGTGTATCGAGCGTAGCGAGCATCGGGGTTGGCACGCGAAGCGTGCAGGGGTGTCCCCTAGTTGAAGTATAAACTCAACAATTCATTACTTCTGATGGGTCTTAATACACAATTAGCAAGCAGTTGAGTTGTTTAAGAGTCCAGCTTTGGATTCAGGAGCTGCTAGGTCAGATCAGCTGATGCCCAGCTGTTTCTTACTATACAAAGATATTTAAACATTCTCAAGAAATTCCATGATCGCAGGTTGCAGGTTCATAGTTTGGAAACAATTTCATAGCACAACTTTTTCTGAGAAAACACAAGTTACTGAGACTGGTGGTATTGGGTCTCTACTCAAATAAATATGTAAGAAAAGTAAATAAATAAAATTCATCTAGATCTGAGTGTCAATAATTATAATTATAATGAATTGATCATTTTATAATTCAAAGCCCAATTCAGACTGTATTGCAAACACCTAATTAACTTCTAAATCAAATATTAGCTCAAAATTGTTAAAATTAATTTTCATCTACAGAACACATTAGAATGACAATTCACATAGTCGATCTAGCGCATGTATATTAGAATTGACCTTACTGGGGATGTTAAAAGAAAAGAATGAACAGGTTACAATAACAACAAAATGTAAAATGTCTAATTAAATTTGAAAATGTGGAACAACCTTGTTAGTGTTTTTTGCTTTTCCGCTAGTGCAATTTAAAAAGTTGTTCTATTTTATATGACCATTGCCTCACTTTTGTTCTTACTTTTCATTTCATAAATTCTTATCATTCATTCATAAAAACAACTAATAAGTTGTTTTTATTGATTATTGTGACAGTTATTACAAATTAATAAATGACACATTGTATAATTTGTTTTTGATTTATTTGTTTACAGAATATAATTTGATTTATAAGAAAATTTAACAAATTAAAATGTTAAAATACTGATTTCTAGAATAGACTTTGCAAAGCCAACATAGGTTGTGTTTATTTTAGCAATAAGAGGTTTTAGTTCAAATAAAAAATGAAACCGGCCTTTCTGTTTGGTCGTAATAATAAATGTAAACAAATATCAAAGAGACAATAAGAAATACTTTTCTACACAGAGGGACAATGCAAGCACAGCTAAACGGGCAACACAGAAACTAAGAAATCAGTCACATAGTTGAGGGGTACAACAGTGGTGGGACCACGCTCCCCTATACTCCTAATATTATTCCCTTCATGTACAGGCCAAGTGCCTCGGTAAGCCTTGCGAGTTGTAACTCTGAAACGATTACATTTCTTTGCATCCCCAATTTAATACTTAGTTGTACTCTTTGTAACGTCCTTCAAGTAACAAGAAGTGAAAGATACCATGTTTATCCTTACGCTCAAATTCTCTTCAACCCTATTGAAGAATGTGTCAGTGGCACTGAACATGTGTGTATTTTTTACATAATTTAATCATTTATTTCCTGGGCAAGCTTAATCATTTCATATTCTTGCCATTAATTGCTCCTGGCTAGTGCTATAAGGATAAGGCATATATATATATATATGCTGCATAACTCTCAGATGTCTGTGCAACATTATGTAATAATATAAGTATTCTAAATGTTATAGTTAATAAATAAAACTACCAATTAGTCCTAAACATTAAATGGATGGTTTAAAAATAAACTTATAATTAGTCACTGACCTCCATATCCCGAACTACAGGCAAATATGAGCCAAGAAAGTGCTGCCGACCATGTGATGGGGAAGAAGGCTGAGTAGAAAGCACTGTCGTAAGCATCAAGGACTGCGCTGGGCAATACCAAATGTGCTTGGTAGAATAAAGACACCGCAGCCAACCCAACACACATAACCCACCCTGCAGCTACCTGAGTCTGAACAATATCATACAATCGAATGTTGTTGACTTCCGTGTAAAAATATCAAAATAAAACATTCAAGAATACTTGTTTCATATCTACAAATATTACTTTAAGATATTCGTTATTACTATCATTCATAGAAGTATACAATATCAATAGCAATATAAATAATTGCTTTTTGCCTCTATTATTGGTGAGTTATAATATAACAACAGATTATTTTCAGGAGACTCTCCGGACTAATGAGGCAAACGGCCAGAAGTTTCCAGGAGGTTATTATTACCATATATATGGCAAACAATATGACAACATATGCTTACATTTATGTGCTTGTATAAGAATGAGCAATGCAAACAAGTTATAAACACTTTTTTATCAAATAAAATATTTTACTGTACCGTATTTTACTACAAATATTACAGCACAGTCCAATTACTAAAGTATAACCATTGACTCAACTGATAAAGCAGTTGGCGACAGGCAAGGAAGGAAACATCCATAGCCCCCACCCTACTACAGAGTGGTGGCATGGAAGGAAACATCCACGGCCCCCACCCCACTACAGAGCGGTGGCATGGAAGGAAACATCCAAGGCCCCCACCCCACTACAGAGCGGTGGCATGGAAGGAAACATCCACAGCCCCCACCCCACTACAGAGCGGTGGCATGGAAGGAAACATCCACGGCCCCCACCCCACTACAGAGCGGTGGCATGGCAGGAAACATCCACGGCCCCCACCCCACTACAGAGCGTTGTCAAGGAAGGAAACATCCACGGCCCCCACCCCACTACAGAGCGTTGTCAAGGAAGGAAACATCCACGGCCCCCACCCCACTACAGAGCGTTGTCAAGGAAGGAAACATCCACGGCCCCCACCCCACTACAGAGCGTTGTCAAGGAAGGAAACATCCACGGCCCCCACCCCACTACAGAGCGTTGTCAAGGAAGGAAACATCCATGGCCCCCACCCCACTACAGAGCGGTGACATGGCACTCAATTCCAAGACAAGAAGTATAGACTGATTCTTGATTCTCCCACCCTTCCATATTTTCACTGGTCTGGAGATTTTCATGTCAAAAGGTTTACATTAAATATTATTGTGTGACTAAATTCAAGGTTTTAATAAATGTAGGAAATACAGTATGTAGAAACAAAATTATATTTTGGGAATACATTTTAGACAATATAAGAAATGAGTACTTAATTTTAGATAAATAAAAAATCTTTTCATGTTTGTCACTCATTCTCCTTCAATATAAGAAACAAAAAAACAGGAAAGATACAAACGAGGCAAATTGATGACATAAATTAATTATGTATCAAAACACAGAGCCCCTGATACTCGACGATGCAATACACAACTTTTTTGTAGTGCTGAATAGGAGCTAATAGTGGGAATATAAAGGCATTCAAATTTAAAGTTTGTTTTTAATGGCAAAGAATGTTTTTCAACCTTTATCATATTAAAATATTAAAGTTTTTGCTGTACACTTAGTGAAAGAAATTATCACTTACATGAGAAAGATGAAATTTTCTAACTCTCTGTAAGAAAAACCCTGTGATGAGGCCAATAATGTATGGAATGGCTCTCTGTACTGCTTTAGTATATGACATGTTGGCTGTGCGATACATATCTGTTAATCTGAAACATAATACAACGGATGGTCTCTAGTACTGTTGTACAACCAATAAACTATACATAACATATCAGCAATAATATTACAATTATAATTTAATTTAAATAAATCCCTAATCTGGCAAAAAATAAATGCCTTGTTAGTAAATAATATTTAGAAATTGTATGCCCATCACAAAAATATCACTGTCCACAACAACGAATACTTACTTACTCCCAGGGCTATCCATATCTAAGTAGATAATTTGCCGAACAATCAAAGCCCCTCCATCTTTCTCGAACCCCTGCATCTTTCTCCGTCGCTCCTAATCTCTAAAAATCTGCCTTCACTTGGTTGCACCATTTTTGCTGTAGCCTTTCTCTTGGTCATCTTCCTTCCGGGTTTTCTTCATTACTTTCTAAAGATTGTTGTCATACACTCTTCTCAAAACGTGTCCAGCCCATCCAATCCTTTTATATTTAAATTCACAGACTACATCTGGATCCTTATAAAATTCTCTTAGTTCTCTTTTGTGTCTTCTCTTCCACTCTCCTCCCTCATAAATTGGCCCATAAATTTCCTTAAAGTTTATTTTCAAATACGATTAATTTATTTTACTTTTTTAAATTTAATTTCCATGTTACTGCCCCATAGAGCAGTACTGGGCCGATTATTGTTTTATATAGTATATTTTTAGTTGTATGTGACAATAATTTTGAAGACATAAGTTTACTGCATGCATAAAAACATCTATTTGCAAATTTTAACCTATTTTGCATTTCTGTTTCTTTTGAGATTTCCTTTGAGATAATAACACATGGATACTTAAAAGACTCTAATTATACAAAGTCATGGCCGTCAACTTGCAGGGGACCTTGTTCTAGGTTGTTTTGATTTTTTTGTGAAGTGCATATATTTGGTTTTTGTATCATATACTTTTAGTCTTAGTTCACTTGTTTCGTCCATGAATAATTTTTTAAGTAACTTACATCGTCTAACTTTTCTGAAAAAATTACGACATCATCTGCAAATGCAAGTGTGTTAATTTTAGATTCAATCGTTTTGCCTTCATTTCTATTTACCATATTTTGGAGTGCATCTTCTATTGTTATGTTGAACAGGATGGGGGAGAGCCCATCACCCTGTCTTACTCCTGAGTTTATTCTTGTCCTGGGTTCAGAAACTTGTCCATTTATTTATATCAAGCATGTTGAATCTTCTATACTTGACTTAGTAAGATTAATTAACTTTTTCAGAATCCAAATCTTGTTCACCTTTTTCCACAATCTCTCTCTATTTACACTCTCATATGCTTTTTGGATGTCAATGAATATGTCAAAAAAGTTCTTATTAAACTCCCAGTATTTAGATATAACTTCTTTAAGAACAAATATTTTACTGTTGTGGACCTGCCTTTTATAAAACCTGTTTGGTAATCTTCAGGTATTTCTTATGTATATTTTTCTATCTATTTTAGTACTATTTTAGATATAACTTTATAAGGAATGCTAAGGAGTAAGATGGATCTAAAATTGTTACACTCTTCTTTCTCTCCTTCCTTGTGTATGAAAACAACTGTGTCTCCTGCCATTCTTTTTGCATTTTTTCACTTTCCCAGATTATTTTTATTAATTCCAACAATTTATCCACTAGTATGAGTAATAAAAAAATACATATTTACTATTTCTTTCCATCAGTCTAAAAGTATTTTATCACATTATCTGAGGAGTACAGCATTATCCTTCTGGAATAAAATATGAAACAGTACAAGTGAACGTCACATAAAACAAGATGTATTACAGTATAAGCACAAAATGCATAAATATACCATAGTACAAGTACAGTGCAGAAATATATTACAATATATGCATAAAATGTACAAATATACTGCAGTACAATTTGTTCTAAATAAAATAATTATTTTTTTCTCTCCAATTAGTTGTAACAACTATTGTAATATATTTATGCATTGTATTGTAATGAATTTGTACATTTTGTACTTGTATTGTAGTATATTTGTGCATTTTGTACTTACATTATAAAATATTTCTATTGCGTTATATTCACTTGTACTGTATCTGCATCAATAAGTATTACGCTGATTAATAAACTATAAAATATGAGTACCAAGTTTTGAACTTGTTTTTCTTAACCCTCCAAGTGGCGGTCAGAAACACTCTCAGTGGCGGGCTAATTAGAGTGAATTTGCATACCGCGACTAAAAGGTTCGTATAAAAGTCTCAAGTAATCAAAATAGGTCATATTATATATCAAATTAAAGCTTATAACATGCACAACATAATAATAACATAGTGGAAGTACTTACCAAAAATTGGAGTGAATAATCTTGTGTTCAAAATAAAAAATGTTTTTTCCAAAAAAATATTTTTTTAGAGTGCCCAATTAGAGTACATGTCAAAAATTGATACAACAAAAGTGAGATAGCCATTTTTTTCTAAATGTTATTGTGAACAAGAAAATGTATAGTTTGTCTATACTACTATATATAATAAAAACACAAAAAAATAATAAAAGAACTATGTACACAAATCTTTTTCAACTGCTTCAGTCGGAGTTAGACACATCTACTACTCTCTTCTTCTTTCCAGGCCTAAGAGGCCTCCAATAATGCTCTAAATATGGAAAACATTCCCTGTGCACTCCACAGTTGCATGGTAGGCACCAAAAATAGCTTTTGCCCCTTTTTTATGCCCACAAACAACACACAGTCTCTCACTGCGTCCAGGTAAGTGTGCTATCTTGTGTTCAGCGTCTCCAGATGGTTCAGGAGCTGGTACAGGGGGGAGATTTTGATTTCTATGGGGCTCTACTAAGCTACATACAACTTCTGATAAGTAGTCCTTTCTTGGTAAGGGATTGTCAGAGTTTTTGGAGTATAAAATGTAAGAGTTTAGGAGAGACAAGTCGACTAGATTCGTAGAGTCTCTTCCAGTATTTCTTTCTTGTCCTTGAGCAAGAAACATGCTATATAGACTTATCACTAGTACTATATAAAATTATACTTCAGAATCTGCTTTTTCATTTAATATAATCCGCAATGCGTTTTGGACACCTATGAGCCATTTAAACACGTAAACAAAAAAGGCTTACGTTGATAGACGCTGTAGCGTCTCTGCCACTTTGCGGAAGGGGGAGATAGACGCTACAGCGTCTTACGCCACCTGGAGAGTTAAAAGTCAAACTTACGTTTAAGAATTGGATTGTAAAGTAGTTAATGCATAATAACATTTTACTTTAAAAATTCAAGAAGAAAGTTCAGTACAAACTTTCTCCCTTTCTCTTTGTTGTATCAGATTGTTTTAAAAATGTACAAAGCTTGTTAAAGAAATAAAAACAAATATTCAATTAATTGCATCTCTAAGGAATGTACAGACAAAATATTTATTTTATTTTATTAAAAGTATGGAAGAAAATCTTCAAAAACAGCTGTTCAGTTAATCACATAGCCAGATTTTATGTAAACAACCTTCAACAACTTGAGTTGTGGCTTCCAGCCCCAACTTAGTGGGATGGTAACTAAAATATTTGTAATTGTAATTTGCATCTTTACTGAAAAGTTAGTCAAAATCGTTAGAATGAAGCTTGAAAAAATTGCATTTTTATGTTTTTGCTCGTACAAAAACTTTTTCAACTCAGAAACTGTTAAAGTTAAGAACGTTTTAGTTAGGTACATTTAAAAATTGTATTACTAATGTATTACTAAAATATTTTAAATTGTAATTCACAAATTGTCTGAAAATTTAATTAAAATCGTTAGAGCCGTTTTTGAGAAAATTCCTTCTTTGTATGTTTTTAGTCCATAAAAATAAAAAAATGGAAATAAAATATCAAAAAAGTGAATAAATAGTCTGGATATATTGGCAAAATACACCTACATACCAAATTTCATAAAAATTGATCCATCCATTTGGTCTCCAGCAAAGTGCACATACACAGACACACAAACGAACAGACATCAAAATTTGTCTCTTAAAACCACCTTTTTGGGTTTAGGGAATCTTAAAAAGGATTTTTAGACCAACTTGAACAAAAATTTGATTTTGACAATCACAATACTTTCTCTATGCTAACGCATATAGGCAAAAAATTGAAAATGTAAAATCAACTTTGACAGTTTTAGTAAATGAATGAAATGAGACATATTGCACTGTATGTACTTACGATACGCTGTGGTAGACAAACAGTGAGAGATTATTGTTTAAGTAAGTGAAGTAGCGCAGACTTGCTATTGCAAGTTGACATAGTATGAGAGCTCCAACAGAAAATCGAGGCCAATGGTGGAGGCAGTACACTACCAATGGAGCTGTTAGGAACAGCTGCATGTCCAGTGCCAACTGATGCGTGTGTGGAGCACACTGGAACAAACACCTACACACTTTTTTATTTGTATAAATTAATAAAAGTATACGATTTTTTCATTTAAAATTTTTTCAAACAAATTGATGCCAAACCTCTACCTTCAAATTAAAATAATTATATAGTAAAAGTATAAATTCATTTTTTCTTTCAAATATATTTTTATGTGCAAGTATGAGTTATAGTATCTCTCATTCTCAAGTTGAAACTATAACTCTCCTATAAATATTGTTGAAGAAATAAATAAAAGTAATCTTAATTACTAGATTTTTTAAAATTACCATTAAAAATCATTAATATAGACCTAAAATAAAACTGTTAGTACAATCAGTGCCAGTGTTAGTCTGTTAACAAACAAAGCATCTTTAAATTTGCTTGACAAACAGCAATGCTGAACTCATGAAGTTTTTGAAAAACATTAATTCCAATTGCAACAACTTCCTCACATATTACTTTCATTTAGAACTTCAAAATATGTTTGTATATGGTGAAATGGCACTACCGTTGAAATCATAAATAATTATATCAATTTAGTAAATTGTTTATCATTAAAAAATGTTTACAATGCAGCAGTGAATATTTTAAAGAAACTGCTGCAATTACTTCTTATATAGATATAACAGCCACGATCACATGACCATATTTCTACTAATGTATCAGACTTTTTATCACGGGAATGATAAATGAGACGCTTCTAGGTGCTCTATAAACCATGATGATCTAAGCTTTCAATCTAGATAGTTGTTGAAGTCGAAAAATCAAAATTTTAGACATATAATTAATATGATGCTTGATAGCTAAATTCATGTACATTTTAATAATTTTAAATCACTTAAAAGTCAACCATGAATTTAAAATCAAACCAGTTTTAAATGAACATTACTATTCTACCAATCTTCTACACCACTGTAATATACTACTAACCATATTTTCAAATGGGAAGAAGTTCTGAATATAGAATATATTCTTCCAGAGATTAGCCTTACAGATATCTGCGTTGACAGTGATAATAGAATACCACTGAGGTCCCGAACCCAGGTGTTCCATGATGTAGGCGTAGAACAGTACCACAGCAATCAGTGCAGGTGTCAGTCTGTTAACAAACTAGGCATGTTGAGTTTGCTGGTTTACGTCTTCTTATGCATTATAAAATTAATAAAAATTAAATTTTGTGTTGCTTTTAATGGAGAAAGATGCACAATTAAGACACAGTTCCCCTCATCTGCTTAGAAGAAAACTTTTTTGTTTTTTAGGCTTCTTGAACATGTTTTCCGAACCACAGAAGTGGCACAGGAGTCAAATCTCTTTCACACTGTGCATCAAACCTAGACCGGTCGCGGCAAGCCGCCAACCCAGCCCTTCAGCTACAGCTGCTCCATTATATATTATAGCAGTTATGGATTATAATATTTTAGTAAAATAAAGTTGATATTATTAACAAATTTATTTGAATATTTTGTTTGCTTCAGAATAAATTATTTTTAGCTAGAAAAGATATTTCTAATTTGAAAAAACAAATTTTTTTCTGATTTAAACCACCACCATTTTGGTGGCTTAGTGGATAAGGCTTCAAAATGCAGAGGGCAAGGTCCAAGGTTTGAATCCCCAACTGAGCTAATGGTCAGTACTTCACTTGTTGAATAATATTCATGCTCAGGCCTGTAGACCCATACGAACTGGCGAGTGAAGTTTATATATGCCTGGCGAGTGAATTTATATGTGTATATATATATACTAGCTGTACCCGCCTGCATCGCCGGTCATAATATTGAGTTTGATTATATAATAAAAATGTGCAGCAAGCTTTCAATTTACACTGTTCCCAATTTATATCCAATTTATAACAGCTGATGTTATGTATAATTTAATAATGTACTCAATTATTTTTAGTTGTAAAAGTTTAGCCTACCACATTAACCAAGTAGAGGCCATAAATTAACCAATTTGATTTACATGTACACATTGAAAATCTAGCTCAACCTAAGGTTGAAGGAGGTGATATAGAGCAAAAAGTCATTGGGCCAAAGTTGTAGATTGTCTCAAATTAGATACAGAAAATGTTATTAGTTTTTTCCGTAGAACCATTCATTTAGCCGTTATAGTCCAATTAGACAAACGCTGTTTTTGGAAATTCAATATTTTGGCACTAAAAAGGCTGCCATCTTCAATTTACTAAGAATTTTTCAAAATCCCTTCTTATTGCACATCTACAACATAAGACCTTTGACTCTACAAAATTTCAGCTTCGTAGGTTTAGTACATTTTTAGTTACAGCGATCAGTGAGTAAGTCAGTGGTATTTGCCTTTTATAGATATAGATATAAAATTCTTTAAATTTAAAAAAATTTCTTTTAACTTTTTTTACTTAGTTTTTTTTCTTTAGTCCTGTTCAGTTTTATACTACTTAGTACTAATTTGCAATTAAATTAAAAACTGAGAAAAGGAAAAATAATATGGACTTTACCGAATTTGCATTACCCTTCAAATTAAATTATAGCTTATCTGATTAGAATAAAGTACCAAACAATAACATTAAATACAGATTAGAGTAGATCATATATACTTTAGACTTAACCTTACCTCAAGAATCGACCAATGATTCGTTTCTGCCAAGAAATAGATCCACGTTTTTGCAACTCTTTGCTAATATTGTATGCAGCAAGAACAGCACTTAGCTGCAGGAAAGAGTCAGTAAACACACTTGATGCTCGTGGAATGGCACTGAGCCATGAATGAGAAGCCTAGAAAAAATATATCCACTTAATGTTGACTAATTATTTTTGAGAAATTAACTTTTGACATATTTACGTTTTAAAATTACATGCTACTGTGAGGACATATTATGATTCTTTATTCCACACAGGACATTTAGAGATTATCAATACCAGTGATTATGAAGGCTTATGGTAAAACACGGTTTTAAAATTTAAAACAAGATATTAATTTTAATTATCCTCTAATTTTTTGTTATAAATTTAAAAAAAATCACCAATAAAAACACTTTTTACTAGGCCTTTCGCCAGCAAAGCTGACATCATCAGGCAACAGAAATTTATTTTTGGTTATAAACAAAACAAGACAATAATGAATTTTAAAAACATATGTAATTAATTATAAGAATAAATATATGGCAAATTATTAATAATATACAGGGTGTCTCATGAAAGGTGTCTCAAATGCATTATGGGCAAACCATTTAACCAAGAACATTGCTGTAAAGTTCCCCCCCCCCCCAAATAATATGCCTAGAATCAAATAAAAATATTTTTATTATTGTTAGACTTCAGCATTGATTGTCCAGGGTTCGAATCTTAAAATATCTTAACGCAAACATAAAGCATGTGGCATATCATATTTGATTTGATTTGAGTTTTACTTTTCCGTTTCAAAATGGCGGCCAAAAGTATGTAAAAGATATCAAATTTTTGTTTTTATCGCTAAATGCACAGCTTAATTTTAATATGAAATCCAAAAATAGTTCTGAATTTCTAAGAAAATTCTCTTTAAAATTATATCCAATATGGCTCAATTTTACAATACTATATCCTTTTTGCTTTTTTTTTTGTTTTTTGTTTTTTTTTTTTTATTTACACAAGATAGATCTATTGCTTAAATATAAAAGTTTTTTCAGTTTTTTACGCTTTTTTATTTGGTATGAAGCCACTTTTTACAAGCCTGGTCTTCCTGTTTAAGATTTGTTCCTTTTGGGGTTTTAAAAATTGTCAATAAAAAAAAAATGGATATAGTATTGTAAAATTGAGCCATATTGAGTATCATTTTAAAGAGAATTTTCTTAGAAATTCAGAACTATTTTTGGATTTCATATTAAGATTAAGCTGTGCATTTAGCGATAAAAACAAAAATTTGCTCTTTTCTACATACTTTTGGCCGCCATTTTGAAACGGACAACTAAAACTCAAATCTAATTACACCAAAATACTCAGTGTGTTAATACCTTTAATATGATATGCCACATGCTATATGTTTGCGTTAAAATATTTTAAGATCCGAACCCTGGACCCTCAATGCTAAAGTCTAACAATAATGAAAACATTTTTATTTGATTCTACACATATGTTTTGGGAGGAAAAACTTTACAGCAATGTTCTTAGTCAAATGGTTCGCCCACAATGCATTTGAGACACCTTTCGTGAGACACCCTGTATATATTAGAGTTCTTCTGATAGGTAAAAATTAGCCAGTTTGATTCTTGATTTGTAAGAAGGCTTAGTCTCTAAGATGATTCAATAAAGGACATATTAAAATCATGTGGTGAAGAATGGGCAGATATAAGAAACACTATCGTTCCACTAAGAAATGACCGCAAGGTATTACCTCTTGGTATTACCTGCAATGGTAATGAAAGATTGAAGACAGAAGTAAAAAATAAACTTACTGGTACTATATTCAATCAAAGGCTTATTGGACATACATTTTGAAAGTATTGTCAAAATAATATAAAATAATATAATAAAACCTAATGAATTAATTTTTTCGTAGTATTTTATGTGTTTCAAATATTGTGCTGCCACTGATTTCATAAAGCTAATCATACTGTTTAACTTCTTTCAAAACAGCCTACAAATAAGCTCAAATAAAATGACATTTCCGTAGAAGACATACTAAAACACCAGTTATACAGAATATTACATTTGAAGAACAATGAAAACTTAGGACTGAAAACACACCACATAAACAACTAATAAAAAAAAACTAACATCTGCAAATGTTATCACAAGAAAAATTAAGCTGGTAGTTTAGCATACTGTGGAGCAATATTTTTGCATTTTAGTTGTGCACAAGCAGCAATTTTGTATGTACTTTGCACCGTCTAAAAGTAGACTTACCTACTTTTCTAGAATAAAAAACTTATATCAAACAGAAAATATTAAAACTCATTTTCGTACAGCCATAGCCTGCTGATAGGACATTGCAAAACCTGTCTTTATGACTTACTTCTTCTCTGTCTGTTCACTTTTTTTAGAGATTGACAGAGTCTATGAAGCTAAAATTGGACACGGAGGATCTCCTAATGGTGTAGATGGGCAATAAGGCCATAGTTAGAATCTACAAATCTATAAAAAGTAGCCATTTAATTGGTTTTCACTGTGAATGTTTAAAGTAATTTCCACTAACTTTGGCTTTAGTAGAGTGAAAAGTATTTCACTCTACTAAAGTTTCAAGAGGGTTTTCGTGTCTATAAAACTTTGTTATCTAGGAGAGCAACCTGATTTCAATCAGAAAATATTAAAATTAACTGGATACCTGGAATTAACCTGGTCATAGCGCATGGCCAAATCCCATGAAATAAGCCTTTAAAAAAAAAAAATTACTATATTTCCAGACTGTTAAAAATGTGGAACTAAACATAAAAGCATGGGTATTGTGCAGTTTTTTTATATGACGATGCTGCAGGTTGAGCTTTTATGTCAATGAAACAAGTAAGAGGGAACCATTGGGGGAGGATAAACAAACGAAAAGAACCAACCCGTGGCAAAGCATGGGCAGTTGGCTAGTATAGGTAGTATATATAAATTACAGATCTTTGAACATGAATTCAAGGTAAATTTCGATGAAATTCATGTTTCGTTTGCTTTGAGATTACAGATCTAGGGTTAAGAGGACTGAGAACAAACTTCTAACTATAATCTCCCAAACACTTGGAGCCCAATTAGCACTATTACATAAAATAAAATTAAGGTTATGCTGGGTGATAGAAAAGAATATACAAAACACCACAAAGGAAATGTCAAAACTAGACTAATAGAGAATCCTCAGGCTAATACAGAGCGTAGAAGACCAAATTTTAAATACAACAGTATTTCAGTGAAACATTACCAGAAAACATAGCGATTCGGCAACCTTTAAACCAATAAGGAATGGTTCTAAAAAGGAAAATGATTCATTTCCTTAATTAGACTTATTGTAATGTTTACACATCTCAATCTCTAACAATAAAACAGCAATAGTTCTGAAATCAATTTACTGTAAACTCTTAGTGTAAAAATCAAATTACAATTCCCATCCATAGACTAGAATTTTAGAAGAAAAACATGTTATGTAGGTGCAAAATTAGAAAAAAAATTAAAATTCAATTACTACTGTATAGAAACACAAGACCATTAAAAGTAAACTAAAAGTATGTATAACAAGCCAGGAACATTTGAAAACTCACTACTATTATTTTAAATTTATACAAGTTTTACATTTTTATACATACAGGGTGTTCAAAAAGTCCGAGAACGGTTGAATATTGTTAAGACCGTTACAGATAAAGGTACAAAACTATGCACATTGCTGCTAGACATATAAAGCTATTTTTTACCATGTATTCAGTGATCCACTACTTTCTTAGGGGGACGGCCCACTAGGAGTCGGAAGAAAATCTTAAATGTAAACATAGGTCGATATACATACCATTTTAAAGGTCTTAGCTAGTAGAACATCATACCGCAAATTAGACCTCAAATAGTTAATCCTACACAAAATGGCGGCACTCGAAAGTTTCAATACTGTTCTTATGTGCAAGTTTAAGAATGGCTTAATATTGTTGTAACCATATCAGATGAAGCTACAAAACTTCACACAATATTACTTTACACAAACATCTACTTTAAGATGTATTCAGTGTCCTGCTATTCTTATATGGGAACAGTCCATAAGAAGTCAGTAGAAAATTTTTAATGTAAGCATGGGTTGATATACACATCATTTTAAAGGGCTGGTCAAGCATAGAAGAATGCTGCAAACCGCACTTCAAAAACTTTATCCGTCACAAAATGTTGGCGGTTTAAAATCTTGCACATAAGATCAGTATTGAAACTTTTGAGCGCCGCCATTTTGTTCAGGATTAACCTTTTGAGGTCTAATTTGCGGTATAATGTTCTACTAGCTAAGACCTTTAAAACGGTATGTATATTGACCTATGCTTACATTTAAGATTTTCTGCTGACTCCTAGTGGGCCATCCTCCTACGAAAGTAGTGGATCAATAAATACATGGTAAAATAGCTTTATATGTCCAGCAGCAATGTGCCAAGTTTTGTACCTTTATCTGTAACGGTCTAAACAATATTCAACCATCTTTGGACTTTTTTGTACACCCTGTATATATGTATATTTTTATTATTTTCTTATTAAAATTATTCCATATGTTTTATTTTTATTTTACCATGTGTTTTTCAAATCAATTAAAAATGTAAACAATATTAATTTAGTATGTGTGTCTGAAGATGGTAACTTTGTTACCGAAAGACCTAACAAAATTTAAAACTATTTACTGGAGTGTTTGTTTTATCTATAACATTAAAATAATATCTCATGAATAGAATTATATTCATATATATTCATTAGAAGAATCATGGGTTATTGGCTTTATAACTTTATACAAAGTTAACTTAACTAAACAAAATTGCTTTTGGAAAGATCTAGTTGTTAATTAACCCGTGAGAACACGCACCTGAGCGGCGCGCTCAGTAATGAGTGTTTTTTTGACTGTACTTCAACATTTTTAGTCCGAAACTTTTAGCGCTGAGTGTACCTTCCAAGAAACAATCTGGCGTCAGTCTAGTGAACCTTTTATCCCCCTACCCCTCCTTCTAGTCAGTAAAAACCACTTCAGTTATGTCAAATGAGCGGAGCGCTCAGGTTCGTGTCGTGACAGTACAGTTACTTTTGTGTCCCAATATATTTGTTTTATTTGTTATTAGTTATTGTAAGGTGTATATATATCTCTAATTTATATTATTTGTTGTGTGTTGTGATTTTACTATAAGCCATGGATATTGAGCGAGTTCAACGTAATATTCGAATATGGCTAAGTGACAGTGACGATGAATTGGGGGAAGACGAAAGGCCGTTGGGTGAAGAAGCCGGTCTAGATGAAGGTATAGAGGAGCAAGATGAACAGCAGTTTAGTGACCATCAAACTGACTCCGAAAATGAAGCGGGTGAGGCCGGAAACAGTGTTTTTGTGTCAGATGTGAGAGTTCCATACGTGCTAGGTAAAGACGCAATAACAAAGTGGCGTCTTCATAGCTTCCAACAAAACAGAATTAGAACCAGACAACATAACGTAGTGACTGAGGCGAGAGGGTTGAAGGGTAATGCAAGGAATGCTTTTACACCAATTGAAGCTTGGAAAATATTTTTTCCAGACGAAGTAATCAATGACATTGTTATTCACACAAACCGACTCTTAGCAAAGATTAGGCCAAACTTTTCCCGAGACAGAGACTGTAAAGACACTAATTCAGATGAACTTATGTCATTTTTTGGACTGTTATACTATGCAGGTTTACTAAAGTCCTCTCACTTGGATCTTTTTGATTTGTGGCAAAATACCATGATGTCGCCATCGATATTCAGAATGGTAATGTCAGTGAATCGGTTCAAGCTTCTGTTGCGAGCCTTACGATTCGACAACATTGAAGATAGGTTGGAGAGGAGACAAACAGATAAAGTGGCTCCAATTAGAGAGTTGTTTCAAGGATTTGTAGAAAGATGTATGGCCTCATACAAACCGGGAACTAATTGTACTATAGACGAAATGCTGGCAAGGTTTTTTTGGGCGGTGCCCATTTAGACAATATATCCCAAGTAAACCAGACCGATATGGGATAAAGATATTTTCAATAGTCGATTCTGAAACTTATTTCACTTTGAAAATGGAAATTTATGCAGGAACACAACCAGAGGGACCTTATTCTGTAGATAATAGCCCATCAGCTGTCATGAAGAGAATGATTGAGCCAATTGATTCAACAGGCAGAAAACCTGTGACAATTGGTTTACCTCAGTTACACTGGCTAGAGACCTTCTGCAAAATCACCGAACAACAATTGTTGGGACAATTAGAAAAAATCGCCAGGAAATTCCAGAAATGGTTACACAAACACGAAAAATGCCCGAGAAAAGTAGCTTGTTTGTTTTTGCGGATAGGTGCACTTTAGTTAGCTACGTACCTAAAAAGAACAGAAATGTTCTTCTATTGTCAACCATGCACCATGATGACCAAATTGACCCCTCTTCTGGAGATAAAAATAAACCTGAAATAATAACTTATTACAACAAAACAAAAGGAGGCGTGGGTATAGTGGATCAAAAAAGAAAACAGTATTCAGTGAAGAGAGTGTGTAATAGATGGCCTCTAGCGATATTTTTTACCCTTATGGACAATGCAACGATCAACAGTCATATTATTTATCACATGAATACAAATTCTGTTGTTTCTAGAAGATCGTTTATAAAACAACTTGCACAGGATCTAGTGAAAAACCAACTTAGAACAAGAATGGAAAATCCAGCATTGCGCCCAGACCTAAAATCTCTCATAAAGATGGAATTAGGTATTCAGGAGCCACCTCGTGAAGTTAGGAATGAACAAGTTCAACGTGAAAAGTGTCAATATTGCCCTCCATTAAAGAACAGGGAAACAAAAGTCCGTTGTGCATCATGTGGTGCGGCAATTTGTGGCGAACATACAGTGACTACTTGCACCGGCTGCCGTAATGACAATGAACACCCACAAGAATACTATGAAGACTAATTTTGACAAGTAAGAACTATACATTCATTAGGTTCATATGTATTTCAAATATTACATTTTAAATTTTACAATCACTAATGAATCAAATTTTTATCATACATTTTAATGTGGCCCAATTTATTTCGTTTATTGTTGGACACAATTAAAAACATGTTGTTACAATTTTGACTAAACTTATTTTTTCCTGCTTGTTATTAATCAATTTTAGAATAAAAACTCAAGTGTTTTAGGCTTTTATGCTAAAATAAATGGTTTTCAGACAAACTGAGCGCAGCGCTCAGGTGCGTTCTATGGTCGGAGTTTCTACTGTGCGTGTTCTCCCGGGTTAAAATACTGAAAAAAGGAGAACATTGTAATATTCTTTTATAGTCTGTATTTTCATTGAATTTTTATATTTGGTCTGATGCTATTTATTGTATGAATTTATAACAGAATAAAGCTTGATTTGATTTCAATGTGAAGCTGAACTTTATACTTTAATTTCTGGTATGGGAGCTCAGTAGTTAAGGCTACAACTGCGGAATACAAGGTCCAAGATTTATATCCCCAACTGGCCTGTCTTGTATTAACTCGTCAGCCACCAAATTGTTTTTGGAAAGATTTAGTTGTCTGTTAAAATATTATAAAACAGTGGGGAAATAGTAATATTCTTTTATAATCCGTATTTTCATTGCATTCAGTGTTTGATCTGATGCTATTTATTGTATGGATTTGTACAGAATAAAGCTTGGTTTGATTTGAATATAAACCTGAACTATATATTGTATTTCAATTTCTGGGAGCTCAGTGAGTAAGGCTTAAGACTGTTGAATACAAGGTCCAAGTCTCATATCCAACTGATCTGACAGTTGTGGCTTGACTTGTTGAATAAAATTCACCCAATGTGAACTGCAGGTGAAGTTATAAAAAGTATATTTATGTATACAGTTAAATCATCTCTCCTTCAGCCAACAAGAATGTTCACTTACCTACCTGAGTGATCATGCTTCTGTTAGAGTAAGGTGTGAGTCCTACAGGGATCATCTTGTGAGCGACCAAAAGCATGATAGTGAACAGACTGCGGATGCCGTGTATTACTGGCAATTCATCTGGCTCATGGGCTACTAGCAACTGCCAGTTGCGGCGCAGGGAAAAGGCTAGGAGGGCTCGATCTCTGGCCTCTGAAAATAACCATTAATTTAAAAAAAAACTACCATGCAAGTTCTCTAAAATAATATTTAACTTAGGGATACCCCTGCACGCTTCGCATGCTAACCCTGTCACTCGCTAAGTTTGTGACACCTCAGCCTTAGACTTCGGCATGTTAACTTTTGGCTTAAAATGTTAGTAATTAAACTGTATTAAGTAAAATCACATTATTCAAATTCATTTACAGTAGCTTACTCACTGCACTTAATTTGCACTCTATTTATAGTATAATAATTATAAATAAACAATGTTTATACTTCAAAAATTTTCATTATATTTAACAGCTGATGATAACATAGAAACAGACAGACGTGTATTCGTTCTTTTATAATTAACTTGAATATTTTACTCTGCTTCTTTGTATATTTAACCTAAAAAATTATTTGGACTATTTAACATTTGTTTGTACCGCCAACTTGGTCAATTACACTTTTTTAAACTCGTATTAGCAGAAAAGACAAGAGCAAATGCCAGAGGTTTTAGAAAAATTTACAGTAAGAGCAGGTTTGCCTTGTTTATAAGTCCTCTTCCAAAATAAAGACAAAAAAGTGAAGAAAATTAAATAAACTTGAAGTTTTCACAATTACTGATTGTGATCTTCATAATTACTTAAATGATCTTCAGCATTTGAGAGAATAACTGTTAGAATTTAAACTGGGGAAATGGCAGTCAAGTTTTAAACTGGAGAATTCTGTGCTTATATTTGTCTATATGTATATAATTGAACACACATAATGCTTTTATGCTATATAATTGGTAAATTGCAGGATTATTTTTTTTAAAGAGACAGAGATTTCTGTGTATACCAAGAGTGAGTGAGTAAGACAACAGGTAGGTAATGTAAGAGGAATAAGCACCAAGAGTTTCCAGTAAAGTGGTTTTATGTGCAGCTATGTCCCGCATGTTAGGAGGATAGCAAATATATAAAAGAAGAAAAGTTATAGCTTAGAATACCAATATTTTCAGACGCTACTCACTCAGTTTGTTTCATATGTAATTGAATACACATATACTTTTATGCCATATACAGTCAAACTATGATAACTTGAACTTGTTTAGCTCGAATTTCTCGATAAATCTAATTTTTATCGATCCCCTTGAGAAAACTTGCATAAATCAAATAAAACTACTGTTCGTAACTCGAAAAAAACTTCTGGCAAATTTGACCTCTATAAGTCGAACTCCAGAATAATTTACCTCTATAACTCGATGTCCAATATTTAAGTCGAACTCTCTTTAAAATGGACTTCCAAAAGTCGAAGTTTTTTGGCCCTACCTTGATAATTCAAAAACTTATAAAGTACATTGTGGTGACATTATGGAATCCTTAACTACCAAAGATGATGATGACAATGGATAATAGTGAAGAAACAGCTGACATTACGCCTAAGGAAGCTAGAGTTGCGGTTAGTACGCTAAGGAGCCCCTTAGAAAAAACCAACGATGTAGAAAACATAATTGACTCACGTGTTGCCAACAGCCTTAAGCAAAAGAAAATTAGGGATTATTTTAAGTTTGTCAATGGACATTACATTCATTTTTCTTTCCATATTTTGTTTTATTTCGCAATAGAATATGTATGCTTGTACGGTATGTTATAGGCTAGTTTTGTTCTTAGTCGTAGTAAATTAAAATGTAGTTTTTACTTTTATAACTTGAATTGTATTTAAGTGACCTTCAAATCTCGTTTACTTCTATAAGTCGAATTGCGTAAAATTATAACTTCCATAACACAAACTATGCATATCTCGAACTATAAGTAACTCTTAGGAATAAGGATTTCTTTTGATATTCAAGTTATCAAAGCTCAACTGTAATTGGTAAATTGCAGGATTCTTTTTTAAAGAGAAGATAGATTTCTGAATATAACAAGAATGAGTGAGTAGGTAATTTAAGAAGAGGAGCAAGCACCAAGAGTTCCCAGTAAAGTGGTTTTATGTGCAGCTATGTCCCGCATGTTAGGAGGATAGCAAATATATAAAATAAGAAAGTTATACCTTAGAATACCATTATTTTCAGACGGTACTCACTCAGTTTGTTTCCGAAAGGAAAGTTGATGTTGTTGTCAACCATTGTTGCAACAACAGCAAGCATTAGTATTCCTCCAAAAAAACCTCTGAACAGAAAAAATATATGATAAAAAAGAACCACAAAGTTAATCAAAGATGACTGATTATTTGAAAATATTTCAAGCAAGTTGGCTTTCTTCATATGTTAATTTTTATAAAAATTTTAGCATGTTTGAACATGAATTGATGAAACATACAAATCATGAATTTCACATTGACTTTATTTTTAGGTTTAAGTCTTTGGTCTTCAAGTTCAAGGCCTATAGCACTTTGTATCTTTGATATAAATAAATGAATCTACCCATAATCATGCGTTTCTAAATGCTGCTCCATCTTTCAAGTTTTTTAAGCCATTTATTTTTTGTCTAAATGAAAATGAATATATACATTTTGGTAAATTTTACAATTGGAAACATGACATTAAATCGAATAAAAAATTAGGTAAGTTATAGGTTACATACAATATGTTACACTTAATAATACTAATTAAGATAAACTATTGGTGTCCAGTGGAATGCTCAAGGATCTGACCTGGAACTCCTGTTATTCATTATTATGATCATTATAATGATCTTGGTGTAAATGTGCCTGATCGTATCATACTTTATGCCGATGATACCACTATACAGAGTGGACTATATAATATCTAATAGTCATTTTACATATTCAAATAGCATTAAATCTTAAGATAATAGTAAAATTCTTATTGGAAATCGGTTGGCTGCTAACAAATTTTCATTAAATAATGATAAAACGTATAAAAGTTGTATGATTTTAGAAACAATTTTGGCCCTGGAAATGTTTATCCTAAATTCTTAGATCTAGAAATAACGCTGAATTGGTTTCAAAAATAAATTAAGCACTGTTGTTGTTCCATACTTAGTAATTAATATTGTATATATAAGTTAATTATAATTCATTAATAAAATAATTAAGTACTTTTGTATTTTAGTTACTCGCAACTGTTGTTATAAACACTTAAGGACATATTGTAATACACATACTGAATATTTATTCACCTGCTATTATATTAATATTCAAATACTCTTACTGGCCTCTGTGCACATGCACTTGCCAAAGGTCAAATATCAGTTGACATTTTGTAACCCATGTAACTGGTGGTGTGAACCCCCCAAGCACACTTCATACCTCTACCTAAAATTAAAATGCCAGTTTCACCTAGAATGTAATGCCGGTTGGTTCTTGCATCGCGATTGTCACAATTCTCTTTTATACTGTCTCTTTATTCAATCATTCTCTTTCTCAATCTCAGTCTCTTTTTATTCCATCCAGCATAATATTATAGAAAACTCTGCGGTGTTGTTTGAACTATCAATCTAGTACAAAATGGTGTGTTGTTCTCTGAACTATTGTGTGTGAACCGCTAGACAACGATAGACCAGGCCTGGTGAATCCATCTCAGCTCTACGATCATCTCTCAGCTCTTCACTCATGCATGATATGTACAAGTAATCTCCATCAAAGGTACAGTTTATTTTCATTAATTTATTATATAAAACGACTCTTCAGTGATCATCCGTGGTAGTGTCTTTTGGACTGTGATTTCTTTCTCTAACTTGAACGTTCCAAAAATACATTAAATTAAGCAATATCTCAAAATGCCCTTAATAGGTGTTTTAGCATTGAAAGAAATATGTGGAGAACTCGAAGTGTATTGCTTAATGTGGGCATATCTTGGCCAGTTGCACTGTCCAATGGTCTGATTGTTGGGTCCAATGAAACTATCGGATTTCTTGTTGGGGAAGTAAGTATATTAGCTACTTACAACCTCTGATACAAATTAAAAAATGTTACATTAGGATGATATGTAAGGAGTAAATTTGAATACATTTATTACCTCTTTTTGTTGAACTGAAAATATTACCCTTGTTATAGAACTATATTTTATAACATTAGTGGCAATTATGAAATAAACACTGTATACAGATCTCATTGCACTAGAAATGCAATTTTGACCAGGTTGTCTAAAGCTAAAACTTCATTTTTTCAAAAGACTTATGTTTTTCTGGGCCCAAAATTTTGGGTAGATCCCTTTTTGGGATAGATTAAAAATCAAATCAACAGCCCTTTTAAAAAAAATCATTAAAGGAGGTACTTATGAAAATGTTCTTGAGCGAAATTAATAATTTGTATGCAATTGTACATTAAAATATATCAAAGTATCTTCTTAATTAAGAACTCAATTTAAAGTCTATTTAGCAATTTGGCACACATGTTATGTAATTACTCCACTTCAAATAAATAATTAATGAGTAATGTCTATTACCTCATCTAATATTCTCTGTCATTGGGTAATATCAGTATTGAATTCTCGTTAGTTTGTTGTATGTCAGGTCCAATTGTTTGACTTAATCACGCGGTCAGAGATTTTCATTTCCTTGCGAGACGTATTTGTTTTCAGAATAAGATATCACTTCCATATATTTTTTTAAATAAAATGGTTTATTTTTTATAACTCTATAAAAAGGTGCTTTGCACAGACAAATTTGTTGTATACATTTTCAAACAAAAGCATTAAATAATAATTTTAATTTTGTTATTAATATAATCATGTCTTTCTTTATAGTATTACAGTATTTTTTTATGCATTTCAACTAATCTATTTTTTATTTTATTGTTGTAATAATATAGAAACGCTTTGTAAAAACATTTTATTGCAAATTGAATGTAAGTGAAGACATGCAGAAGCATCAAGAATTATAGTACAATTTTTATAACCGTAGACTCGGCCGTGCACTACTAACCTAAAACAATGAATGTAGTCCAATGAGTCATTCCTGCATCAAGTGACCTAATTTGAGCGAGTTTTTGTAAGACTCCCTTTACAATGATACTCTTCCTCAACCATCATCATGGCTATTGAGTATTGTAATGAACTACTGCAAGTTGTCACTGCGATTACAGCTACTCAATTCAAGTGTTTTATTCTCTAAGTTAGTTTATAACCAAACAATGGACAGTAATGGACTATGTATAAAATCCCTTGACTTGTCTATATATTTTATGAAATATTTATAATAAATAAACTATCTTAGACTTCAGTAAATGTTGGTATACATACAAGGTGACTAATGTGAGAAGTGGCAAGGCTGAGTCAGATTGACTGGTGTGGCACATTTCAGGCTTGACCGCAATATCCAAAGTGACACCATGTAGTTGGTAGGCCTGCAAGTAGTGGTGGAGACCCGCTTCCACCTCACGATCTGAACAAGAAGCAGGTACACACAGGCCCCAGTGTAGCGTGGTCCAACGTGGAGCAAAATGACTTGGCTGTAAACAAAAATCATACACATCGCTAAAGCTCTTAAAATCCATATACATCAATATCATAGAGTTTTAAAAAAATTGACACTAACTCCATGAAGTGTTTTGACGTACATGACATGTCATGGTCTATTAACACAATAGTACCAAGTTACAGGTGTTAAAACGAACAAGCTGTCTAAGGTGTCATACTGTGGCCAGGTACAGTAGTGAGGATTGACATTAACTCCATGAAGTGTTTTGACGTACATGACATGACATGGTCTATTAACACAATAGTACCAAGTTACAGGTGTTAAAACGAACAAGCTGTCTAAGGTGTCATACTGTGGCCAGGTACAGTAGTGAGGATTGACATTAACTCCATGAAGTGTTTTGACGTACATGACATGTCAGTGTCTATTAACACAATAGTACCAAGTTACAGGTGTTAAAACAAACAAGCTGTCTAAGGTGTCATACTGTGGCCAGGTACAGTAGTGAGGATTGACATTAACTCCATGAAGTGTTTTGACGTACATGACATGTCAGTGTCTATTAACACAATAGTACCAAGTTACAGCTGTTAAAACAAACAAGCTGTCTAAGGTGTCATACTGTGGCCAGGTACAGTAGTGAGGATTGACATTAACTCCATGAAGTGTTTTGACGTACATGACATGTCATGGTCTATTAACACAATAGTACCAAGTTACAGGTGTTAAAACGAACAAGCTGTCTAAGGTGTCATACTGTGGCCAGGTACAGTAGTGAGGATTGACATTAACTCCATGAAGTGTTTTGACGTACATGACATGTCAGTGTCTATTAACACAATAGTACCAAGTTACAGCTGTTAAAACGAACAAGCTGTCTAAGGTGTCATACTGTGGCCAGGTACAGTAGTGAGGATTGACATTAACTCCATGAAGTGTTTTGACGTACATGACATGTCATGGTCTATTAACACAATAGTACCAAGTTACAGCTGTTAAAACGAACAAGCTGTCTAAGGTGTCATACTGTGGCCAGGTACAGTAGTGAGGATTGACATTAACTCCATGAAGTGTTTTGACGTACATGACATGTCATGGTCTATTAACACAATAGTACCAAGTTACAGCTGTTAAAACGAACAAGCTGTCTAAGGTGTCATACTGTGGCCAGGTACAGTAGTGAGGATTGACATTAACTCCATGAAGTGTTTTGACGTACATGACATGTCAGTGTCTATTAACACAATAGTACCAAGTTACAGCTGTTAAAACGAACAAGCTGTCTAAGGTGTCATACTGTGGCCAGGTACAGTAGTGAGGATTGACATTAACTCCATGAAGTGTTTTGACGTACATGACATGTCATGGTCTATTAACACAATAGTACCAAGTTACAGCTGTTAAAACGAACAAGCTGTCTAAGGTGTCATACTGTGGCCAGGTACAGTAGTGAGGATTGTCAGTTTGAATCCAGCTGCGGCTCGTACTTTTTACAGTGCAACTTTATAGAGGCACTGGTCTGTGGCATAGTGGTATGTGTCCACTTTAAATAAACAGTGTTCGGTATAGGGGTTGGAAGTTGACGGTATCAGTGTTTCTATTATAATTGCACAGTACAAGACCTGTTTTGTTACTTTTTTGTTATGATATGAGGAGGAGAGGACACATTTTCCTTCTTTATTTTAAATTGACTGAATTTATACATATATAATATGATTAATATGTAAAGCACATTAAAAGAAATGTATATAACCAGACAAAAAATTAACATAAAATAACTGAACTTATAATAATAGCAAATAAATATATCCTTAGTTTTAAAAAATCTGCAACAGAGATTTTTTTTTCAAAATTTGTTTCAGCTGTTTTGGATTAAACTGTCAACCTCTAGAAATGGTAAAAATGACTTACCAGTTATGCTTCTAGACTGGAAATATTTTCTTCATTTGACTTGTTTTGTATGTTACTGATTAATAATATTACTGTTTTTGCATGACTTGTGAATTTAGGAAATGTGATTGTTTGTAATCTATTGAGAAGTGTAATATTTTTTCCACAAAACAACAATAACATTTAGAATATATTTTATATTTGAATGTTGGAAAGAATGATTCAATTATATTAGTGACTAAAATGACTAGAATAACACTTAATAAATAAAATGTTTAAATATTTACATCAGTGTGTTTGCTGCTAGACAATCTGCCAGCCTGAAGTTTGGTGATGGCAGCTCTCACACTGGGCAGAGCATCAGACGACGCCTCGAGGTCAATGTCTGCCAGACAGTACTTGCCATGCACCATCCCCAGAGCTGCCAGATGCACCTCCAGGCAGCTGTCATAGTCTCCCAGCTGATTCGCATTGCCACTTAACAACCCAGCAGCCGGTTTGGCTGTAGCATCCCACACTGAACCACAGAACAAAGCTTACAGTACTGACCGTCAGACTGCCAATT
>JAQJVL010001364.1:0-203322 GCA_035578905.1 Stictocephala bisonia | reverse complement strand
TTAGTGTTGGTCTGATTTTCAGCTAACTCACAAGTCTGACACTCAGTTCTCTCCCCTACACAACATCCGAACCTTGACTAACATTCAACACGGACACTCCAGACTTCTCTAGTAGTGTCTACGTTGATGACAACCATTGAGCGGACGCCGAGTCGGTATTAAGAGAACCGAGCATGGAACCTACAATCTCCCAAACACTTTGTCCCCAAGTAGCTGAGTTACAGCACTGCGCCACTAGTGCCGACTGCCAACTCTGCCTTTCAATTAACTAGGCCTATATGTAAAATGAATTTCTTTTGTCTTTTGGATGATTTCTAACAATAGTTCAAAATGACAAACTCAAAAATTAAATACAATATGATTTATTAAAAAAGAATACTTATAGTGTTTACGTGAACAACAATATTTTTATTATGAGAAACAAATTTAAAATAGGTTTTGATACATAAATGTCGACTAGGGATTGAGAGTGAGACTACTTATAATAGGGCATGGTTTTGGTTTATTTTTATAGAAAATAAATTAATTCTTGTTAATAAATTATGATAAACAAATAAAAATGGCAAATACTTTATTAATGTTTGAATTGTGTGATAATATTGGAGTTGGAGTTGATCTCACTCAGCGGTTCTTCTCAAGTAGATTGTATTAAAATTCTTCTTGATAATTTCCTGATATTAGTTCATTCAAAGTTACAGTTCACTGATATAAAAAGTATTTACTTAAATTCTTGATATTAAATCACTTTTACTATTTTATGAAAAACTGCTCACTCAAGAAAAATAGCTTACTTTCATCTCCGTTGCTGGGTGAAGAGAGAGGGCCTTTCTTCGAAGTTTGTTGTTGAAAAGAATTAAATTATATAAATGTTTTTAATTTTACACTAGTTAATCACTTGAACACTAGACTTGCTTTCATTGGTGGAAAATATTTCCCATTGAATAGGTTTTTGGAAAATGAATGTAAATTAATTTTGAGTTATATTATAATAAATGTCTAAGAAATAAATTTAGAATTTTGTATTAGCGACTGAATAAATAGTTTTATTATAACACTAATCAATACTAATTAAATATGGTACATACAAATAATTCTATAAATAGGTATACATTTTATTTTAATTATCAGGTGATTGTTTAATGTATACATAGGTCTATTTAGTTTTTGTTTATTTTAAATGTGTTGAAATGTCATAAGGGATTCAGAACTTACAAGAGGAAACGACAAAGCAAGTGAAACGATCATAATTATTTGTTAAAGGTGGAATGAACCTGATGCCATCTTCAAGCCTTGATGTAAGGCCTCACAGTCAGCTTTGCTACGGTTCCAACAACAAGTTCTTTGAGAAAACGCTTGGACAGTGGGAACCTGAATTCCAACAGATATCAGAACAGGACTGTATAGTGAATGTGGAAAGGTACGAAGAACACTACTCCTATTATTTAGGGGTTTTAAAGATCATTCAAATAAACAGACGCATAAGTCCAGGGTTGATTACAGTGTCCATATACAAGTAGCATACACTGAAACTAAGTACATGTGTGTGGTTGGGTGTGACATTGATTCTTTATTTTAGGCCTCTTAAACCAACTAACTGGAATTAAGATTTTAAAGGCGAACTTTACTATACGAAAATTTGATCATCTGAAATGGGTTTGGTCCTACACTTTTCAGATAATTGCGCCCCTAATATAAATTTCATTCTCTAATTATAAGAGTCATAATCTAAAAGATATATCACAATAATTTAGAACTAGACTAAAAATTTGCTATTTTATTTTAAGAAGCTTACAGGCACTTGAAGTCGTTGGCAGCAAGTAAAATCTTGCTAAAGCAGGGATCCAAGGGGAATTGAGCCATTTTTCGTCCTAATGGTGTAAGCTTATCATTGTCAATGGCTCCCAGCTGCCCAAGATGGTGTACTGCTTCCATCAACAGCTAGTACACAAGAAATTGAGTGATATTGAATTATGATTAAAAAAATATAAAGCCAGTATTAAGAAGTGAAAAATATTAAATTAAGTGCTTATATATGGTTTTATATCACAGATTTGTGATTAAAACGTCAGGTTCTTTAGTAATCTTTTTTAATCCATTCATAAATGATTGTAAGTGGTTCGATTTGACAAACAGCTTGGCATAATACAGGGTTATTTAAAATTCTGAAGATACCCCCATTACTTGTTAATGTGTTGATACAGAACAACCAAACTCATAACATGTTTATGAGGCACAAAAATTTACTTTTTTTACGAATATGACAATCAGGCCCACAAAACCAAAATTGATATTTTGGGGGCCTCCAAAATGTTAAATGCAAACCCCCATTAAGTTTCCACTCCTTTTAAAGGTCTTAGTGAAAGAAAATGAACAGCGCAAATTAGAGGTCTCTATCTAAACCTATCATGAATGGTATTAGTAAAACAAACAAAAATACCAAGCAGCAAACATTCTTGGGTCTAGCTCAACAAGCCGGTTCCTGCAGTTTTATCAGACATGTGCATTTTCATTACTATTACAGTCTCTTGCCAGTGTTTACTTGAGTTGGACCTTTCTTCTACTTTAATAAAAAGTTAAGTGAATGGGAACATGTAACAATTTTTAAGTTGCATGGTTTCGGTGATTGAATTTGAACTTAGATGATTATTTCATGAAATATATTCAACAATCTATATCCTGACCAAAATCCTGTTTCCAGATTGGTAGTTGAAAAACCTGTTAGAAGTTTTGAAGAAACATGTACTGTCAAAATTTGAGCTAGTCATTTCAAAAGATGTCATGCTTTTTCTCTTATATGTCAGTTTTACTTGTATACAACCATATCAAGAATGATTTTTCTGATGAAAATCGTTAATGTCCAGAGTCCAGAGTCAACACACAACTTTTTATGATACTGCTAAGGATGTAATTTTAAAACTGACCGTTATAGATTAGTAGGTAGTATCAATGTACAGTAGTCCCTCTATAATCCGGCCCTGCGCCAGTCCGGCCGGTTCTATCACCAGAACCAGTTCTGGTTCCAGAAAACCAAAGGGGGAGATAGCTTTCATATCAGGAATGTTTCAGGAGTGAAAAGTGCTGATAAACAGACCAATGAAACGACAAATTCTGATCAAAAGATAAACGAAATAACTTTTTCAGACGTAAGATAAATAAAATAACTTCGTCAGAAAATATCTGCCCACAGTCGGCCTTTTCCTTATCAGAACTATCAGCACTTGAAAGAACAGATAACATTAGAATTCCAAATGCAGTAAAGAGGAAGATCGTCCTGAGCCCCACACTTGTTTATCCTGACCCTTTCTTATCACTTCCTGCCCGATAAAAACACCTGATGGCAACATTCCATTCTGTTTACAATTCATATCTCATGAAAATGATTATGCTTCTAGTTTTATAGTGTATAATAATTGAAAGGTTTTTATAGTGAGGTAAATATATTAGAGTTTCTTTGTTTAGACATGTTATTAATACGAGGGTCGTCTCAAAAGTAAGTTACACTATTTTTTTAAAGCCGTTCTGTTGGCGCCAGAAGTCTGGGAGTCGCGGAGTATTTGCGTCTGGGCGTAGTGGCAGCACTGTAAAATTCCTATGCGCGTGCGTCGATCGATCGGCCAGTCAGACTACAGGCAATATGGAGACACCACTTGTTCCTACCGCCGATTGTGAAATTCGCGCTATTATTCGTTTTGTAACAGCAAAAAATAAAACTGCTACTGAAATTCATCATGAGTTGTGTAGTGTTTATGGTGAAGGTGTGATGTCAAGGCCAATGGTATCTCGTTGGCGTCAATCATTCATTGAAGGACGGACAACACTGCATGATGAACAACGAAGCGGCCGCCCCTCCACTTCTCGCGCGGCAACTGTTGTTGAAGATGTCAGAAAGGTCATTGACACCGATCGGCGCCTGACTCTTGACGAAATCCTTTGTCAACTGCCTTCTAATGTGGAAATAAGCCGTGCATCACTCCACAGGATTATTTCTGATGATCTTCATCTGTCAAAAGTGTGTGCAAGGTGGGTTCCACGCCTTCTCACAGAACAGCACAAAGAGCAGAGTTGATGCTGCTTTGCAATTTCAACAATTTTTCGATGATGAAGGAGACAATTTATTCGATTGAATAGTGACTGGGGATGAGACCTGGATCCATCATTGGACGCCCGAATTGAAAAGACAGAGTATGGTATGGAAAGGAAAGGACGAACCAACACCAAAAAAAGCGAAAGTTGTGGAATCCGCTGGAAAAATCATGGCGACGGTTTTTTGGGACAACAAAGGTGTGTTATTGATCGACTACCTTCCTCGTGGGACTACAATAACAGCAGCACGGTATTGTGAACTTTTGGAACAACTGAGAAGAGTAATCCAGAACAAAAGAAGAGGAAAGTTGACGAAAAAAGTTTTTTTGTTCCATGACAACGCTCGCCCACATGCTGCTCGTCAGACCCAAGACCTGCTCACAGATTTTCGATGGGATGTTTTTGGACATCCACCTTACTCCCCCGACCTTGCACCAAGTGACTTTCATCTTTTCCCACACCTCAAACAACATCTTGGAGGTTGGCGCTTCGCAAATGACGATGAGCTGAAAGAAGAGGTTGAGAGTTGGCTAAGCAATATGGCGGCAGAATGGTATGATGAGGGACTGAAAAAACTGTTACCACGTTACCAAAAATGTTTAGAAAATCATGGAAATTATGTAGAAAAATAAGGTTAACTTGTACTTTTCAAAATATATCATTTAAAATATTTTCTGATGTTTTTTATACTTTTAATAAAATAGTGTAACTTACTTTTGAGACAACCCTCGTAATGCAAAACATTGCATTAAAAAATTATAGGCAATATAATTGAAAAATACATGTTTATGATAATATTCTGTCAGCACAAGACAACTCTTAATAATGTTACTATTTTTTTATTTTTATCAATAGTTACATTTTATTTTAACTATTTTTTTCTTTTTTGAAAAGTTTTAAAGGATTAATGTTTTCAATTGTTGTAAGCTTTTTAACTTGTTTTTGATTCATATGCAACAGTGTTATGTAACACATTTAAACTGGTATACCATACTTTTCTTACTTTGAAACTATTGTACATCTTTACTGTAAAAATTGACTTTTTTAGTTACAATATACATTCTATTATGTAATTTAATCATGTTTTACAATTGAACTCCAGTAATCCGGCTTTTTCACTAATCCAACACATACCTGGTCTGAATTGTGTCGGATTAATGAGGGACTACTGTATTTATTGATTCAGTTTATTAACCCCTACCCCAATCATTTGAAGAAAATTCCATACTGACGTAACAGCGGAGACAGGACTTTACAATGTTGTGATGTGACTGATTTTTCGACTATATATTCCATAAGTATTCATGTTAAATGATTCTTAACTAAGTCAGCATAAAATATATATTATTTTGTATAAATGATGAAGGACCCTTAAGTTATCAACTTTCAAAATACATTGAAATTTTTAACTTCTTCAAGTTTGATTGATTTTTAAAATAACTTTGACTTATCAAGTTTTGGAATGTTATTGTGTTTATACAGTAAAATGAAAATACTTTAAACATATATAAAATTAAACATTTTGTTTTTGTTATTAGAGATTACTATATTTGTGTGTGACAAAAATAAAAACTCTGATGTTAATTCTGTCTAATCTTTTAGTACCCAATGAGTAGAATTAATTAACTATAACTGATCACAGGTAGAATGGGTATTTATGTTACAGCATCTACAGTATATAGATCAATAGTAAATGAAGCATACATTCATAGGAACTTTTCTTTGTAGTCGATCGAAAAAACCTTCCTGACAATATGACCTACAAAGTGAACATCATATTTAAAACTAATAATAATAATTGAAGAAACACAGTTTTACTGTTATAAAACTGTTAAAAATAACAAAGTAAAGTATATCCTAAGTTTAAAAGTGGGAACCATACAGAAGCTAAAAATTACAAACCTATTTCATTGCTTCCGACCTCTTCTAAAGTTATTGAGAAAATAGTCTTGAAAAGATTGATGAGCCATTGCGAACTGCATAACCTTTTAACAAAGGACCAACATGGGTTTATGAAAGGGAGGTCTACAACAAAAGCCATTACTCAACCAGCTGAATTCATAATTGACAACCTAGAAGAAAAAAAACATGGTCACAGGCATTATGCTAGATTTTAGCAAAGCCTTTGACTGTCTGGGACATGGCTTAATCTTCTTGAAACTTGGGCATTTAGGAGTTAAAGGACAAGCTAAGGACTGGTTTAGAAGTTACCTGGAGGAAGAAGTCAGACGGTTGATATTTAACATATCTGCAACAACTTCTCACAGACAACAAGATCAGACCCTCTGCCTATTAACAGGGGTGTACCCCAAGGTTCTGTGCTGAGACCAGTCCTTTTTATCCTCCTGACAAATGACATGCCACAGTACTTAAGCACACATTGTACTCCTCTGATGTATGCTGAAGACACAACACTTCTGGTGTCAGAAGTATCACCCAACAACTTGGCCGTTAAATCCTACACTGCTCTAAATATGGCCTATCAATACTGTCATGAAAATGACTTAGTAGTCAATACAGCAAAATCAAAACCATTAGCTTTTGGGAGAAGACAAGAAGAAGTTCCAGCATTACCTGATGTATCAATAGAAAGCCAGACATTCCTTGGAATTACTATTGATACCAGCTTATCGTGGAACAATCATATTGACCAACTGTCCAAGAAATTAAACTCTTGCTTATACATCCTAAAGAGAATAAAGCAAGTCAGTGATACTGTGACTACAAAAACTGCCTATCACGCGTTATTCGAGTCCCACCTAAGATACAGACTAGTAGTATGGGGGGGGGGGCACAACAGCAAGAAACCTTCAAAGAATATTAGTACTACAGAAAAGAGCAATCAGAATAATGACCAACCTTGGTCCAAGAGAAAGCTGTAGGGCTGAATTTCCTCGCCAATGTGTACTAACAATCATTGGTCTGTACATCAGAGAAGTCATAGTTCATGCTGAGAGAGAACAACTGCAAAGAGGCCACGACATCCACTCATATAATACCCGCCATGCATCAAACTTCCAACTTCCTCTACACCACTCCACACTTGCTGAGAAGAAACCATCTTATGCTGGCAGACAATTTTTTAACCTTCTTCCTGAAGACCTTAAAGCACTGCAAGGAAAAAAGCTGAAATCAGCCTTGACTAAATGGCTCACTAATCGAGCATTCTACTAATTGAATGAGTTCTTAAACTGGAGGAGTGCAGAAGAAAATTGACACCAATAAATGATAGAAGATCTTAATAATATTCTATATGTATCCATGATCCTTGTTTTGACATCAATTGTAAATCAATGTACTGACACCATTGTGATCTCAAAGATTACCAATAAAGAATTTTGTCTATTGTCTATTGTTAATGATTTTTTAACTCACAATGTCAGTATTGTAATTGCTATATTATTCATATCAGAGGAATGGTTTACCTCAGGAGAAGGTCTGTCCAGGAAGTCAAAGGTCAGAGGGTTGATGTTGATGGCAGTCAACTGGAGTACCACATTCGCCAGGTTGCAGCGTTGAATCTCCGGCACTGTGTTTTTTAACATAGCAGCAAATTCCTAAAACAACAATTGATCACATTGTTTCCTTACTTAACAATTAATTTTCAAAGAGATTTAACAGGCATTTTTCACACAATAATTATTTGTCATTCAACATTTTTCAGAAAATTTAGTCTTGATAGCAATCAACATCATTTACATTATACTTAATAAAAAACAGTTTGAGTATTGTACGTCTAAGTGCAATATTACAAAAATACGAAAAGCTCCTAAGAGGCTTTTAAAATGGAGATGAACAAAATAGATAGTGCAAAAGACAAATACTTTCTCATTTTTAAAAATTAAGATAATATGAGGAAAGAATCTTGGTTGGATCATAAAAAATGAAAAAAAGAAAAAGTTAGTTACAAAAAACACTATATGAAGAGTTGCAATACATTTTAACATATTATCTACTAACCAAAATACATTGAACAATTTGGTGGCTGGAGTAAACAGTTAGGAAGGTCTGATGAAGAACCGGTTGAGGGTTTGGAAAAAAACCAGAATGTTAAAGATAATCAAAATCTTCTGTAGCAATATATGATAAAATTGAATGAAAATAAACATTAAACTGACTGGTTAGATAATTAATTGAAATGAAGTGACATTTATTCACAATTCAACCAAAACCCTTTTAACCCTTTTGGGACTGAATGACTATATTTCGTCATTTACGTTTTTCCCTTGAGAACCGAAATGACGAAATATGCTCATTACTAAATTTCACATTGAGGACCGAATGACGAGATATCGGGATATGAAGTTTGTTACATATAACATCTAATTTACCACTTCAGATAACTTGTACGTTTTTGGGATGATACGCAGACTGTAGCCTTATTATAGCTACTATTTATTTTTGATATGTTGAACAAACTTAAATGAGAGATTAAAATAAGACTTCTCCAATGATAAAAAATTTTCTTTATTTATCTTCTTATAAATAACTTCAACAAATAAAATATTGGTTTCTTCTTAAAATAATGATAAAAACGAAAATAAAAAATCTCTTCTTTTATTGACTCAACGGAACATAAATAAATCAAAACAACTCTTCCAAAGTAATAAATTAAATATCTTCAGACCAAAACCTTTTTTATTTATTTAACTTTTTTAGTAAATTTCTTTAAACTTTTAAATCAAAAAATTCAAAATGGTACTAAATTTCTCCAAATTTACTTAAAATTGTCTAAAATTGAATTTTCTTAAATTGTTTTAAAATTGTTTTCAAATTGCTTTAAAATTTTCTAAAATTGTCTAACTTTACTAAAATTGCCTCCGGGAGATCTGAAACCAAAAGAAATAACCAGCTTTTAGTGACTTGAAACATTTTTCCTTTTACTTACAAAGTTTAAACAGCTAGACAAAGAAAACCAAAACACTCTTAAAATTTGTCAATAGAATAGTGACTTCAATCCAGAAACAAGTTTAACCGCGCATGCTTGGTGGATCTTACCCTATCTACTAAAACCCTACTGAAAATCTCTAACTAAAGAAAACTTGTAAAAATTACTTACGTAGCTGTCCTGGAGGTTTCGAATCCAAAATTGACCACAACAAAGCTCGTCCGGCATTCAAACAATCACTCACACGCGAACTACAGAAAAATTGCCGCAATGATAAAGGAAAACCGAAACGGTACAAGTCGCCGAGTACTTGAAAGAGGATCGAACGTGGTCAAACTCAGAAAGTTATTGCAAAACTGACCGAAACGGCCGCACGCTTCCCCCAACGGACTTACCCCCACTTAACTCTAGAAGCTAAACCAACCAATTAGAACCCTCTAAACCAGGACATCTGAACAGGTAAGGCTCACCAAACATGTTGCCTTCAGAAAACATGTCGCATGAAATTGACAGGAAATTAACAAACGTGAAAATACTGGTTATTTAACTATTTTATATGGGAAAAACTACTTTTTTATTTGAAAGGGGAAGATTCTGATTTTTTCCCAAAACTTGGAGAATTTATATCGAAAACTTTTGGAAAACAAAACAAACTCCTAAACCTGTCAGTTCTTACAAAATTTAATATTTTCTAAATACAATTTTCTAATTTAATTATAATGCAACAATTAACAATTGTTACAAGACATTCGATAATGTTTTTTTTTTAACGTCTGGAGCCAGCTGTTGGAATATAACAACAATGAAAAGAATTGACAATAATAGACAGAGAGTTAATTTTAACAGACGAATCTGACAAAATTAACAAAATATTTAATCTTAAAATTTTTTTATTTTCAATCCGATTGTTTTAATTTTTTCTGTGTTTGTAGGTGATTAAGTTTAGACTTCAATAACATAGTTTCCCACAGGTAAAATATTTTTGTTTACAAGCTGAAAGCATAAAAAAATTAATACATTTTTGAAACAAAATAAAGTTAAAAAAAAATTAAAGATTGTCTTGTTTTACCAGGCGAAGTTAGGGCTAAGGAGCCCTCTCTAACACTTAACCTGGGGACCAACGGCTTTATGTGACTTCCGAACCACGGGAGCGGCAAGGCAAAATCTATTAATGGTCACATCGGGAATCGAACCCGGACCGGCAGCGTGGCAAGCCAGCGCCTTAGCCTCTTATCTACGGCCGCTCCTTACACTTTTTTCACAAAATATAAATATTTAAAAATTATGAGATGACTTTTCGAACATTTATTCTGATAAAGTACTCAATTACAAACATTCTGGTCGAAGAAGTACGCTTGTATCTTTATTAGAACAGATTTTATAAATAAATGTATAAAGACTTGCTTATTTCCAAATTTTCAGCCTAAATATTTTACATGTCGCACTTGAAAAGTAAGAAAAAAAGTTCACACTTTTTTCTTGGTCCTCAAAGGGTTAAACCATGATTTTCACGGTCAGAAAAAATTGTAAAAATTACTACCTAGCTTCCAATATGTATGTCTTCCAAATTATGTCTCCAAATGGTTAAATATGATATGAATAAATTATTATTAATAACACAATACAGTTGATAAAATATTGTGCTTACCTGTTGTGTGTAGACTCTGTAACATGAACCTTCTGCTTCTCGTCCTGCGCGACCAGCTCTCTGCCATGCTTGGGCCTGGGATATTCGCTGGACCCTTAAAACATCCAGACCTGTGCCTGCCTGATGTGATCTGTTAGGCGATAAAATATACATAACTAGAACTTTATATCTTAAAATTGGACTAATATTTTTATGTTAAACTTATCTTTGATCATCTGCATATCTTCAGGTTAAGAAAGAGATTGGCCTCTCCTTTTACAAAAAAAAAAAAAAAGGAGAAGGCTAAATGGAGAGGAGTACAACAATACAAATGTGAACAGTACCAGGAATGGTAAGAAAACAAGACACTAAGTAATAAGTTTCAAATATTCTATAGACATTAACTTATTATTTTGAACCTGAAAAAATTATTATTAACAAATTTTGAATTTGAATTACTGGAGATGGATTCCCTCAATGCAAAACCACTCTACCATGGCTTCCAGTGCTGTTTAACATAGCTCCTCCAGATATAAGAGAGTTCAAAAAGACCCTACTACTCTGAATCTCCCACGTTGTGCAGGCTGTTTTAAATCTAGAAAACCACCTCTTCAACTAGCTTCCAAGTTAATCAAATCAATTTTCACTAAAAACCAAATAGGCGTTAACTTGGGATATGTTTGAAGGTCAAAATAAGTTTCTGGTATCATACCTTATGGCCGTCATCGGTGGAATGAACCTTCCTCGAAAGGAATGGACTAAGTTGAGTTCTGAGTTCTTTCATATGGGTGTGAAAAGATGCAACTACTAGAAATGTAAATGGGGTATGGCAAATAATCAGTCATGTGATTACGGAGATGAAATTCAAACTATGGATTACAAAGTTAATGACTGTCCATTGCATTCTTTTCAGGGGGGGATTATCTAGTTTTTATTCAATTAGAGAAGCAGGTGCCAAATGGCTACAAAACCTGGATTTAGATCAATGACGGAAGATTGATATTTAGACACCAAGAAACACGTACTTTTTACTGTATATTTTATTTGATTTAGGTATTTTTACTAGTCTAAATTTTAATCTTTTATTAGTTTGGTAGCCGGCCTATGAAATCCATGTGCTATATATTTTGTAGGGGAAAATCAGCCTGGATTTTGTGCGGCCTATGACTTTGGTATACAATTTGCTGCTCTGTTCCCCTCGCTGTTTTTCAGAGTTAGAGCCTTTGGTAGATGTACTAAATTGTGTTCATTTTGAACTTGCAGACATTTATATCCGCTAGTCAGTTAAGTGATCTATCAAGCTGGGCCAAAAATCATTAAACAAACTGAGGCTCAAAGTTTGACTTTCTTTCCGTTATAATTTTTTTAAATTAATTCAGTAGCATTAATTATTTTGTGAGAAAACAAACAAAAGGGTGAATACATAGAAAACAAAACATTTTTGGAACAAAAATATATTGTAAAAAAATTGTTGTTCTTAAAATCTTGTCATAATTCAAAACACAACGCATCAGCCAAAGTTTGATAACTTACTTAGAGAACACCCTACACAACAATAAAAGCAGAACTAGTTTAATGTGCTATTTTGAAAAATGACGTAAACCTGCCATTCATATTGTAATATGACAGGAAGAAATTAGAGCATAAAATCCTCTGTATAAGAAACCTTCTAGCACTCTGATTTACAATGCCAGCCTAGTAATGTTTCATTTGCCCAATGAACACACATTAATGTTGGCATCTCCTGTGAAAGCTGTGGATCCTATACTAGAATTAATTTTAAACAAGCTAATTCTGCATTTACTAAAACATACCTACAACCTATCAAACATTTTTCATACAAACAATTTCTTTTTGTGCTATCCAAGTTAGGGAATGCACACAACACCTAATCAGAAGCTCATTCAGCACACATACTTGCAACACGCCATACGATGTCTGCAAAAAAATTATCGAGGTGCTTATTTAACAATGAAATCACAACATTGTTTTACCTTGTTTTTACCATTCCACTGTCAATAACATGGCGAACTCCGTTGATAGTAACTGAGGTTTCAGCAATGTTAGTACTTAGAATGACTTTCCGTATTCCTCCACTTATAGGGCGAAACACATCCAGCTGTTTTGCTGTGGAAAGGCTTGCATAGAGGGGAAACACTCGTATGGGGGAACCCTTAAACAACGGATCCTGTGAACAAGCATCATTTAATAACTAGGAAGTAACGAAGGAGTCTATAACATGTAATAACTTAATATACATTTTGATTCATAGACAAGTTAATAGATAAAGTAATTTAATTATAAGATAAATAGAATGCTAAAACTCCAAAAATAATTCCTGTTGTATCGTGTAATGAACTGATAAAATAATATCTGTTGATCTTAAGATAGTAGTGCACACCCTCTCTTCATGCAAAATCCATTTGATTTCTGTATATGGCCACAGCTACAATAATAAAGAAACTACATTAAGAAAAAAAAATCATATAAATGCCTTATGAGTGATGAAACTCTTCACTGTAGATCACAAGTAGACCAAAGTATACAAATACCCTCACAGTATTTTTTTTCTTCTTTTTCTAAATTTGGATTTCGTTTAAGTTTGTTTGAAAGATTTCCTCCCCAGGCCGTCACACCACAACTTACTATGATCAATACCAATTATATGATATTTAACTTGAATTTAACTGCAATATTATTGATTTTAGCAATAAATCAATAATATTGGTCTTTTATTATTGATTTATTATAATAATAGTAATTACTAAATCAATAAATCATCTCCTCTACTATAAATCTGCAAAGTTGTTATACAATGGTTAAGGCTTCGGACTACAAAGTGTAAGATCCGAGATGAGACTCCTTAAAATATTTTTATGTACAAAGACGTACTAATGGTTAGCTTCTCACTACTGACATAAGTAATCAGAAAGGTACCTAATGATGACTTAAATGAAGTTGAAATGTACATAGTACAAATAAATAAAAGTATTAAAAGGTAATATATTATTTATATTTGTATTCTATTTTTCACTTTCTAGAGGCTACAATTTAATCATTACTCCTTTCTGAATAACTATTAATATTAATACACTTGAATATGAGAGATAATTTGAATTATTTCAATCATAAATCTTGTAAAAGTAACTTACTTTACAAATGGAACGGATGTTGGTAGCCACAGCTTCTATTTCTTCTTGCCCTGTCAGAAACACCAAAATATCTTCACTGAAATAAAAATGCATGAATTAATAGTATTTTATTTTACCCAATAGTGATACAATATCAGAAAGACAGAGATGTGTAGTGCTAAACATCATGAACATAGCCAAACATTTTACTTTAAAAAACAGTAACTTGTTTGTCTAAATAGCGGGAAAAATTTTTTCCATGTTTATACCAATAATATCTATAAAATGTCCATAATTTTTAACAAAATAAAAACACCAATCAATTTTACAATTTGCTACCTATTATAATAAAGACTCCCTAATGAAAAGAAAAAGTAATTTATTCTCAACATTTACCTTATAATGTGATCCCACCTAATGAAGACAAAATCATCCATTAGCTAACACTGAAATATAGCTTAACAACGATCAATACATGGATTCGATAAGTATATTGCCTTTTTTTAGATTTACCACGGTAATGGTGTTCAGTCTTTATTACAAGCCAATTACGCTGTATCCTGTGGGTCAATTAATCAAATCAAAATTCTTCATTCCCATTTATAATACAAATCAATACATTTTTACTTGATCGTATAGGTGTCGTTAAAAGGTGGACAAATCTAGTGTTGAACATTTTTAGAATACATAGATCAAACTTTATAACAAATGTGGATTGAAATGCATGAAGTGTTTTGAATCTAATGTTTTGAAATGGAGCAAAAATCCATTAAATAAACAGCTGCCACATCCTATATGTAAACCCTTGCCCTTAACTTAAGGGTTTTGGTCCAGGCACCCAGTTTAGCGCTCTAAGGAATTTAGTTATAGATTTTATCGCAACTGCCGCTAAGAGTATTAAAGATCCTGACTCACTAATGAACAAGCAATGTATTCCCCCCCCCTCTCCCCCCCCCCACTTGCCCCGGCCCGTAAATTCAACAGAAGGTCATTACTCCCTCATTTATAGTAAACTCTAGCAATTAATTTTATATATATTATTAATCTACTTTTTTTTAGCCAAAGATGATTGTACAAATTTCAAGTCAAAATTTGAACAAATATTATTTATTGAAAAATAATTGGCAACGTTTAAAAAAATATTTTTTTAAGATTTTCTATATACTAGTTTGGTTAGTACCTTTCATCTACTATATTCTTGAAATGTTAATAAAATATATCACTGTTTGTTCATGACTTATACACAAAAAAGGTCAAATTAGGCACTTTAGGGAGCTATATCTTCACAAAGAAATTTTTTACAATTTTTCCGTACCACATTTATTGCTTACATGGATACTAGCAATTTTATTCAAAATTTCAAAAATAATCTTTGATCGAACACCCTTAACGTAATTGTACGTTAATAATACACAAACAAAATTACCTCGGACATGGATATTGTCATATATGATACACCAATTTGTTAAAATTTTGTATATCAAGTCAAGGCTAGTGGCCTTTACTGCAGTGTTTCGGTGTTATCGTAATATATAGGTGTCAAGCAACATCGAGTGTGGCTGTTTCTTGGATGGGTGGTCGTCTGAGGGATCTCGTCCTTATACAAAGCTTACCTGTCCGGTCACTGTTGGTGGTTCGGAAGCCACCCTTAAGCTGTTGGTCCCCAGTTTAAGTGTAAGAGCGAGCTTTTTTGCTCTAACTTTGCTCGGTTAAATAGGACATATTTTAACTTTAATCATGTTTAGCAACTGAGCAATTTATTTTAAATAGGGACTTAGCTAAGTATGTTCAGAGACTAAATGGAAGTATTCTGGCAGTCATTCCATTCGCATATCATGAGTGGGGGAGAGAATATGGAGATGCTGTGATTTTCGTTTTGTTACGAGCTTGATGTATTATTTTAATGTTTTTTTTGTTCAATTATTACAACTATATTGCAACAAGATTTTATATACAAGTTGTATTTTGAACATTTGTCTATGCCTACAATCAGTTTTTATTACTTTTTCAAGTTACATTTTATTCCAATCTCACAATCAGTTTTGTTGTTGTGAGGTTAAATTGAAGGCATGTGATTATAACTTATTCTAATACTAATGTTATGAAATTAGGCAACTTTAACACCTCATATAAATGCATATTTAGGTGAAGTTGAGTGGTGGATTCATCCCAGTTGTTTGGTTTTGTTAAAGCCAAGTAAACTGAATATTTAAATTCATTGAGTTGAGATGATGGAGACATTTTTCCAAATTTTCATGTCCATGTCCAAGTTTACTATGAATAAAAATAAAATGGACATCTTTCTTTCCTTGATATTCTAATATCAACGAAAGCGAATGGCAGTTTATTGTAAACCTTCCCACGTGGACGTATATTTACATACTAAATCACATCACCACCCATCACAGCAACTTGGCATCTTGAACATGTTGCTTCATATACCACTTCACATTGCAGACTCCGAACACATCAATACAGAAAAACAACACCTAATTACAAATTTGCGACTAAATGGTTCCATATGCTATGGGGACATCAGAGTAAAAATCAGTAGATAATAAAAATACATAAAATCAGAACAGTTTTTAAAACACCGGCCAGAATCAAGAACATACTAAGACCTATCAAGGACAGAATACAATGCAACATGTCTGGAATGTATAAAATAGAATGTTGCTGTGTAAATATATAAATAAATATAAAATATTCCTATATTTTATAAGTATATAGGTGAAACAAGCTGATTAGTATCAACACGGCTTATAGAACATATCAGATGTAACAAGAAAATAGATTTTAATGTTATAAGATGAAACAAACACTACAGTAAATATTGTTTTATAACATTAAATTATATATACAGTAAGAAACGAGCTTGAAGAATGAAGAATATAGACATTGAAAATCACCTCTAGCTGAACATTATCTGGAGAAAAAAAACATCCTATTGAGTTTGACAATATAAAATTATTGCTCCATCTAACAAGTATCACAAAAGAAAGGTTTTTGAAACCATTGAGACAAATAAAAATGAAAATAACATCAATAAGGATCAAAGTCTAGAATTAAGTCAAACATGGATGCCAGTGATACATAGCATCCAATCTAGGTCAGTCGCCCGTCTGGGATTTCCAGAATGTCTATTATTGACACTGCCCTAGAGAATTTCACGCCCACTAGCCAACCCCACAGTGAGCACGTGACTGCCAATAGATAAAACCTGCGTGCCCAGCTAGCCCTCGCCACTTAAGTTGCAGACTCAGCTCACGTCAGCCTTGAGAATGGGACTTAAAATGCAGACCGAAATGTCGACCTATGTATATAATGTACATAATCCTTTGACGTGGTCGAATCCAGAAGATCAAGATTATAGATATAGTTGAGACGACTGTGGAAGCTATCCAATGAAAAAAATCTTATTTATTACAGTGTGAACTTATATTTCCATATCACATTCTTAATTAGTTTTGAAGAGCTCTTAATCATAATGAGCAAAATGTTGAGAAGAAGATAAAATTAATGAACAGTCCTTTATTTATTCCTTCACTATTTCGCCAGATGAAGATGAAAACATAGATGAATGATTTATTTTTCTTTTCATTGTTACTGTCCAGATTCAAAGAACGTGATTAAATGAACTATGCACAATCTTGTAGCTCTTTTATTGTTTTTAAGATGTTTATTTCTGGCAACCAGTAAAATCTAAACTTCAAGTTAAGTAGGTAGCTGATGAATACTAGTTGGAAATAAAGGAAACTAAATCATATGGAGTAGGACTAAATGGAGTTTTTTTCATCTCACAATTATTAAAATTGTTGGATATACATTTTATTACACTAAGAGGAGACAACATACATGGATGTTGGGTAGATGTAGCTACTGGAAATAACAATGGATCACATTGTTACAGAGTGCCCCCTGCGCTGTTTTACAGAGGGATTAGCCAGCATAAATAGAATCAGTGGCAGGTCTTAAATGGTTTGATGGATTGGATTTAGCTTTGTGACAGGAGATCACTTGTTATTTATTTATTTGTTTTAATTTTTATTATAATTCAATGACTTTTGGAGTTTTTTCCAAGTATAAACCGCAGCTACTGGAAATACAAATGAGGATTGATACTAGATCAGTCATGTGATTGCGGGAGAGTCTATCCAAACAATGGATCACATTGTTACAGAGTGCCCTCTGCGCTGTTTTACGGAGGGATTAGCCAGCATAAATAGAATCAGTGGCAGGTCTTAAATGGTTTGATGGATTGGATTTAGCTTTGGGAAAGGAGATCATTTGTTATTTATTTATTTGCTTTTAATTTTTATTATAATTCAATGACTTTTGGAGTTTTTTCCAAGTATAAACTGCAGCTTTATATAATTTTAAATTGATAAATGGTAGCTGACAAAAAAAACCATACGTATATATATGTGGATGATCTGAATTGAAAAAGTAAATAAACTTATTTTCTCTATGTTCATGTATGTTCATATTTCATATAACATTCTTTAAAAACAATTTAAATTGTCAACTCTCCTTTAAAATACTGCTGAAATGCAACTTAACAATATTGTTATCCAAACAACTTAGGGTAATAAAGAAAATTATAAAGTTGAGACTGAATAGTGTTTTTATTGTATTTCCAATCAATATTTCATTTTATAATGGTTCTATTTACATATTACATCAGGAAAGTGGATTAAATATTTGACTGTCATAATTGAGTGTCATATCATGAGATGACAATAATTGATTTTTTTACAAAGGTCAATCGCATACTCTCTTGTTGGCTATAGACAAATTGCTTGGTAACAGTTATGTTTTCAGAAAAAGTATTTGTAAAATTGAATGATTTTCAATTTTTCACGAATCCAAAGCTTAGTAGCAGCAAAAAAGTGTCCAAAAAGACAAAAATAACTGTAGGAATATTGTTTACACTTGAATTTTTCTCAGCTCTCTATAATATTTTTACAACGACAGTGAACAATATACAAACTTTTTTTTTAAAGCGACCTTCATATCAAATCTTACTTCAGTTATGCTGAATATTTGGTTTTTTTATACAGTAGAAAAACAAAATATTGTGACATTTGAAGACATTTGTGCTTTTGACATTGTTCATAGTTTGTCATTACACTCTCAATCAAACTTTTTTTTCTTCCTCATCTACAGTTTTGATGTTTTACACATTTTCTCTGTGTTTTGGTTCATGCCGCAGATAAGAACTCTATATTTATTGAGTCCTCTGATAAATCATTTCAATATTCGTCAAATGTCATCAATGCAGTACATGATCTCTAAAAGACTGGAGATACTTTTGTACAAGATTAAAGGAAGTGGAGATCCGTTTGAATGTTGTATGAACATGAGGCCATTGCTCCAACTGAACAAGACTATCAACCATACGTACTCCTTGCAAGTGGCCAAAGGTATACTTGATGGAGGCCATGTCTTCCTGCTTTCACTGATTGCATACTGGCGGGTCTACGGGCTTGGTGAAGTCTACAACTGTTACGAGTATCATGCTCCAGTCTTAACAGTTTTTATAGAATGGCGCATTGTTTTTCAAGCATCATTTTTGGCAATGACTTCTACAAGATTGTCATCTTTGGTAAGTTGCACAGTAAAATAATCATTTCACACAAGTACATGTATAATAATGTTACTAGTTGTGTAGTTATTATTGACTTTCCTTGGATTATACATGGTTAGCGATAATTCTTTTTACAGCAATGATATAGTACTTTTGTTAACTAAATAATACAATACAACTTTTACTTTGAGCAATTTAAGAACAAAAAATGTCAGTTTAAAAATGAACACTATATAATCAAAATCATCAGTATGCAAACCTTAATTTTCATACGATGTCATGTTTATTTGCTCATCCATATGGCATTTCCGGAATGTCTGATGTGATAGCTTGCTGAACTCTTTTTGTAAGCCTTCATTTGTGACAGATATCCGTTAGGCAGCACAGTTTGGTTATCCTTCATCCAATCATTGATAAAAAAAGAGTATGCAATAATTTCTCATACACCGACAAAATGAGGCAAATCACCATTTTCACCAGAACAGCAGAGTTGGCTTGTCAGTGAAGGTTATTCAAATTGCACAAGTCATTTATTATCATGTTTCTGGTATGAGTGTGTTTATATAACCACACAGCAGAATTTATCACATGCTCCTTACAGAAAAGTTACTTATATCAATGAATACACATCTATAGAAGCAAAAGCCAATGTTAAAAAGTCTGACTACTTTTTTTCTAATTTTACTATATTAGCGCGGCCGCCACTAGGTTAAGCTTGTTGCGCAGCAGCCTAAAGTGAGAGGGAAGATTGCAAATTGCCATGAGAATGAGAGAGAAAGAAAACCAGCACTGTGTATCAGTATACGCACTAAGCTCTTTTCGTCAGCTACCGAAGTCTGACTATTTCCCTATCTCTTTTCGCTTCTTATAGATCTGTATTCATTGCTTATATTCACCAGTATGTCTCATTAGTGATAAAACAAAACCAAATGCCTCAAGAAAACGTGCAAGTAGTCCTAAACTTTTGTGCGGTTCACCATATGTGTATTGAATTGAGAGTGGCATTGATTCAAATATTGTTGTGGTGCCAGCCATCAAACCATTTAGTCCAATCTAAACTCATCTTCAAATTCTTTATGGTAATCATATTTCTGGAAATAGTAATTAGTTTAGGAAGCCAGTTAGGTGATTTCCTGGTTTGTTAAAGTGTAGATATAAGAAGAAGTTAAATGCTCAATTATTACAACATAAGCTGGCTGTGATGTAGTTTTAATGTTTTGTAGAATTAATTAATGAAGTGGGTGCAGCTTACACTGTATGTAGTGTTGTACGGTGACTGGTAGTAGAAGTAAAATTCACCACCAATGGGTCATGTAGTTATACTGTATAGGAACTTTTTGCCAATGTGTATATATAAAATACCGAGTTATGTTAGACAACATTCTAGTGAATTCCTTTTTTTTCTTTTTTTAAGTTCAACCTTCTTCTAGTCCAGTCTTAATTTTTCGCTATTGGTACACTACCTAGAGAAATGCTTGTAAGGATTATTTTTCTGCAATTTCTTGCAGAAATACTAAAAACATTCTGTTTTGAAAACACAATGAAATTTGTTATTTTTACAGATGATATCTTAGGTTAGGTTAGGGGCACTAGGCCAGGAATTAATATATTAGGAGAGATAGAACTTCAGCAAACTTACCTAAGAAGACAAGTCCACCAACATCTTACAGTAGTTAACAAATACAGTAACAACACATGTTTCACGAGTTTTCTGTGCCACTGGCACTTTACTCAGGTGGGTAGAGAGCGAAACTCACTTGTTTGTTATTAGAGTCCTAAAGAAAGTGCCAGTGGCACAGAAAATTTGTGGAACGTGTTGTTATTGTATTTGTACTATATTACTACTGTAAGATGTTGGTGGACTTGTCTTCTTAGGTAAGTTTGCTGATGTCCTATCTCTCCTAATATATTAATTCCTGGCTTAGTGCCCTTTAACCTAACCTAAAATTTGTTAATGGAAAGTGTTAAATCTTTCAAAAGTTTAGCACTCTGTTTTTTTTTTTAATCTATTAAAAAGAAATTGAACACTCATAAGCTTTAAATGTTTGTGTAGTTTGATTTGTGGCGTAATTTCTTCTAAAATTAAGAAATGGTAGCTGACAACAAACCATGCTAAAATTTAACAGCTTATCATTGATTAAGCAAATTATATTTACTTGTGATTGAATATTTATTCATAAATAATAACTTCTCGACCTTCATTAATAAATGGTAAATTAAATATGTTTTCATATCTTTATTTTATCTGTTTATGGTACCTTAATCATATTTATGTTCTCTGAGTAATTTATGTTTTTATTTGAACGTTAAGTTACGCTTAATCAGACAACATGTTGCCTAGTTCAGAATACCATTACATACTTTATTAATTTTTATATTAGGTTAGTTAAAGGGCACTAGACCAGGAATTAGTCCCGACTAATTCCTGACGTGGATCCCGATTATCCACGATAATGAGTGGCTGACCCTTCGTGGATAACCAAAATCGTGGATAATCCAAAACTAGCCTAAAATTGCCTGGAAATGACTAAAATCAACTCTGAAACAAACCTGAGCCTTAAATTAGGCCTTACTATGACTTTAGGTTTAAAAATAAAAAAATTAAAAAACAGTAGTACAGTACATACTGACATTTAATTAATTATCACTTGAATCACATAACAACATTTTAATGAATGTAAAACAAACACTTTTATTGTTGGTTGGAAAGAAGTCTTTTATAAATTTTTGATTCTTAGCGCTAGACTCTTTTCTTACAATGCTTGCACGAATTTTTTGGAACACCATAATATCACATGCTGTTGTGTCTTGTTCCCCCTCTATGGATTTTCCGTTTATCCATCTTGCAAATCAGTCGATAAGCACTTCCACACTATACTGACTGCTGTACACAACTGACTCACGGTGGCAGATGGCAGTGAACTCAAAACAATGGAGCGTGCCACTAACACACCTGACGTGACTCATCAGTGGCAGGCGAAGTACATTGTGAACAACTACCCTACATGTTTCGAAAATAATGTTGAAGAGCAGAAATATGATAATAATTTGATTGATAATAATTTCAAATTTTATATATATATATCATATATTACATATCAAGAGACATTTCGATCATATAATGATCATTATCAATCTGTAATTATAAGTTAAATTTTGAATACAAATCAAATTATTATCATTATTTCTTACATAATAACATCGTAACATAAACTATGTACTATTATGTGTTTTTGTTTTCACGATCGTGGTTGATCCGCAACGTGGTTAATTCACTTGTGGATAATCGGGAGTCTACTGTATATTGGAGAGATAGGACATCAGAGACACTGTCTGTCACTCTCTCTCTCTCTCTCTCTCTCTCTCTCTCTCTCTCTCTCTCTCTCTCTCTCTCTCTCTCTCTCTCTCTAATCACCAGAAGAAAGTGCCAGTGGCACAGAACATTTGTGATTATGTGATTCTTTTTGTATTTGTTTACTACTACTGTGTTGTTAGTGGACTTGTCTCGTATGGTAATTTTGCTGTTGTCCTATCTCTCAAATATACTAATTTTTATATTAGAGATTATTATTTTGTACTGTATTTATTTTAAATTAACATATCGGTGCCCAATGTCAATACCAATTTAAGGAAAGAAAGAAGAGACATATAAAAATATTATATCTTTTTCATATTATGTTAAGTTACACTAATGTTCTTAAATGTTTATACCTGTTACGGGTTTAAAATAAAATGTTGATCTATGTGTGTAACTAAACAACTTTTGATCTAATATGTTCAAGAGAAGCTAATAACTTTAGTTAGTTACACCTTAGATGTAACTATAGAACTATTTTCAAAAATATTATTGTTAGGTTAGCTACTTTTCATCATTATTAGTGGTGGAGCTGCCACTTTTGTAATTATTACTAGTAGCTTCTCTAACAGTTAAAGTGTATATTGAATAAGTAGGGATAGTCAATATTTCATCATATGATTCTGTTTACATATTAAGTGGCTCAAGTATGGTTATCCTAATTGATATATCTATTATTGTGAAGTGTTTTATTGATCTGTACCTGACATATTCTTGTACAAGTATCAAGTTGAATGTCGAGAGTTATTATTTTATAACAATCATGTTTTCAGAAAAGGTGTTTGTGAAGTTAAATGATTTCATATTTTTTACACAACCCAAGATCAGTAAATATAAAAAAGTGACAAAAAGGGCAAAAATTGTTGTAGGTATTTTGTTTACAGTTGAATTCCTTTCAACAACCACAGATTTGTTAACAACTAATGTGATTGATATACAGTCATTTTTACTTCAAACAGCCTACATTGCACATATTATTTCAATAATGTTTAATGTATGGTCATTTTACACAATGGACTGTTTAACCACTGTGGCACTTGAAGATATTTGTGCCTTCGATGACAATTACGAGTTTTCAGTATATTTTCAATCAAACTTTTTCTTCTTTTTCATTTACATCTATGACGCTGTATTCATTTTCTCTATGGTTTGGTTTCAATCTAAGGAAAGGAGTCTAATTGTATTGAATACTTTCATAAATCATTTCAATATTCGTCAAATGTCGTCAATGCAGTACATGATCTCTAAGAGACTGTGGATACTTTTGGACAAGATTAGAGGAAATGGTGATCCACTTGAATGTTGTATGTACATGAGGTCATTGTTACAACTAAACAGCACTATCAACCAAACTTATTCCTTGCCTATAGCCAATGTAATATTTGACGGAAGCCAAATCCTTTTGCTTTCATTGACTGCATACTGGAGAGTGTATGGACTTGGTGATGTATATTACTGTTACGAGAGTCTGTCTCCGGTCTTAGCAGCTTTTTTACAATGCCGTGTTGTTTTCCAAGTATTATTTTTGTCAATAATGTCAACAAGAATTTCTTCTTTGGTAAGTTATATCACATCATACTATCAATGGTAAAATTGTAAGTTTATGGGTGGGCAAGAGGGTTATCACCACTGTGTATCCACTGCATGTTTATATATGGGTGAGTGGGTCAGTACATTGTTGTTGGTTGGTACAAATTCTGATTGGTATTTATTCGTATTATAGCTCCAACACTCGGAGAATCATTTTATAGCGATAGCTATTAGAATACCTTTAGATAGAGTTTGACACATAGTCATCTGCATACATACATTTTCTAGATTTTGTCATTGAGATGTCAGCAATATACACGTTGAACAAAGTAGGAGCAACTACAGACCCTTGTGGCAGACCATCCTTCAGCTGTCTAAAAGAGCTTTTTTCACAACTGAGATAAACCTTTATTAGCCGTTTATAAACCGTTATTTAAAAAAAGGGACAGGGAAGGAGGCTGTAGAACTACAACAACAAACCTTTGCTCCTTAAGTCATAAGTCGCTGGGGGATGATGTTGTTCATATACACAGCAAGTCTTTAAAGCTCAACGTACCTCTTGGGTAGTTCTAAACTAGCAACATATCTCCTAGCTGGACTGTCATAAATTTGAGATATGGCAGCTACTACACAAAATAAAAAAAAGTTAACCCAGTAATAGTAGAGCATTCACTGAAAGTGTAATATGATCAAGAAAACAAATTTGTATAAGTATCCTCTCATCAAATTGTTTTTTGAAACAATAAACGTTTTTAAAAAGGCATAAATCAAGATAGGTTTGTTTCTGGGATGTGGCTGAAATTAGGTATATAACTGAAGAGTAAATTTTTCTTATTATTTTTACATGTTTTGATGTTAGGTAACATTACATGTACAAGGGTTTTTTTCAACATAAGTTAAACACTAAACAGACATTTCGTACAAAAATTCCTGTTTTTAAGTGCATATTTTCCCAGGAATGAGTACTTTCTAAATGCAATTTAAGTATCATGAACTGTTTTGTATGGTCAATTCTGTATTTGAAAATTATCTTAAAATAAGAATTAAGACAGATAGGATACTAGCAATCTTATTGAAGCAGATAAGATTACTGTACCATTAACATTATACTTTTTTGCACAGGTAAACAGCTTTTCTTGGGAAGTCAAACGTAAAATTGTCATGGGTGGATATTCTTTGGAGCAAAGGAAAAAAGTAAGTTTTTACAACTGCACATCCAGAGAATCAAAAACTGAATTTATTCAACTTAATAAGTGTCATAATACTTCAACTTAAAATGTAAGTCAACAGGCTATCCAAGGTTTGCCATCACACAAAAATATTGAGGAAATGAGACAGGCTGTGCTAACCAACTCATCAATCTGCTGTTTAATCAATTTGTGGATTGATTCCACTTTAATACATTCATTATAAACATTAAATGAGGATTTGGCAGCATGGGGACAGTTTTATTACTTGACCAATGAATGCAGAACTTAATACTTAGTCAAAATATAAGTCCTCCATGTTGGGAAAGGTTGTATATCCATATGTTGTACTTAAGTCTGTATACTGTGCCGCACTGGACTACCTTCCAGTGTATGTGTTAATGTAACTTAATTTGTAATAGTGTTCAAGCTTCCTTATTCTACTGCACAGAAAGAGTGTTTATTACTTATTTTAGTACAGCAAAGACACTTTTCTTTCAGTTAGAGGTGTTCATATTGGAATTACAACAGTCACCTATAGACTTCCAACCAGGGGACTTTTTCACCATTAACAACGCCTTCTTAGCAGAAGTAAGTATGCCTCAAATAACACAATGACTGAAGCATGTTTTTTTTATCAAGTAATAAAGAAAACTATACGAGCTGACCAAACAGTAGAGCAATAAAGTGAACACTATGCAATATAGAGGAATATAACTATTGTAATTAATTTTACTGATAATTTTTCTATATTTTCATGAAATATTCGTATTTTATTTTGATTTTAATGAATGCAATTGGAATTGGATATCACTATATGCAGGTAATAAAAGATATATAAATCCATGGGATAGTCCGTGGATGAGCAGTCTAAGTCATCAAGACTTTGAACCTGAGTTAGAGACAGCTAGGTTTGTTGAATCTTGGCTTGGACTGGAAGATTTTATCAGTAGTATTTTTCTAATAATTGTATTGTACTGGTTCTCCCCCTTAATCTCCCTGAATAAGTTTCCTACAAAGATCAATAGAATGCAGGGAATGGACAGACTAGGGTAAAAAAAGAAGCCTCTCCTTACAAAACTTGATTTATGAAGGTCCATATTCTTGGTTAGTAATGGCTTGTTTAGGATAAACCACACAAAATTTAACATATTTTAATGTAACACTGGACACTGAAAAAGTCTTGTATGTTTGTGTTTGGCCGAAAGTAAGTATGCTGATGTTTTATGTCCATTAGAAAGAATCCCTACCTTGAATATTAAAGCCTATTAATTTATAATAAACGATAAATTATAGCTGAGCCAAACAAACCTGTAATTTTTTTAAAGAAAAACACTTGCGGAAGTGTTGTAAAGAGATTATTTTAAATAGGTTATTAATTTTATCCAAACATGGAGATCCAATTTAAAATGACATTAATTAACTAAAGAATTCATAGATTCTCCATTCTGGATTGATTCTCAATATTCTCTTAACACGTTGATTGCGATGAGGGCCACCGGTGGCCCAAACAATAATTTTAGCTCACGCCATGAGTGCCACCGGTGGCCCTCACTAGATTTCAGCTTGGCGCCACAGCTGTTTCTACGGTAAAGTTCAATATTCATTGTTCCGAGTTCTGTGTACCATGCAACCGGAAATGCCCCCCCCCCCCCCAGTACAGAAATAGACGAAATCCAGTCTTTTGCCACCATTTTGTGAAGTTATTGGTGAGGTACACCGGTGGCCCTCATTGCGTGAGGGCGAAAGTTTACATATGCCATATGATATTAAGTTTCAGCTGTTTTGTTGTGATGTTTATATTTTCTTCCCGCGCACTGATCAGATTTTGAGGTTTAGTAAGTGACATTGATTCTTTTTGTGACAGAAACTAGTCTGTCTAAATGTCGTAAAAACTAGTTCTAATATATAAAAACTTATTTAGGGTTGCTTTATTTAAAAACCAGAGGACTGTTTTCTATCACATTTTATGAGCTTTCAGAATATATCATTAAAAATTACGTAATACTAAAAATGGCGCTAAAATTTGTGTTTGATTTATAAAAGACGCGGGGCCACCGGTGGCCCACATGGCACACAGCGGCACGTATGGCATGGGCTACCGGTGGCCCTCATGGCGTCAGGCGGACATACAGTTTTACTACAGCGGCCTCAGAATAACACAATAAATTATGTACCTTGGCAGTCAACGTGTTAACTAATAATGTATGTTCAATCTATTGTTGCAGGGCTGTTTATTTGTAATGACATGCATGATGGTGTTCATTCAGTTCATGTGAAGAGTTCAGTTTTTAGTCGTTGGATGACTTGCTTAGAGCCAAGAAGAGTTTTAACACTTGATGTGTTACTTTATTAATTGATAAAAGTATGTATATTCACCATAGTGTTGGTAATTATTTAGATTACAATCAAACACAAAATGATATCTTGAAAACTGAAAAATTGTAATATTCTGATTTAAAAAAATTATTCCAAATAAGTTACAGATAATATTTTTTAACCATTGATAAGTTTTGTGAAAAATAGTAAATACATATTTATACTAATACATAATAAAACTAATTTAAACTTTAATAAAATATAGTAAAACTATACACATGAACACTTCAAAACTTTTTCAAAACATGCTTAAGTTTGACAGGCTTTATGCTAAAAAACTAATACACATTTGGTATTTAAACATAAAAACAGAAACCTCAGCACCGAATAGCAGGGAAGTGTAGTTTTAACCAGGTGATGTGTGTGGATGAAGATGCCAGTGGCCAATCACATTAGCCTGATCCATTTTTCAGACAGGCCACATTTACACACATCTGCAAGCCAGTAACCAACCAACTGTCGTCCTAAAGGTGTTATATAAACGTGTATATGTCACGTACACCTAACATTAGAGGTGAACCCCGAGGCCAGCCAGTAACCAACTGTCATCCTAAAGGAGTTATATAAACGTGTATATGTCACATTCACGTACACATACACACACACATACACGTACGCTGGTATTCACTCACCTACCCGCCCATACTCGTAAAATGGTGTTGACCCACCCGCCCACCCATACACGTTCAGTGGTGTTGACCCACCTCAATATTACAGTGCGTGTATGAGTGGGCGGGTGGGTCAATATCACAGTGCGTGAAAGGGTGGGTGGGTCAATATCACTGTACATGTATGGGTGGGTCAATACCACTGTACGTGTATGGGCGGGCGGGTGCTTTTTGGCAGCAGTTAGAGATTTTGTGTACATCTCACGTTATTTGTGTTCACTTATACTTATGTACTAGTGTCAGTGTCCACGCAGATAGCAGCAATTGAGTTGGTGCTATTTTGGCATTAAGAGGAGTGAGAACAGAACGTAAGTACATACTACTTTATCCCAAGTAGATGGATAAAGTATTGATCAACACCACGTCAAGTATGGGTGATTGATATACAGTCATTTTTACTTCAAACAGCCTACATTGCACATATTATTTCAATAATGTTTAATGTATGGTCATTTTACACAATGGACTGTTTAACCACTGTGGCACTTGAAGATATTTGTGCCTTCGATGACAATTACGAGTTTTCAGTATATTTTCAATCAAACTTTTTCTTCTTTTTCATTTACATCTTTGACGCTGTATTCATTTTCTCTATGGTTTGGTTTCAATCTAAGGAAAGGAGTCTAATTGTATTGAATACTTTCATAAATCATTTCAATATTCGTCAAATGTCGTCAATGCAGTACATGATCTCTAAGAGACTGTGGATACTTTTGGACAAGATTAGAGGAAATGGTGATCCACTTGAATGTTGTATGTACATGAGGTCATTGTTACAACTAAACAGCACTATCAACCAAACTTATTCCTTGCCTATAGCCAATGTAATATTTGACGGAAGCCAAATCCTTTTGCTTTCATTGACTGCATACTGGAGAGTGTATGGACTTGGTGATGTATATTACTGTTACGAGAGTCTGTCTCCGATCTTAGCAGCTTTTTTACAATGCCGTGTTGTTTTCCAAGTATTATTTTTGTCAATAATGTCAACAAGAATTTCTTCTTTGGTAAGTTATATCACATCATACTATCAATGGTAAAATTGTAAGTTTATGGGTGGGCAAGAGGGTTATCACCACTGTGTACCCACTGCATGTTTATATATGGGTGAGTGGGTCAGTACATTGTTGTTGGTTGGTACAAATTCTGATTGGTATTTATTCGTATTATAGCTCCAACACTCGGAGAATCATTTTATAGCGATAGCTATTAGAATACCTTTAGATAGAGTTTGACACATAGTCATCTGCATACATACATTTTCTAGATTTTGTCATTGAGATGTCAGCAATATACACGTTGAACAAAGTAGGAGCAACTACAGACCCTTGTGGCAGACCATCCTTCAGCTGTCTAAAAGAGCTTTTTTCACAACTGATTTTTTCACAACTTTATTAGCCTTGCACTAAGTACTGACTCCAAAAGTTATTTAAAAAAAGGGACAGGGAAGGAGGCTGTAGAACTACAACAACAAACCTTTGCTCCTTAAGTCATAAGTCGCTGGGGGATGATGTTGTTCATATACACAGCAAGTCTTTAAAGCTCAACGTACCTCTTGGGTAGTTCTAAACTAGCAACATATCTCCTAGCTGGACTGTCATAAATTTGAGATATGGCAGCTACTACACAAAATAAAAAAAAGTTAACCCAGTAATAGTAGAGCATTCACTGAAAGTGTAATATGATCAAGAAAACAAATTTGTATAAGTAGCCTCTCATCAAATTGTTTTTTGAAACAATAAACATTTTTAAAAAGGCATAAATCAAGATAGGTTTGTTTCTGGGATGTGGCTGAAATTAGGTATATAACTGAAGAGTAAATTTTTCTTATTATTTTTACATGTTTTGATGTTAGGTAACATTACATGTACAAGGGTTTCTTTCAACATAAGTTAAACACTAAACAGACATTTCGTACAAAAATTCCTGTTTTTAAGTGCATATTTTCCCAGGAATGAGTACTTTCTAAATGCAATTTAAGTATCATGAACTGTTTTGTATGGTCAATTCTGTATTTGAAAATTATCTTAAAATAAGAATTAAGACAGATAGGATACTAGCAATCTTATTGAAGCAGATAAGATTACTGTACCATTAACATTATACTTTTTTGCACAGGTAAACAGCTTTTCTTGGGAAGTCAAACGTAAAATTGTCATGGGTGGATATTCTTTGGAGCAAAGGAAAAAAGTAAGTTTTTACAACTGCACATCCAGAGAATCAAAAACTGAATTTATTCAACTTAATAAGTGTCATAATACTTCAACTTAAAATGTAAGTCAACAGGCTATCCAAGGTTTGCCATCACACAAAAATATTGAGGAAATGAGACAGGCTGTGCTAACCAACTCATCAATCTGCTGTTTAATCAATTTGTGGATTGATTCCACTTTAATACATTCATTATAAACATTAAATGAGGATTTGGCAGCATGGGGACAGTTTTATTACTTGACCAATGAATGCAGAACTTAATACTTAGTCAAAATATAAGTCCTCCATGTTGGGAAAGGTTGTATATCCATATGTTGTACTTAAGTCTGTATACTGTGCCGCACTGGACTACCTTCCAGTGTATGTGTTAATGTAACTTAATTTGTAATAGTGTTCAAGCTTCCTTATTCTACTGCACAGAAAGAGTGTTTATTACTTATTTTAGTACAGCAAAGACACTTTTCTTTCAGTTAGAGGTGTTCATATTGGAATTACAACAGTCACCTATAGACTTCCAACCAGGGGACTTTTTCACCATTAACAACGCCTTCTTAGCAGAAGTAAGTATGCCTCAAATAACACAATGACTGAAGCATGTTTTTTTTATCAAGTAATAAAGAAAACTATACGAGCTGACCAAACAGAAGAGCAATAAAGTGAACACTATGCAATATAGAGGAATATAACTATTGTAATTAATTTTACTTATAATTTTTCTATATTTTCATGAAATATTCGTATTTTATTTTGATTTTAATGAATGCAATTGGAATTGGATATCACTATATGCAGGTAATAAAAGATATATAAATCCATGGGATAGTCCGTGGATGAGCAGTCTAAGTCATCAAGACTTTGAACCTGAGTTAGAGACAGCTAGGTTTGTTGAATCTTGGCTTGGACTGGAAGATTTTATCAGTAGTATTTTTCTAATAATTGTATTGTACTGGTTCTCCCCCTTAATCTCCCTGAATAAGTTTCCTACAAAGATCAATAGAATGCAGGGAATGGACAGACTAGGGTAAAAAAAGAAGCCTCTCCTTACAAAACTTGATTTATGAAGGTCCATATTCTTGGTTAGTAATGGCTTGTTTAGGATAAACCACACAAAATTTAACATATTTTAATGTAACACTGGACACTGAAAAAGTCTTGTATGTTTGTGTTTGGCCGAAAGTAAGTATGCTGATGTTTTATGTCCATTAGAAAGAATCCCTACCTTGAATATTAAAGCCTATTAATTTATAATAAACGATAAATTATAGCTGAGCCAAACAAACCTGTAATTTTTTTAAAGAAAAACACTTGCGGAAGTGTTGTAAAGAGATTATTTTAAATAGGTTATTAATTTTATCCAAACATGGAGATCCAATTTAAAATAACATTAATTAACTAAAGAATTCATAGATTCTCCATTCTGGATTGATTCTCAATATTCTCTTAACACGTTGATTGCGATGAGGGCCACCGGTGGCCCAAACAATAATTTTAGCTCACGCCATGAGTGCCACCGGTGGCCCTCACTAGATTTCAGCTTGGCGCCACAGCTGTTTCTACGGTAAAGTTCAATATTCATTGTTCCGAGTTCTGTGTACCATGCAACCGGAAATGACCCCCCCCCCCCAGTACAGAAATAGACGAAATCCAGTCTTTTGCCACCATTTTGTGAAGTTATTGGTGAGGTACACCGGTGGCCCTCATTGCGTGAGGGCGAAAGTTTACATATGCCATATGATATTAAGTTTCAGCTGTTTTGTTGTGATGTTTATATTTTCTTCCCGCGCACTGATCAGATTTTGAGGTTTAGTAAGTGACATTGATTCTTTTTGTGACAGAAACTAGTCTGTCTAAATGTCGTAAAAACTAGTTCTAATATATAAAAACTTATTTAGGGTTGCTTTATTTAAAAACCAGAGGACTGTTTTCTATCACATTTTATGAGCTTTCAGAATATATCATTAAAAATTACGTAATACTAAAAATGGCGCTAAAATTTGTGTTTGATTTATAAAAGACGCGGGGCCACCGGTGGCCCACATGGCACACAGCGGCACGTATGGCATGGGCTACCGGTGGCCCTCATGGCGTCAGGCGGACATACAGTTTTACTACAGCGGCCTCAGAATAACACAATAAATTATGTACCTTGGCAGTCAACGTGTTAACTAATAATGTATGTTCAATCTATTGTTGCAGGGCTGTTTATTTGTAATGACATGCATGATGGTGTTCATTCAGTTCATGTGAAGAGTTCAGTTTTTAGTCGTTGGATGACTTGCTTAGAGCCAAGAAGAGTTTTAACACTTGATGTGTTACTTTATTAATTGATAAAAGTATGTATATTCACCATAGTGTTGGTAATTATTTAGATTACAATCAAACACAAAATGATATCTTGACAACTGAAAATTTGTAATATTCTGATTTAAAAAAATGATTCCAAATAAGTGACAGATAATATTTTTTAACCATTGATAAGTTTTGTGAAAAATAGTAAATACATATTTATACTAATACATAATAAAACTAATTTAAACTTTAATAAAGTATAGTAAAACTATACACATGAACACTTCAAAACTTTTTCAAAACATGCTTAAGTTTGACAGGCTTTATGCTAAAAGACTAATACACATTTGGTATTTAAACATAAAAACAGAAACCTCAGCACCGAATAGCAGGGAAGTGTAGTTTTAACCAGGTGATGTGTGTGGATGAAGATGCCAGTGGCCAATCACATTAGCCTGATCCATTTTTCAGACAGGCCACATTTACACACATCTGCAAGCCAGTAACCAACCAACTGTCGTCCTAAAGGTGTTATATAAACGTGTATATGTCACGTACACCTAACATTAGAGGTGAACCCCGAGGCCAGCCAGTAACCAACTGTCATCCTAAAGGAGTTATATAAACGTGTATATGTCACATTCATGTACACATACACACACACATACACGTACGCTGGTATTCACTCACCTACCCGCCCATACTCGTAAAATGGTGTTGACCCACCCGCCCACCCATACACGTTCAGTGGTGTTGACCCGCCCACCCACCCATACACGTACAGTGGTGTTGATCCACCCACCCATACACGTACAGTGGTGTTGACCCAACCATCATAATACCACAGACACTAATTTACACATATGATAATGAAACTGCAACCATTTATATCTGTGTTTTGAGACATGGATAACTATACAAATATTTAGTAATTATTTCACTGCAACATAGAGTAAACTCTTAGAGAAAGAACCCTTGTAAAATTAACAACACAGAAAAGCAGAATGTGAGAAAAATTGTGATTTTATGGTCAGGTAAAAGACTTAGTGGGGAAGTTAGATATTGAGTTTCATCTTTTATTTAAAGGATTTGATTTCATGACGTCAGCGGTTCATTCACAATCAGCACAAAAAGTGGTTTGCTATGGTCCTGACTAAGATTCATGCCTAACAAAGCTGGCTTGACATTGCCCTTCAACAGAAGTAATTGTTCAATGTGCTTGGGGCATTAAATGTGGCCTGCTTGAGAATGTCTGAATCAGGCCGGTGACTTCACACAGGAATCCCTTTCCTCACCTATTGTTGTATATATCCAAGTTCCAAAACTAAGACTGCCAATCGAGTAAAAATAGTTCACTGTATACCGAATTTGATGAATGAAACGTAATTTTTATACTAACCAAAAATGTCACAGACTAAATTGTGATTATATTTTAGTTTTAATTCATCAACTTTGTATTGCAATTTTATTTACAAAATTAAACCTAGTACACAGTGATGATCTTTTTCTTGATTCAAATAGAATTTTTCCCTTGATTTAATTCAAATCATCAATCAGCTGTTCTATGTTTTCAATAAAATCCAGTCAGCTGTGCTGTAAATATTTTTAGAAATGCTTTGATTTAACCATGTGATCCTCAACTCACCGCCGGCGTGATATGTGTTACCGGACGGCCAAATATCGCTGAAAAAATTACACTTTATGAAGTATTGGATGAAGTTTTCATCAAAACTATTGATACTGTTCAAAAGGTGATTAAATTATTTGCAGATTGATACCAATATTGATATATTTATATCACTCTGGCAACCAACCCCGATGAGAGAAGAATTATTTGCTATTCAGTTTTCATTGTCGTCATTTTCCTTCAACAAACTGTTTACAATCAGGTTTGAAGTGATTTGTGCTATGTTTTGTTATAATAACTACTGAAATAACATTGTTAGATTGGAAATAATTGTTTTTATCTTCAACATTATTATTATTTTTTTTTTAATAGTGACTGGTTAGTAAGATTAAAATTGGCATAGGTAGACTAGTGATGTTATTTGAGTTTTTTATAAGTGGAAATTGTTAAAAATAAAAGTTTTATAGAAATATATTCAGAGTTAGCTGTAAAAATATCCTCTTTTAAGCTGAAACATGAATGTACATGAACATGAATTAGCCTATACCATGTTACCAAGGAACATGTCAAATTTTGGCAAAATGCACTAAACCTACATTCAGTTTTATCAGTATGAAATTATAAATTACTATAAAAATACATATAAACTATATATTTTCCAAAAGTTGAGGAAGCTTAGAATAACTTCTTTATCTTGGAATTTTAAATTATTCAATGTACATAACTTTTATAGGTATGGTCCGTAGTAAGGAAACGGGGCTTTACGGACAATCGTTATCTCATTAATATGCAAGGCACGTGCCAAAACCTTATTAGTATGCATACTGTACACTTACGACTGCCATATATGGTAATATAGCCTCATTAGTATGCATACTAGACAAGGTAAACGGCCCGAGGTCATTGACCCCGTCCTGAAGTCACTGACCTTTGACCTCTGCCCTTAGGGTCCTCGTTGATATTCCGTTCACGTATCGGCCCCGATCGGTATTCAAGTCGCATGTGTGTATGTGTGTTGCGTTCTCATTTGCTATTCCATTCTCGTATTAAGACTTCCATTAGTATTTAAACCGCATGTGTGTTGCTTTCAAGTTTAGTATTCAAGCAATGTAAGTCAGTGAGGCCTTGTCTGGGTTACTTATTCTCCTTGTACGTTCTGTTCTCCTGATAACAAGACCTTCATTGTTATACCAACCACGGCCAGTTTTTTTATTTACTACTTGTGTTATGTTAACAGCTTAGGCCTTATTTGGGTTACTTGTTCTCCTTGTTGATTCTATACTCCAGATATTAAGATTTAAAAAAATAATGAGGTAAAAAATGTTTGTACAATTAGTAAGAATCGAACTTGAAACTTCACATTGTGAAGCAGTCGTGTTAACCAATACACCATTAACTCTTTGAATAATATAATTAAATTTGTAATATTTCTGTAGTGCTTTACGTATGTACAATAAAGCTCAATAATGCGTCAGAGGTATAGTATGCGTTTTGCACAGTAAGGTGTTATGAAATCTGATAATGTCCAAGGTTAATTCAGTATGCAGGAGTTGTTTTGTTGTACAACAATGTTTGTGTACACATATGATGGCGTGTAATCCTTTGTTACCATACCAAAAGAAATATTTAATACGAAATTAGATCAAGATTTCTATCTTTATAAATATATTGTATCCACAAAACCGTTGTTTTATTTATTTACAGATGAAAATAATGGTTATTTTGTATATCATAAACAGTATGAGATCAATTTAAGTCCGTATAAAAATATTGTAAAGGAATTTGAGGACAAACATTTCAAGTAAAAAGACAAAAGGTCGAATTGTTGAAAAGTTTTACAAGATCATATTAGACAGTTACCGTTAGAAATAAAATATAATATTGTGGCGGACGCCACGCGCGGCGAAGTATTCAAGCATCGCGTGCGCATGCGCTAGGGTCGGGGAGGGGAGCCGGACGGAGGCAGTCGGGGGCAGTGAGTGGACGACAACGGACGACGACGCCACCAACGGCCGCTTGCCAGCTAAGTAGCCTCTAGTTTAAGCTTTAGCACAAATTAACAAATATGTTTCGGCTAGGCTAAATTAACTATAGGGGGGGGGAGTAGTCCCTTTAGGTAGGAATCAGGTAGCCATCTAAAATGTAGAGTTTCGGTAATTGAGGGCACGAGGGGATCGCAGCCAACCAGTTAATTAAAATTCGGTCAAAACTATATTTACCCGTATGGTACATTAATTTAGAGCTTATCAAAGCTGGTTGTGATTTGTAGGGAACCGTCAGCTAGCACTCACGCGGCCTAAACCATCGGTCCAGCCCGCGCGGTTCTAACGCGGCGGAAACGGCGAAGTTTAATCCAGAAGAATTTCCCACACGGCCTCTGTGATTTAAAACATTAATTTCTAGTCAGGACCGACCTGAACCCGGCATCTTACATATTTGAATCATCATCATAATTAATTTTTTCTTTTTTCTTGCCCGTTTCCCCGCAATTGGTAGCAGAGCGTGGTTGGAGTTGTAAAGTAAATAATTCTTTTTTAAAAAAAGTAAAATAGCAAATCCAAATAAATATGTTTTATTAATGAAAAGGTCCATTAACTTTCAGTAAGAGAAGCCGACACAGACATGTCGGTCACGACACGTCCGTTCACGAACATGTCGGCCGACCGGCAAACATGACTTTCACTCCTGGAATTTCACATTAACGCAATAAATTTGAAAACTACCCAACTTAATTTAAAGCAATTTTGTTTTTCAATAAAATGAGTCAAATTTTCCTTTTAATAAATACTGAGAACAATGACCGTGGGAATCCGGAGGTGCGAATCTGCGGTGTAGACAGGCCGTTATCGTGCGTTCTTAAACCTGTCTATAGGCTGCGACCACGTGCATCCGGTGATTTCAGCATTGTCATTTTCAGTAAAATTTCCTCATTTTTCTCGTAGGCCAATTTGCAAAAGAAATAATAAACAATAAATGAATAAAGGAGAAATTAGATATTCGATAGTTTATATATTTTTTTTCTCTGACACGTGAGTGCATTTAATATCACACCTGCAAACCTCGTGCCCACATATATTAAATTTGAGGAAGAAAAAATATTTAGATTTATATAAATATATTCAGATATCTTAATTGTAAATCTTGCAAAATAAATTTCAAATATTTATCAGAGTTTTTAGTGAATTTCAATTTAGCCATTATTAATGTACGAAAACGAATAGTCTTCTGGACGGCCTTCTACATTCAAGTCATGTTAAGTAGTTTAGAAATAGTTTAATTTTGTTTTATTAAGTTTGCAGCAATTTATTTTAATTATACCTTGGTACAACTAATTCTATGACAAGTACTCTCAAAGCTTGGGTTACATCCAACTATCTAGGAGATTTCACGCCAATTATTTTCCAAGCGAAGTTAATAATAGTGCAGTACTCTTTTCCAAAATAAATAGGTAAAAATCTACTAAAAAGTGAAAAAATAAAAAAAATATATATATATAAAATGTATTTAAAAAATGTAAAAAAAAAATGTAAAAAATGTAAAAAAAAAAAAAAAAAGTAACTATTAGAAGATTTAATAAGACTGAAAATAAAATTTCGCTTGGGAAATCCCGGAGTAACCTGAGTGGAGGGGCAGTTAACTATTTAGTATTGTTTCTTTACAGCTTATAGTAAGTTTAGCATATTTTCTTTCCAGCTAGTATTAAATGTCACCCCAACAAGTTAATAACGGGTCAACGGTACTCCAGTTATACTTGAGCAGTTATCGATCCACATAGTAGAAACCGGTTTTATCCACTCCAAGACACCCAGCCATGTCCAGCTACACAAATAGGCCACCGAGGTCTAGTCTATATTTATTGTCGATTCCAAGTTATCAAAACTCATTTATAGTCTTTACAATTCTCTCCCCTACCCTACGGAATTATTTTAATTTAAAAGAAGAAATGAACAACGACCTCGGTATCCATATTATTGGTGACTCACTCACCAAACGTTTACAATCTTACATGCAATGTAATCAACACCTTATTAATATGAATTACAGAGTGGCTATTCCAGGCGCCACCATCCACAGTACGAAAAATATATTAAAAAGAAATCGTTTGTTACATCCCCAACAATCATTGATTATTTGGTTGGGAACTAATGACATATTCTCCAGTTTGCCATTTTCATGCATTAAAGATCAGTACATTTCATTATTGAGACTAATTAGGAAACAATATCCGGCGATTCATTTGCTAATTTTAGGCTTGCCCATTTTTCCGAGGGCCCAAGCCGAACCAAATATTTTGAGTAAATTGATTAAATTCAACACCTTTTTACATACTTTGTCCAACCCCAGCACAACTGTTATTTTAACACATCCAATAAATCGAAGGGTTTTTTTCACGCCGTTTATCATAGAAACCATAGACCAGATGGAATACATTTGAATGATAGAGGGAACCATGCCTTAGTAAACCTCATTGAGGAAAACTTATTAATTGCACAAACACACTAACGAAGATTACTCACTAAAAGTAAAACAATTTCTTTTAAGTAAATATGGTATTAATGAATCTATGTAAAAAATAATATTTTTATTTTTATGTATTTTGTAAATAATTTGGGTTTTCTGGCTGACCTACCTTTAGTGGTTCAGTTTTCCCTCCCCACCTGATAAATCGAGTGAATTAGTAAATTGCTTACTTTCCTACGGCGTATGAGATATTCTATCAAATTTGAATCGGGAGCAAGATTGAAATGGCGGAAAAGCCTGTATTCGAGTGGGAACAGCTGCCCCACAGGTTTCAACAGAACAGCGCTGGAGACAAGCGCTAGACGCCCTACGTCGCGCAAGACAAAAGCGTGAGGCGTATTATAATAGGGATAGGAAACCCCATACCTTCAAACCGGGTGATTGGGTTATGTACAGACTACATCCCCAATCCAAAGCGGCCGATAACGTCAATTATAAACTTATGCCACAATGGTCCAACCCGTGTGTGATAACCCGATTCACCACACCTGTCACCGTGCAGTTAGTAAAGCCGTCAACGGGGAAGTTTGTTACGTCAGCGCATGTTTCTCAATTAAAACAGTTTTTTCAGCCCCAGTTTTGATATGGTCATGTGAGTGCTATGCGACGGTCCCTAGTCTTTAGTGTAGTGTCTTTAGGTTAGTGTAGTTCTTAAGTTCTATCTTCCCTTATTATTCTTCATTCTATCTACACGTCTTCCCGCGTTTAAATTATCTTCCGAGTGACACCTCTAGTGACCACGGGGTCGGGCGTTTGAGTCTAAGGGGTTTCTTTACGAGGACTCCTCTACAAATTGCCCGACGTCCTGTTGACGTGAGGCGCCGATACTTTTTTAACCGTCTTCTATATCGTTATTAGGGAGAACGCTGCTAAGCCGCTGTGACCGTGGCAAGTTTTAATTTTTTTTTATCAATTAGTTTAGAGAAATCATTTAATAAGTTCCTTAATTTCCGTATAAACAAAAGCTGTAACACCCTTTTTGTGTCTTTTTTTTTCCGTAATTCACTTTTGTTTATGCTGCTTGCCCGGCACACAGCTGGCGGTTAAGCCATCGTGAGGTGAGTCGACACGCCTCAGGATAGCCGCAGTGTATCGCCCAGACACACACACACACACGCACACACATCACCCACACACAATAACACAACGTCCGTTACCACATGTACACATAACTATCTCTATCCTATTCTATCTTCTTTTCTTATCTATTAGTACTTAAGGATGCCAACAACGAACTAGGGATACGGACAGATTATATTAATGAGTATAATAAAGTCAAGTAGAAGAAGCAAAATTATTTAAAGCAATGTATTAGGGACAATGATCAGGAGCAGAGCAAACATGTCAGAATTGACAATGGAAAAAATTAGTTGTAAGAATTGAATTTTCTATTATTAAACATTTTATTAAGTATATCTATTCAGGGTGTTGGCATATAGTATAGTATAGCTGTAAGATTAAATCCTAGTATAGTATTTGGGAGCGCGGTCAATATAAGAATAGACTACACCCAGTTCAAACAATTATTCTTGGAAGCGATAGAGCGGAAAAGGTCGACGAAGGGACAGGCTTATCGCGTTCCATTGTTATATCGGGTCGGCTGCGAGACCGAGGACAACAGACAGACGGACGTTACAACAATACACGACAATGGGGAATTGGATCAAGCCACAATCGGTTATTTTACTTCAATTTTTCACACAACCGAATTTTAAATTTAATAATTAACCTTTTATCCTACCACCTCCACTTGTAAACAGCTTAAATAGGGGTCATTTATTCAAATCACCTGAGGTATTTGTATATTTATATATTACCAACCTCACACACAAACTGACGTAATGCCTACCTTTTATCACCAACAGTTCTCCCATCGCGTTCGCTAACGACCGACGTACGTACAGACAAAGCAGTGTTTCTCTCCAGTACTTATGTTTCAATATATTTAATAAGCAAAGATTTAAGGGAAGTGTAACGTGTGTCAAACAATAAGACTAGGTTTAGTTAGTTAGTTAGTTAGTTTAAGTGTAAGACTAGATTTACTAATTTTAAGTATTGTAATTTAGAGAAAGCCTTTTAGATTTAATTTTCTTTTTATATTATTATTTTTTTAACCTTTATTACATAAATATTTTGCTGTAATTCACCATCCTTTATGCAATCATAATTAATTTAACGCCGTTTAAACCTTAATCAAGTCAATCCTTTTTCTTTTAAATTAGCAAACAATTAGGATTACCTTACCATTTAAGATAGTCGCGGGGGGGATTTTTCGTCCAATAAGGGCATGTGTCAGCGACATGCGAATTAATAACCAAGTGTAAGTCGACTTGTTCAACCAATTCAAGGAAGTTCATTCCAGCCACGCCATCTGTAAACAACAACTGCCCGCCCTTTAGCTATCTTATCGTCCATCGGCTGAGCCCTGGATTGAGGAGGGGCAATCATTCAGCTGTCCGACCACTACTGGTCTATATACCACTCTTCTATTGTGAAACACATTGTCATCTTCTTTGCATTTCGGCATGGATTGCCACATATGACCTCCAACTATGGCGGGTAGTGGCGCATTCAACTTCCTTGAGGCATGTGTTGCCACACCAGCAGTAGCTGCATCTATCTTAGTTACTATTATGTAGTGCACTTAGCCGCTATTATGGCTAACCGATTACATATGGAAATCACTCCCTATAGTCAAGTACCAGCCGACCAAAGAGCGGCGAGGCCACACTGCATTGTTCAGAACAGGTGGAAGATGTGATACCAATCGGATCCATCCTATTATATACACCATTTCGCTGACACATTCCCGCACCACTTCAGATTTAATTTCAGTTCCATCATAGTAGTTAAGATTAATTTTTAGTATAAGTAGTTAAATACCCTTTTGGTCAATTTCTTTTCACATTTTTCCATTATTTAAGTCATAGTATTCATGGTAGTTGTTTTGCCGCGCGAGCCGACACACCTTACCTTCCATATAAAAAAGAAAAAAAAAAAAAAATTTTTAAAGCACCGACCACTGCTTCAACCAACCAACGTTTGACGACTCACAACACATCCCCGCTGAATTGATTTCAAATATAGAGCACCACCCTCAGCCTTGGAGGCAGCGACCTCCCTGCTCGAGGAGCGGTGAACTCTTCAGTCACCCGTTCGGGCCACCCCAGGATTTGAGCCGCGCCTAAGCTGAGCCCTACACCTTCCTCACACCTCACCCTAAAAAAAAAAAAAAAAAAAAAAAAAAAAAAAAATAGGGGGGGGAGATTGTGGCAGACGCCACGCGCGGCGAAGTATTCAACCATCGCGTGCGCATGCGCTAGGGTCGGGGAGGGGAGCCGGACGGAGGCAGTCGGGGGCAGTGAGTGGACGACACCGGACGACGACGCCACCAACGGCCGCTCGCCAGCTAAGTAGCCTCTAGTTTAAGCTTTAGCACAAATTAACAAATATGTTTCGGCTAGGCTAAATTAACTATAGGGGGGGGAGTAGTCCCTTTAGGTAGGAATCAGGTAGCCATCTAAAATGTAGAGTTTCGGTAATTGAGGGCACGAGGGGATCGCAGCCAACCAGTTAATTAAAATTCGGTCAAAACTATATTTACCCTTATGGTACATTAATTTAGAGCTTATCAAAGCTGGTTGTGATTTGTAGGGAACCGTCAGCTAGCACTCACGCGGCCTAAACCATCGGTCCAGCCCGCGCGGTTCTAACGCGGCGGAAACGGCGAAGTTTAATCCAGAAGAATTTCCCACACAGCCTCTGTAATTTAAAAAATTAATTTCCAGTCAGGACCGACCTGAACCCGGCATCTTATATATCTGAATCGTCATCATAATTAATTTTTCTTTTTTCTCGCCCGTTTCCCCGCAATATTTTGGCTAATCTTCCGTTTTAAGAAAGTAAGTTTTTTTGATGATTATTTTTTATATTTATTTTGTAAAAAAGAAACATAGACTATAAACCTATAAAGGAAAGAAATAAAACGAGTCATGTTCATTAATATTAATGAGATAACAAAACTATAAATATCGGTTAGGTTATGAATATCAGATCAGTTCTTTATTTGTCTCTGGTTGTTAAGGTGTTGTCACATATATAACCAGTGGGCATGGAATATGCTTATAGTAAGACTTTGATATTAACTAATAATTTGAAAGTAATACTTAGTAACTGGCAAACAAATATAAATATTTTTATTGTAAAAAAGAATAGTGATAATAAACCTGACAGTTTTGTTCAGTTTAATTATTACGATTGGACAGAATTCAAGAAAAGATATGAAGCAATCGTTGAGGAATTTTGAAAAAGATTTAAGTATCAATATTCAACTTAAATATAATGGACAATAATTCCTTTAGTGACAGAATGTTATAAATTACCAGCTGCTGAAGGAGATCGTCCGCTTGGACAAGTGATGCAGCACATTTTAAGAGACGCATATCTAATGGATTATTTTACCATTGTTAATAAAAAAATTAATGAAGATGAAAATTAAAGATGAATAAATTATACTAATGACATCATCATTACCACATATCATAATAAATACTGAAACAATTGTGTTTAGTTAATAATTGAACAGTCAATAATGGTGGTTGTCGAATCTGCAGTGCTGGTTTGTTTTTATAAAGATGAAAGACTCGTTAAAGTGTGTTGTGCTTGGTGTAATCACTGTTTATCAAATTGTAAAAACTATGATGTGAATGAATATGATGAAATTAAAATAGTTGTAAAGCGTGCAGAGGAATCAGATGAAGAGAAGGAGCAAGAAGTTAGTAAAAAAAGGAAACAATATAAATATATGATTGTCTAATTCGTTCATCATTCGTCTTGAAACATCCAAGGTGAGTAGTTAGATATATTAAAAAATTGTTTTACAAAACAATGTAATAAAGTTGTTAAAGAGAAATTAAAACAAATACAGGTAGTCCTCGTTATACGCGGTAGATACGTTCCGCCTAAGCGCCGCTTATAACGAAACCGCGTATAACGAGTCGGAGCTAAAGCAGGTTACGCCACTGTAGCCACAGCAGGCCGGCCTACTGCTAATTAGTACTGTACGCAATTCAAACTACAATTGACTCCTCTACAACTACAAACTCCTCGTGTCATCTGCGTCGTTCTCTTCAAAATAATTTAAAGCGTTATTAATCATACAGAAAGCCTCTGCCATTCCTTTACTAGTCAAGGTTTTAACACTTTCAGGTTCTTCTTCCTTATCGGATCCTTCAGAAAACCTATCATCTTCTATTGTTAATAGGTCTTCGGTACTTAGCTCTTCTTGTAGTGTAATCAATTCATCAACATCCGCTTCATCTACGTCTGTGAATCCCATACGCTGTGCCATATCCACAATATCTTTTGATGTTGTTCTGACATTTTCAGTCATTTCTACATCATATTTGACGATTTCTGGCCACAAATTTTTCCAAACACCATTCATACATTTAGGTTTCAATTCATTCCAGGATTTGCCTATGATATCAATAGCCATTTTGATGTTGAACTGTTTCCAAAAGTCCTTAATAGATAATTTATCATCAGCATCACAAGTTTTAATCAGTAAAGAAAATGTATGTTTAAGATAGTTGGCTTTAAAAGCTGAAATAACACCTTGGTCCATAGGCTGCAATATGGACGTAGTGTTCGGGGGTAGAAATATAACTTTAATGTTCTCATTTATTTCACTTATTTCAGGATTTAACTTGGAACATTATCTACCAGAATCAAAATTTTAAAAGGAATCTTTTCTTCATAGCAATACACGTTTAAATCATTTTGCAGCACTAGTGAAATATAATCATGAAATATTTTACCCGTCATCCAGCCTTTTTTACTCGACCTCCACAATACAGGCAACATATATTTGTCACAGCCTTTTAGTGCTCTGGGGTTTTCTGCATGGTAAACCATCAGTGTTTTAAGTTTGAAATCCCCAGAAGCATTTGCACCAAAGAGTAATGTGCAGCGATCTTTAGCAGCTTTAAATCCAGGAGCAGTTTTCTCCTCAATAGAAATAAATGTTTTGCTTGGCATTCGCTTCCAAAATAGGCCAGTTTCGTCAAGGTTAAAAACCTGTTTGGCCGTATACCCCTCCTTTTCAATAAAACTTTTAAAAGTTATAGCCTTAAAAGTTTCAGCGCCTACATTGTCTGCCGATGCCGCCTCCCCTGTTAATTTTAAACTGTGAAAAGCGTTGCGTGCCTTGAAACGGTCAAACCACCCTTTACTGGCATTAAAGTCTGGGGCGTTTTGATCATCCTTAGTAATTTCTGTATAGATAGCTCTTGCTTTCTCTTGGATGACTGCCATCGAAATGGGTGCATGGAGCTGATTATAATGTTCAATCCAGTTTGACAGTAGTTTTTCCATTTTCTCCTGTTCCGGGTCTTTGACCGGTACATTTCGTTTTTTCCGTCGTAGTCTGCCGGGCTGCCTGAGATTCGCTTTTGCCCGGCGATTCGCGTACTTTGGTGGCCGTTGGCCCAGTTCCGTTTCGTTCCGTGTTCCAGCAGCTTCGGTCAGGTTGGCCTGGCTGTTCAGTTGTCTTGTGCTGCCTGCAGAAATAGACATGTTCGGCTAGACAAACTAAAACGTAAGTGTTCATTTTGTAAGTTTTAATATCTAATCACCCTTTTGGTGAAAATACTTTTGTTTCATTGAAAATATTAATCGGGCTTAGTTGTGTTTTCAGGGTTTTGTTAAATTTGTATTTTCTTTGTCTAGTTTTGTTAACCTAGGTTTGAGCCATGTGCTCCATGTTACCTTTTACCGTTAATTACCGTTAATGCTTTTTATATCTGCCTTTATTGTCAATAGTAGTTCTGTATAATGTTTTGTTGAGCCTTTTTACAGTTGTAGTTACCGATTTATCATATTTTTGTTACTTGACAATAACCTAGCCTATCTTTAGTTTGATTTTCATGTTATAACCTATTGCCCCTGTATCCATAGCCTAGTTTTCAGTTTGTCATTTTTTTAGTTCATATACGTAATTACGTCTTTTATAATTTGTTAAATTTGTAAATTGGTTTTAAATCTGAGTTTGCCAACATAATTATTCATAACCTAAAGTTAATCTTTCACTGTCTTGTTTGCTCTTCATGTCCAGTTTTGTTAAATCATGCACCCTTATATTTAGTGGTTATGTGTATTATTTTGTTGTGATGGCTGGACTGTGTTTAATGGCTGTGTTTGACCTTGCAGTCCAGGGTCCTTGAGTAGGACGTTTCACCCTCGGCCTGCCGTCCGGGGATTGCCGACCATCCTGCACTGCTAGCCTGGCCTGAGGACCATGTTGGAGCCTGGAGTCGCCCATTACCCGCTCTACAGCTGTGTGGTATAAGTCTTCTGTCCTCAGGTCAGTGTATTCCATGTTTTTGTTTCCCGGCGGCTGAGCTGGGGGCTGTTGAAATTTTTACATAAAAAAAATAAACCAAGAAAAACAGTGAAATACAGGAAATATAAAAGAAGAAAAAAAAGTTTGTGGAACTGTTTAATTCGTGCCTAGGCCTAAAACTGATGGGACAAAGTGGGCAACACAGCCATGGGGACCTATATGTTTTTTTTTATTTAAAGGGAGAAAAAAAACAAAAGACAAACAAAAGGAACTTTTTGGATGTTAATATTTATTTATATTTATATTTCTTGTTATTTAGTTTAATTAGTTTATTTTGTTGTTAGATATTTTAGAGTTTATATTTGTTAGGTCCCTATTGTTAAATTTGTGTTGTTATTTATTTTTATGCTTTAGGCCTAGTGATTTAGTTATTTATTTATTTATTTCGTGTTTGATATTATTGATGTCAGGGGATAATAGAACGGTACCGTGTTATATTTTCTTTTAAATTATTTAATTTTTAAACTTTCACCAAAAGGGGATTATGGGACTTTTACTTAATTTCTAATTCGGAGCTGCCCAGGGATTCCGGCTTACTCCCTGGCCCGGTGGAATTATGGGATTTGGGCTAAATTGCCGGTTTAATTGTTGTTTGCCAGAAGTTTTCTAAATTTTCAATTTTATGTGGGCATTAAATTTATCTTACGTTTTGGGGGTCTCCGGCTAAACTGCAGATAGGCCATGTAGTTGTTAATTTGGTAATTTTGGTTTTTGTAGAGTTTGTTGTTCTTGTAGCTTTTGTGTGTTGCTTGTTATTTATTTAAGTGAATTTGATATTGTGGCCTTCTGCCGTTTGGATTGAGTATTATGATGTTTTTTGGTAATAAACTAGTTTTGCTCAGCTGCCGAGTTTTATTTTGACCCTCCAACTGCCACCCGTGACCCCATCGCTCGACTTGTTTTGAGCCATCCCCCGGTTGGCACGCTTACCAGCTTTGGTGGGGGGGGATGGGTCTCACTCCATCGAATCAGATCTGGACTTAGATACACGTGCTAAACTTAAATTTGTACAAGACTGCACACTCTTACGAATAGTTTCAGCATTTGATCGGATTGTCCTAATATATGACTCTGGAAGGCCCATCACTCTGTGGATATCAATTATACGCTCCCCTTTATCGAGACGTTTTAAAACTTCAAAACGTCTAAGCCATCTGCTATACTCAATTGATTACGACCAGCAAAACTCTCAAGAGTAAACGTACAGTAGTATTGACCCACCCACCCACCCATACACATGCAGTGGTATTGACCCACCCACCTACCCAAACACATGCAGTGAGTGGTATTGACCCACCCACCCAGCCATACACATGCAGTGGTATTGACCCACCCACCCACCCATACACATGCAGTGGTATTGACCCACCCACCCACCCATACACATGCAGTGGTATTGACCCACCCACCCACCCATACACATGCAGTGGTACCATTGTAATACAATAGTAATATAAGTATTACTAAGCCCGTATGGGTGGGCTTCTGGGTGAAACGTCTAATTATCTCTTGTACATACTGTAGATTGTACCTTGATGCGGTTGTCACCGGAGAATTTAGATTCTAGTTATGACACCGGCCACTTAGGCCTAAGTTCTACGACACTAGTGAACTCATATTTAAAATGAACAAATTTTGTTGAGCCTTCGTCCACTTTAATAGTTTATTTAATTTAAAATTTAAGTAAATTATACTTAGTTTGATTTTAAATTACTGCCGTGACTTAATGAAATAGTTAAACGACGGGAAAGATTTGTATGGGCCCCTTTTAGTTTTTAAAATTTACAATCTAATTTTTTTACAGGGTTAGATTAGTCAAGTGATTAAATGACACTCTCTAAAGAAAGAGAATGTCTAACACGTTTATTACTTACATCTATCTGTTTCTTCTCACGTTTTCCCGACATTATAACACAACTCACAACAATATTGTTCACAATGCCACGCCACAAGAAGTAAATTGTACACCACTAATGCGAATAAATAAACAACAGTGCTCGAGAGAAGGAGACAGATAGACGGGTGGGGCGCAACTGAGGAATGTGGAATGTTGGTGGGTTGGTGTTGGTGGGGGGTCCGGCCCATCCGCGTATAAGCGAAACCACGTAAATCGGGACCGCGTATAACGAGGACTACCTGTATGTATTTTTTTCTATATTAAAATACTTATTTTTTTCTTTTTTTAGATGGAATTCATATGAGACTTTCAAGGATTTAAAACTAATGACAACGATTTTATAGTAAAGGAGCTTGCTTTATTGTCCGCTGATGGTCAGGTGTATGAACTTCATTTATTTCAACCACCATGTGAATTCAATAAATTGCATGCTCATTTACAAAAACAAGTGGTGTGGCTTGAAAAACAATATCACTGTCTTTTCTGGAACTCTGGAATTAAACATTACAAAGAATTAAAAGATATATTTAAAAATATTAATTTAAATGGAACTTTGTATGTTAAAGGTCGAGAAAAAAAAATATTAAATTAAATTCAGAATTTCTAGTAAATGTTATTAATTTAGAAGATTTAGGATGCCAAATTTAACTATACTAAAAAAACAATCCAATTGTAATTTGATGAAACCTTGTCATTTTAATCATAAATTGTATAATTGAGCTTACGTGAACGCTTATATGTTATTAGAGTGGTTTAAAAGTTATAAGGAAATCACAGATAGAGTTGAACAGATAAATAAGGCTATAAATGAGTTTTATTGTAATGGATATAAAAATTTGTCATGTGAATCATTAGCACGTCTACAGAAATATTTCATAAATAATTTGGGTGCAAAGTATGAAGGTTTCCTCTCTAGAGAGGGTGCAGAGCCCACAGTATTGCATTTCTGGTGATATAGGAGTGGATGTTGTAGTTCTAGGTTTGGTGTTCACTATCGCATGCATTATTACATCAAGGATACGTAGTGCAATTACAGTCAATACACTAAGAGTTCTGAAAGCATCTCTGCAACTGTTAGTGGGTTCAATGTTAGCTAGGGTTCGGATTGCTCTTTTCAGAATCACCAGTCAAAACCAGGGGAAAAAACAGGCAAAAAGTGTTGTGGAAATTGCAGGCAATAGGTTATATGCTTGGTTCTCTTTATACCAATACGGCATCCATTAATGGTTGCTACTAGAGAATGGACACTACTAGGAAGTCTGGGGAGTCCATGCTAGTCAGTGTCCAGATGCTGTCTAAGGAAGAGAACCGAGTATCGGACTTGTGAATTAGCTGAAAATCAGACCAATACACTACGTGGTTTGAATTCTATGTAAAGCTGTAGGTCCCTTAGTTGCTCTTGGCTATTGAGCTATTGATAGCCCTTTCTGAGCACAAGTCGAGCTCAGTTAATATTCAGACTACACAGGTCATCCACACTCATACAATCATTCATATTCGTCTTAAAATATGCACAAAGTTGTGTCGGTGTCTCATATCTGCGTAATTGTTAGTACTCCTTGTAAGTTTGTTTTGCCCCCTCTTCCTCATATCACAAGTCCAAATTTAGGTATTTTTAAATATGTCAAAAGTATGCTGTTTTCGTACTGCCAAGATTGCTTATTAAATTTGTTTGTCTGATTTGAAAGAGGTTGGTGTTCAATTTTCTGCATAAGTCGTCAAAGTGTGGAGTCCATGTCAGTCATTCATCCAGTCTTAATATTCGATAATTAGCTTGCATCACCACTTTTACACCATATTTAGACTTCTGGTACTCTTCTACCTAAGGAAAACTATTTATTTTCTGGTTGTACAAGATCATTCCAATCAAAATATTAATAGGCTAGTTGAGTACAATGTAATGTTTATAAAACTATAAACCTATTTACTATGACTATGTACTATGTATGTATACCGTAGATTTATTTATTCTTAAGACGCCGATCATAAAGATATGGGCAAATATGGATTTGGAATAAGAGTGATGAGTGTATGTGAGGTTCATTGTTACAGACTAAGGCCAACTATTCCTTAGAAAGTCTAATTAATTGATATCCCAATGACAAATGAACAATATAATTTCTTAGGACTTATATTTGTCCAATCTTTGTTGGAATATCCCTGAACCCCCGTTACTTAGTACTGTACTCTTACCTTGTAGGAGTTGACTTGTTAATTTGGAAGATGGTAACCAAGCAGCTGAATGCGTAATCATCTTGTGTTTGTTCTGCATGATGAATAGCCACTGGAAATGTTCGACCTTCAAGATATAATGTGACTGCGTTGTTGAAGTACTGACTGAAATGGTCTACATCCATTGTAGCTGACATCACAATTACCTGCACCAACCAGTTCAATTTACTTAAAACAATCCTATATCTGCTTGCATATAAAATATATAAATGTATATTAACCCATTGCAGATGGAGAAAACTCGAGGCACACTGGACATAGTAGCCGGAGTTTTGCCGCACCAGCTAGGCTCGTGTACAATTTGCCGTGCACCGACAGTTAACGCTCATTATCTTTAACTGTTTTTATCCATTACTTTAAAAGAACATGTATTTTTACAAAATCATTAATAACGTATATTCTTAGATATAAATAAATTAAACTTGTTTGTGAACATCTAGTATCCACCGTACCGAGTGATACACACAAATTTTTCTCGTTAACTCAAACAAACGAGATTATGAGCACCATCTACCAGAGTTGAATATAACTAATATACAAATAACTTAACTGAATGACTGTAGTCAAACACTTTCTAGAGGCATCAATAAGAACTACAAGAAGTTTGTGGTAAATATAGACCTACGACGTATGCGTCTTTCGGCCTTTGGTTTATCAAAGAGAATATAATCAGTAGTTACAAACACAAAATGAAGGAAAATCAGTTAAATTTTTTAAGAAAATAACCTAATAACAAGCCCAATGTATAATTGATCTATCTTATCAATTTTGCCAATATATAAGTGAAAAATTTTATTATGAATAAGTAACAATATTAAATTAATTCTTTATAGTTAACAAAGTCAATATCCTAATGTCTAGATAATAAAGCTGTTCATATGCATTCTCGGATTTCTACACACAAAAAATAACAATTCTTATTGATCAAAATATAAAATGAAATAAGATGTCCCTTTACTCTAAACAAATTACATTAGACTCCTGATAAATTATGAAAATCTAAGATTACAATAGACTGGAGTATTAAATGACACTTGTTAAAAAATTTGTAAGCTCCAAAATTGTTCAATATTTTAGTGTTAATGAATATTATATCTTTTGTTTGAGCTTGGAGGGATAAACTGTATGTTGTAAGTACCATATTTCTCTGTAGCCATTAAAACATTTGCTGTAACTCCTTTGTTACTGGAGTGCTAAGATTATCTGTACAAAAAAATTTAATGGAGTTCATTGCATGAAAATGGTCTACTGGCGGACAATGCAGAGCTGTCAAATTAACTCAACTTTTACCTGCATAAGAGTATGACTGAAAATTCGTGTGATTATGTGATTCGTTTGTGTATGTTACTACTACTCTGGTGTTAGTGAACTTGTCTTCTAAGGTAAATTAGAGTTAGAACAGGAGTGGCAAAAAGTTACAGAATGAAGAATGAAATTACTAGTGATTAGATTAAATGAAGAATTTTGTAAAGAGGAAAATACTTTAGTTTAACATTAAAAGAAAGTGAGAGGAGATATTATCGAGGAAACGGAAACGATGAAGTGGGAGAATTAGGATAAAAGATTAAGAAGAAAACTAAGAGAGTAAGAGAATCTAGTGAGAAGAGAGAAAGTGTGGGGAAGCATTAGTAAAAGAAGTTAGGAAAACATGGTGAGTGGGATTATACATCAATCAGATCTTGCAGACTACTGGAACCTACAAATAAATGATGATTATGACATAAAATAACAAACCACTATCTTATTGGTTTTTGTAAGTAAAAACATCTTGAACACTGTTTCTGTTGAACACAGTCAAACTCATTATCTCTGTCATCTTCAGTAAAAAATATCTAGTGAAATAAAAAGATTTTAATTATTTGTTACCTTTATGAAAACTTAAAAGCCATTTTCATTTAACACTAATCACAGTAAAAACAATGGCAAACAGTTAAAACCTTATAGAGGTTAGTATCAAGAAGTCAGTGATCTGTTTTAGTTTTTAACAATGGTCAATACTACACTAGATTTATTTAAAAAGTTATAAAGCAAAGTTATACATTTTAATACCAAAAAAAAGGTCAGTCATCATACTTAATTATTACATATACTTCTGACTCAAACTTATTTTCTAAACTTGGTCTTGACTGACTAAATTTACCTTTAATTCATGGAAATTCCCACAAGCTCTATTCTGTTGAGCTTTTTTCACAATACCAAACAAAACATCAGTCTGCACAGTGCGTTCATGAGCTTCATCCAAGATTATTACATTGTACGCTGTCAGATTATCGTCTAAAATCACAGATTACACAAATTACTTCCTAATCAATTAATTAAGACTAAAATAAAAATAGTAAACTGATACAATAAAATCTGACTGCAACATTTCCCCTGTTTTCTAACAGCAAATGACAATATTTTCTAACAAAATATGTTGTAAGCACAATATATTTCATAGGTGAAGTAGGACCTTATTAAATTGGATTAAAAGTGAGTGAAGATTGTCCATTACATTAAAGTTAGTTTTAAATCATATACTTTTTATGAGAGTTAATGACACAAATGAAAGAACAATCCTTTATTTACATATGAATATAGTTAAATATAGAAGTTAGTGTCTCTAGGCAATGACTGATATGGTTATATATACGTCAACTACAGGTCATTGTCACACTATTCTCTCTAGCCATTTCTTATTACCCTCAGTCTTCGCGGTTCTGGAACAGAGATAGTGATATTTCATGATGACTTTGGCTAGGCGATCCACAATTTTCAGGACTGAATGTGGCCGAAAGATTAAGTGACCCTTCGCTTACGCAGGCACGCCCTTTCTAATAGGCTATGCCATCTCCCTAATTCATACAATTCACAAAAATGAACAGTAAATATAATCTTTTAATTGGATTCTAATTATGAACTATAGATGCAGTTTCTTTTTAAACAAACAGAAACACTGTATAATTTTGATAACTCAATAACACGATATAAATAAAGTTATGTCAAGTAAAGTAAAAAATGTCAGAATTACTTAGAGTATGGACTTATTTAAAATATTATTTCGTATTTTAATTTAAAATAGCAAATATTTTTAGTTTGCTACTTCTTTTGTAGGAGAATTTACTCTCCTCATGTAGCATGTCAGTGTATGTCATGAAATGTGCTGACATTTAAGCAAAGTCTGCTATAATGAGGTTTTAGTTTAATTGCTTTTAAATCTTTAGTCACAGACTAAATTTAATCTATAAATGACTTACAAATATCTAGAATCTTTTCTTTTTTTGTTGTAGCTGATAGAGAAACAATGTTAACATAGAAACCACAGCTTTTTCATCGTATGATGTAATTTATCTTGGATATTTTTTACTTGGTTAAAATAAATAATTCATGAAAAATGGGAGCAGAAAGTCTACACTTCCGGTTTTACATAAATCACTTTTCTACAAATTTAATGTTTAAAACAACAACCAATCCCACATTTGTAGGGACTCCTTATCAATAAACCCATATAATCAATCAACTAATGTACTCAATTCATAATCTTAATTTCAGAAATCTGTTGAGTATATTTTCATTTATAACCAGGAAAACTGATTGATAGTTTTTATTCTGTTCCTGGGAACTATTATTCCATGTATTTGTTTCTTCCTATTTCAATCACATTCTCTTGACTTTCATCAAGTAATCTTCCATAAAATAAAATGTGATTGTACAATAAAATTAGTCCCAACACTAAATTGCCGGCGTAGTAGCTCAGTGGTTAAGGCTTCGGACTGCGAAAGACAAGGTTCAAGGTTCGAATCCCCACTGAATCAACGGTCGATTCAACAACGTTTAGCACAAGCAACGTTTAGAAATGCTTGTTTAGCAACGTTGCTGAAACAAGCAACGTTTAGAAATGTTTGCTGTTCCACAAGGAGTTATTGCCTTCCCTGTGAGTTATTGCCAGTTCACTCTTCCTGACAATTACTTTTGGAATTTTATCAGCTGATGTGACAGTAATATCCACAATTGCACTGTTTTCATTCATCCACTAGCTGTGATCTCAGTTTGGCTGACTTAAGGAGCTCAGTGGCCTTAGCCCATTGATTAGCATAGTCTGATTCATTAGTTACTATTCAGACAAGACTACAGAGCTTGATGACTATGGAACATGTAAGTTAGTTTGAGATGTTTGATGCATCGTACCAGCGACAAAAACACTATTTGTGATTTTAAGTCTTTTCATGCCAGTGTCCATATATTAGGGTCAGTGATTTTTTTGTAAAAATTACAGACGTCCATATGGTGCCTACACAGTTTTGTTTTTCTACTCTAAGCATACCAAAAATAGTGCTTACATAGTTTTGTTTTACTACTCTTAGTATAACAAAAATAGGTACTTATTATTTTTTAGGCTAATAACTACAGAGAGATAAAGAATAATAAACACTACTAGCATGAGACTGCTTTAAAAAAAAAAAATGTACAAACCCCTTACCTAACATTGCTTCTCGAAGCAGCATTCCATCTGTTAGATATTTTATTTTAGTCTCCTGAGACGTTGTATCTTCAAATCTAACTGAGTACCCGACAAGAGTACCTAACTTAGTGTTACTTTCCATTGCTACTCTCTGTGCTATTGTGATTGCTGCTACTCTTCTTGGCTAAACAAACAAAATTAAACTATTATCTAATAATGTATACTGATTCAATTACGCCCAAGGATTCTCTAGTGTTTTCGAACTCTGTGACCTTCTTAGTATATCAAATTATTTTTATACTAACTTACTTAGATGGTATTCTACTATCAAATACTATTATCACTGAACTGTCAAAATAAGATTCCCACACTTAACGATTCACCTAACAGCTATAGTCACGTGGTTACTTAGGGAACTCATTAGTCATCAGGTTTCGGACCTTCTAACCTGATCGATTGAAACATTACTGCATAGAATTTCCCATCAACTCTATGCACACAAGCTGGATCTTTTTCGCTATGTCCGCACATTTGGGAAAGATTGTCCACCAAATCTAGAACTAAACTAAATTTAGAAACAATGTACCTTTGATATTGGTCACATTGTTTTTACTTTCAAGAAAATAATAAGCATCATCGCTTTTATTATCAATCGGCGCCTTCTGATATTTAGGTTAGGATTAAATAAACATAACCTAACATGTTACTTGCTGATATATGTACAAGGGTCATTTTTAAAGTAAAAACCGTTTTCTAATAGTGTGAGAGAAACTTTATTAATGGATATAAATGATATCACAAATTATCACACAAATCACATTTTTGTTTCTCTTCTCTTTCGTTTACGAGGCTGCCTGAGACCGCTCTTGCACTATCGACTTGTTACTTTCGTGGCCGTTGGCTCAAGCCTTGTTCTGTTCCGTGGTTCTGGTTTTCGGTTCAACGGTTTGCCTGGGTTTTGGTAGTGAGTTTCCATCTACCTGTTAACATGGTTAGGTGCGGCTAGAAAGGCAATTAACTCTAGGGTCCTCGAGTAGGACTTGTTCCCTCAGCCTGCCGCCCAGCCGTTCTTCTACCATCTTGACTGTGCTGGCCTGGCCTGGGGACCATGTAATTGAGCCAAGTTACGCCTCCGATGCCCTTCTGTCCTCAGGTCAGTCCTTTCCATTTTGTTCCCGGCGGCTGAGCTGCGGGATGCAAAATTTTAAAAATAAGCCTAGGCCAAAGAAAAAAAAATCAAGTGCACCGGAGATGAACGATACACTTTTCCTGGCCACAGCCATTTAATAACTATTTTTATATAGTGAAATTTATAGTTACCCTTTTTAAATATTTAGTTTATCATTGTTATTTATTATCTAATTTGTTACTGGGAAATTTCTAAATATTTATCATTTGTTTTAATATTTATTTTTTTTTAAAGTTTTTTGAATTGTTTATCTCTCTTATGTTAGGCCTAATTATAAAGTTGGTATTTAATTTGTGTAGCGTAATGTTAGTCTGGCATTTCGTTAAAACGGTACCGTGCTACATTTTCTTTTTAATTTCTTAATTTTTAAATTTTTCATCAAAAGGGACTTATTTAATAATGTTTACTTTTCTTTAATTCAGAGCTGCCCAGGGATTCCGGCTGACTCCCTGGCCATGGTGGAATCATGGGATGTGGGCTAAATTGCCGGTTAATTGGTTTTGTTCAAATGTCTAAATTTCAATTGTAAATTCTCTTAAATTTTGTCTTTCTAGTAACTCTGCAGGTAGGCACATCTGTAATATTATTTATGGTATTTGTCGTTTACCAAATTTGTGTTCGGTATATTATTTTGTGTATAATTTGTACTTCATTGTTTATTTTGTGTTTCATCATGTATTTTCTTGTTTTTGAGTGTAATTGATTGATATTGTTGAATTCATTAGTAATAAATAGTTTTTTTTTCTCAGCTGCCGAGTTGTGATTTGACCCTCTGACTACCGCCCGTGATCCTATCGCTTGTCTGGTTGAGCCATCCAGCTTAGGCACAAAATTTCCAGTTTTGGTGGGGGATGGGTCTCAGTAGTCACCATTAACATTGACACATTTTTGAAGTCGTAGTACCTGCTTTTGGTATCATCAAAGAACTCTCCCGCCTGACTGTTTTGGAAAAAGATGAAAATCCGATAGTGCTAAGTCAGGACCCTATGGTGGATGATCCAGTATTTCCCAACAAAACTTGTTCAGTTGCGTCAGTGTTCTTGCCGCAACGTGAGGCCGAGTGTTGTCATGAAGAAGAATGACGCCGCTAGAGAGCAGACTCCACCAGCGGTTTTGAATAACGTGCCTAAGCTTCAATAATGTTTCGCAGTATCTTTTAGCATTTATTGTCATTCCTCGTGGCAGAAAGTCTATCAGAAGAATACCTTTTTGGCCCCAAAAAACCCGTGGCCATGATTTTTCTTGTTAAAGGCTTGAATTTTCTTGGTTTTATCGGGGAGTTTGAATGATGCAGGAATATAGTATGCAACCCACATCTCATCACCGGTCACAATGTGACTTAAGAACTCATTGCCATATCTGTGATAGCTCCAAAAAAACAAAGAATGTACCATATGCTTGGCTTTATGTTCTTGTGTCAACATTTTTGGCACCCATCTCGCACACGTTTTTTATGATGCAGTTTTTCAGGAACAATGTTGTAAACTACTGATCTTGAAACTTGGGAAAATTTCTGACTTCGTGAATTTCTGACTGAAGTTCGTCATTAGTGAAGCTCCGATTTTGGCGAATTTCCTCATCAACTTTTTGTGTCAACTCTTCATTGATGACAGTAGGCCGTCCAGCTTGTTCTTCATCATGAACACTTGTCCTTCCTTCATTAAAAGCCTACACCATTTTCGCACATTTCCATCATTTATAACACCCTCACCATAAACTTCAAGAAGCTGTCAGTGAAATTCAGCAGACGAACATTTTGTTGCATTTAAAAACCGAATAACTGAGCGTACTTGACAGTCGGCGTAATTATTAATTGACATGGCGACAAACAAAGCAGTATAACCACACAACCAACATCGGCAGAGACGTGAAACATAATGACGGCGTTGACGGAAACAGGCCAGTAACAACTGACCTTGAATGGACGTCTCGTGACCAGAGGCGCAGACACGTTGCGCAATCGGTTTTTACTTTAAAAATGACCTTCGTATATATACATGTGAACTTTCTGCTTCGTTTGACCATTAATGATTGCTAAACAAATGCAGAGTAATCCTGAAAAAGACACTACAAGTCTTAACTATTAAGAAGGGAGAGTTGACTAATTGTAAAACTCTTGATCCAGGACAAAATTAAAATGTTTTGATGTAGCCATAAATAAACATGCTCCAAACACAAACTATGATGTGGAGATAGCTACTGTAATTCTAAGTACCCTTCTGAACTTTAAGCTACCAAATCATTATAATGGATCATAGTATGGAATTTTCTTAGTTTAAAGTTTAAATCATCGTTATATTAAGATTAAGAGCTAGCAGTGAGCAAGGTTAGGGTACCAATGTATTTTTTTCACTTTCAGGATCCCTTTAAATTATTCATCTTAAAGTATGGTTTAGAGAATCTGGATTCCTAAATAATAAGAGAGTACATTAATAATTAAATTTCAGGTGAAAAGAGTAGATGGTATGTTGGATTGACTGGCAAGAAGGCTAATCTAGAAGAAGTCTCATAATATAACGCTCGTCTCCATGTTTCATGACTACTTACAATGAAAGCATTTAAATAACTTAAAACAAGAACAATAAAATTAATAAAATTTTGTTTCTTGATTCCATAGGTCTTACATTTTGACGGTTTTGTGTTTATGTGTTTCATTATTAATTAGGCTAAACTTATTAACTTTAAAGTTATACTAGGCGCCTATACAGGAGAAATATTAATAGTCTTAAAATAATAGTGAATTATATATCAAAATACTATCCATTATTTTAACCCAGATTTAATGTAAGTAGGAAATTGCTGTCTGACTCAAATATTAAAATGTAGCTACAATAATCTGCAAACTCCCTGCTGGTCTGACTTTTTTTAATTCAATTTGAACAAAACTTGCAAGGTTCAATTTCGTTTCTAGAGTAAATAGGTCCAGGCTTTTTTCTGGCCAGTAAATACATTACAAACTCGATTATTCGGCCTTGCTTTATCCAGCTGTCCCTGTCATCGGACTTGACAATCAGACCAAAAGTACTTTTGTTATTGGATACAACTAAAACTACGTGGAAGCACTATTCAGCCCCGCAGGGCAAATCTTAAAAGTTTGACTTTTGCATCTCTAATATTGCAAGCGCTGTTCTTTTAACTTGTTGTGTATTACCGGTTGTCACTGCTTAATATTCCTGAAACTACGAGCTGGCAATTAGTTTACTTCTGTATTAGAAAAGCTGGAAGAGTCCATTCCTCATTTTTGGGGACGTGGAAGATATGCACTACATACACACTTTCACTTTTGTTTACTGTGGCAGAGTGAAAACACATTCTTATGCATTTTCAATGTAGCTACTGTACGTCCTTTTAAAATCACTAAAATTATACTGTTAAACAAGCTTTTATCTAAATACAATACGCGAATTCAACATATGTAACGTTTTATAATCGTATGTCGTGGAAGATCAGAGATTTCGACAATGTGCTGTATAGTAGGAGTTGTTCATCTTGTTAAAATTCGCCATGCTTTCGCAATTTGTTTGCAAACAATTGTAGGGGCCTCTTTCTCCCCACCCTATATAAATTATTGAATCTGGTTTTGTTAAAAAACCAAGTTTTTTGTTATTTGTTTTATCTGGCTTTAAACCTAGACTTCACCTGCTGCCACATTAGGCCGGATATCTGAGGTTGAAACTGTTGAATGAACCGTCTTAAATGGTGTTATAAAACCAGCTATTAAGGAGCTAAACAGCCAAAATACACTTAGTCAAGTTTGAAAGAACTAAAATTAATAAAAATAAGTTTTAAATACGATAGCTGGTAATGTAGGGAATTGCTGTAACTCAGCTGATGTAGAGATTGTATGTGCCATAAGTTCTGCTTACAGTTCTCTTAAAACTAATGTGGAGTCAACTAAGTTGACTAAGCAACTAAGTGGTTGCTATCTAAGTTGACAGTACTGGAGAAGTTTGGACTGTCCATGTCAGAGAAGAGTAAATGTCTCTGAAGTATGAGACAAGTCAGTTTGTTGAAAATCAGACCTATACTAGACGGTTCAGATACCAACCACGATAAACGATTGATTCCTAAGTTGCCATGGAATTTATTACGGATCTGTCGACTTTCAAGCTAGTAACGAAGGTCAGTTAGTAGACTAATCAGTAACAAAAACAACAATCATTCATATGCCTCAGACACATTTGTAACCCATATTCACATATATATCTTGACAATTGGCATCTAAATAATAAATAAATAAAGTTAACTAACCTGGGTAATAGCTATCATCTTATCCTTTTCCAATTTAATATCATGCACAAACTGAGGTATCTGAGTCGTTTTGCCACTTCCAGTTTCTCCAATCACTATAAGAGTACTATGCTTATCAATTTCTTCTAATAATCTGTAAGAACACAATTTTGCTGCATTATTTGTTCCCAAGTCAAAATACACTTAAGAAGATATATTTAGAATAGGCCTATTCAACTATTTGTTACATGTGCAACAATCATATGGAATATATGGATAAAGCCTTGTGGATTGTGAGCAACAATCTTCCATCCTCTTTTCAAGCAATTACTAATATTATTTCAATGTTGTGTTTTATTTTCTGTGTATTAAATTTTAGCTTTAATGGGCTAGTGGGAATGGATTACTATAAAGTAATAACTCATTAACAGTTTTGCTACAAATACACATACAGTGGTATTACCGAAACCGCCCACCTATACACATACTAATGATGACCTTCTCACGCACCCAAACATGTACGGTGGTATTAATCCACCTGCCCACCTATACATGTATGCTGGTTTTGACCCATATGCTCACACCTACATATTCCGTGGTATTGACTCACATGCCCACTCATACATGTACAGTAGCAATCAACCCGCCCACCCATATTTTTAATGGTATTGACTCACATACCCACACCTACATGTATGGTGGTATGGACTCTCATGCCCACCCATACATGTAAGGTGGTACTGACCCACATGCAACTACATGTAGGCCTACAGTGGTATATACCCACATGGCCACCTACACATGAGCTTCATTGATACAAAATACTTAGAATTTCCTCAAAAAATATTTTGGACTAGGAATGTCAATGTCATTTCTATTAATTCAGAGATATTCACATCCTAAAAGTGTATCTAATCTGAATGCTTAACTAGACAAAACAAGATATATTGTATTACATTTCAATTGGTAATTATTATGTACTTTCTTGCCACTTCTGAAAATATGTTTTCTTTCTTGTTGAAAAAGTGTCAAAATATAAGGGTATATCTCTTGAAGAGATTGATTTCACACCGGAAAACTTGTTTCTTACAGAAAAATCGAAAAACTATTTTTTATCTGATATTAAAAAAACTACTTTTCAGAAATCATTATTCATAAAAAGGTTTTTTTTCATTTAACACGTTTTTTAAGCTAAACACGAATATATAATTATTTTTTCAATAAAGATAATTTTTTGGCCTGAAAAACACACATTTTACTGACCTAACTGAACACAACCTAACTGTCTATTTACTCAGCAAAAATTCGTAATATGGTATGTGTTGAATTTGGGTGTTTGGCGGGGGTGAAAGCCTGCCAGTCATCTCTCCAGCGATAATGTAGGTGAATTCATTTTTATTAACTAATAGTTGGTCTTAATAAGGATCACGTAATGGCCACTAATCGCAATCCACTGTAGAAGTAGTTTTTTCTTAAACCTTTTAGTGCTATGGCCTCTAGCCTACTGCTATACCAAAAGGTGCTGGGCTAATATAGGCATAATTGCAGGTTTAAGAAAAAAAAAATCATAAAACACTTATTTGAAAAGACATCTTTATGAATTTTATGTATTTTTCCTCAGAATAAAATGTAGAATAGTTATCTACTGACATAAATCCTCAAATATAAATAAAAAAAACAAAAATTCAAAAAATTACTCATGAAAAAATGTTTGTTTAGTTTTATATAAAATAACAATAATCTAAATAATTATGCTAAAGAACAACAATTATTCTACAGTTTACAAAATAATTCAGTTTTTAATCTAAAAAAAACAAGCGAGGAACTAAAAAAAGAGTAAAACACTACCGTTACTAAAAAAAGTATGAAAATCGTAAAAACAACAGAGTACTACTAATCAGTTCATAAAACACTTATTTGAAGAGATATCTACATGAATGTTATATTAATTAATTCAGAATAGAATGCAGAATAATTATCTACTAACATAAGTCCTAAACTAAAATGAAATAGTAACAATAAAAACAGAAAAAATTATTACTTTTTTTTGTAAAATTACAATATTTAACTTATTTTTCAATTAATATTTCTTATTTTCCTGCAAAAGAATAATAAATATTCAACAGTTAAAAAATACTGTTTCCAAAAAATGGTAAAACAGTGCCGCCATCAAAATCAATCTTGTGAAACATTTCAAATAATACTACAAATAGATTATAAAAAACTTATTTGAATAGATATTAGTATTTTTTTATATTACTACTGTAAAGATACTTGTTTTTTTAACTTTTGTCCTAGACAAAATTATATAAATGACAAAATTACGCTGAATAAATTGATGAACAGATAAACAATTGTTTACTTCCATTATGTAGATATCCATGGCAACAAAGTTTGTAAAACACTATTCATTATTTTAAATACTATACAGTAATATAAAACTAAAATGAACACACTATCAATATCAAAACAGTAATACAACGCAGTATTACTGAGGAAAATGATGCAAAAACAAACTGCAACAATGTATTTATTTGTAGGCTTTATTCTGGACGTAAACAGACATTTATATGTTCTTATTATGTCAGCTACGAACAATCACAGATAACCACCGGAGTCAGAACTAATACTTTGAAGTTTTTAGAACAGGAATACAATGTTAACGGACATTCTAGTTAAATAATTACGTCGTACTTTATAAAATATGTAGCGTCGCTATTTGCAACTACCGCACTTTTAGGCTTAATTGCACTGTCGCAAATAGCAAAGCTGTAGTACTAAAAGGGTTAATATATTGAGAAATAATTGTTATAGACAAAAAGAGTTTTCAAATTTATATTCAGCTCAACAAAAAACACACCAAATTTAAAAAAAAATTAAATATCACTAATGGAAATATGTAAAAAATAGTATCAATGTAAAAGTAGTAATATAGGTTTTTACAAATGTTTCAGTAAAATTCGTGATTTCCGCAGAATAAAAAGCATGTCTCGCAGAAATATAGCCAAATCCTGACCCATTTCAGGCAAACTTTACAAATTTAGTATGGTGGCAAGAAACTATTTAATAACCTTTCAATTATTACTCCAGACAATGCTAGGAAGGAGTTGTAAGGAGCCTTCCCAGATTGTATTGGTTATGGAGCAACAAATTTGTTTTGGCCAGTCTACTACAACATTTTATTGGTTGAAATTACAATAGTAGGTTGTTTAAATAACAATCGCATGACAATTATTTTTCGTGATAAGACTTACCTATAACAAAATAACTACTTTCGTTGTGGATCGCAATAAGAGGTTATTACACAATCATTATAAACACCAACTAGCCCATTAACCACATAAGGGAATTCACATATATTTTGCTGGAGAGACAGCTGGTAGGCAAACACCTGAATTTAACACAAATGGCAATTTTTGTGAAGGATATGTTAAGATTGATTATGAACTGTAAGGCTAGGTTAGGCTTAAGAAAGGATTTTTAAGGGAGAAAATAGTAATTTTTCGCAAACCAATTACATAATCGTGTTCTGCATAAAGAAATATATTTGATGAAATAAGTTTCCAAAAATAACAATCTTGACATTTTTCTCACCAATCATGTCTACATCTCCTAGGTAACATATGCCTATACGCTGCGAAGCAACTAATTTTATCCTGCGGAATACTCGTTTATACTAAGAAATCAACGTTGTGCATAAATAGTCCTACCACTTAGCCTAGGGATTTTACAGCATTCTTCAAGTAAAACAAGACAGTTTTTAGTTGGAAATAAAAATGCATTGGCATCCTTGCCTCTCTCTCTTCCTTTGATAGAAAACCCTGCCTTTTAACATTGATTTTATATTCTTTACAGCTTACCTTCTTTTAACTTTGTAAACTGGAAGCATTTGTCTGGTTTGAAGAATGTTGGGCCTGTATTGCTTGGTAGAATCTAGATTGGGTTTTTTTGGACTAATGTTAAAATTAATTTTGTTTTGATTGGGTCTTTTTAAAGAGGACATAGCTGGCCCCTTTATCAAAGGAAATACTTCCATGCTGCAGCCCTCTTCCTGTACTAATTCTTAAGTATATTAATTAAGACGGATATACTCCGTACAATGTAGGCACTGCTTACGTACTATGTTAACCAACTGTCATGCAGGACACTAAAAATGCAACAATCATTAATAACAAACGCCTATCTTACGAAATTGTATTGTTTTTTTTTTGTTTTTACATTTATAACCTAACAATGTTTACATATGACCAAAATCCGATATAACCAAAAAGATCATATGTGAACTGTCTCATGTCTGTACTGTATTCTGTATAACCTCACTTGTAATTTTTTTTTCCTTCAAACTTTGTACTGCTTCTTAAACTTTGTATTGCTTCTCAAACATTGGAAGCAGCCGAAGAGGTAACATCATAGACCTTCTATTATATTATTATATGTATAATAGAAGGTCTATGGTAACATATAGTACCGAAGCATTTATAAATTACTAGCTGTACCCGTCCGCTTCGCTGGCCATAATATTTAGTTTTATTATATAATCGAAATGTGTAGCAAGCTTTCACTTTACACTGCATTTTTCCACTATTATTAAAATCATTATTTAATCTAATATCCAATTTAGAACAGCTAATGTAATATATAATTTACTACTATTGAATTATATATAATAATGGATATATAATAATTAAGACCTACCGGGTGCAGGCCTACGCACCCCATCAGTCGAATGAATATAATGTAGTATTTGAACTGGGAACAAAATGTAAATACAACGAAGGTCTAATTCTTGATCTCCTCTTGGTGGGAAATACTTGAAGTAGTGTGTGCTACACTCTCAAGGTGAAATGTAGAACTACAATAAATCAAAACATATACAGTACTGTTGTTGTGAGAACTTCAATCTGCTTATGGCATGTGAAACTACATTAAACCACATAGTCATATGTTTTTTGTAAACAATTCAGATTCTCCATTTGAATAACATGGAATCTTTAGGAGCCTGTGGGGCGGGACCCTGTGGACGGATCTGCATCAAACTTCACAGAAACCATCTCGGGAGTATACAGGACAACATCCTAAAGTTTCATGGCGATCGGTTGGATAGTTTGGCAGCGCATAAACTTCAAACATATATATATATATATACAAACATCCTCTTTTATAAATATAGATTATGTTTTTGAGTCGTCTGTTTTTTCGATCGGACCTTGAAAACATTTAAGATTCAAGATCTTTATTCGTCAAAAATGGTACGACACTATAAAGACTTCGTCATACATTAGACACCTAATAGACAGAAAACAATTGACAAGAAATTATATAATAATAATGAACATGTGAAAATATTTTTTTTTAAATTATTTTCTATGAAAAATACGTTAAATTAATGGCAATGATGAACTATATCTAAAATTAGGGTAAGAGTATAAATTAAGTATTATCAATTTGTAATAGGCTTACATAAAAAGTCAGTATTATTTTTACAACAAAATGCCATGGATTAAAAAAACAAACATTAGCAGGTTAATAAAAGTTTTAAAAAATACATGTGAAAACATTTTCTTACATAGTCTAAAAAACGTGAGTTAATCAAACTTTGAACATAAACTGTAAAATAAATACTGAGGCCTAACTTAACTAATAATAACAATAAATAAAGTACCTACATACATAAACTAGAATAATCCTCAAATTGAAATAGGACTATATCTAAAAAAGAAGCAAAAGACAATTCAAATAGGCCTCATCAATTGGATGACTTGTTGGTAATTACATGCATGTAAGGTCTATGTGTGTTGAGTATGTCGGTGGATGACTTGTTGTTGATGACACAATAGAAATATACCCACCCGCCCACCCATACACGTACATTGGCATTGACCCACCCGCCCACCTATACACGTACATTGGCATTGAACCACCCGCCCACCCATACACGTACATTGGCATTGACCCAGCCGCCCACACATACACGTACATTGGTATTGACAGGTAGTGTTGACACACCTGCCCACCCATACACGTACAGTAGTATTTGACCCACTCGCCTACCAATACACAAACACTAGTATTAACCCACCCGCCCACCCATACACGTACGGTGGTATTGATATGCTCAAGAAAGACGGTAATAGCTCACGGCTACATGATATGCTCCATCTGGTAGGGTGTCGATGTACTGTATTCCAACCTACACGAGGTACAGCCTGCCTGGATAATGTGGTTACTAACCTTAAACAGGACATATATAGCGTAAGTGTGCTAAAGGTACCCCTATCGGATCATGATGTTATAATTACAGAGATATTCAATCCATGTAAAGACGACCCTCAGAATGGGAGCCTGCCACCTTTGTTAGTAAGACCAATAACTTACAACAAAATGGAACTTTTCAAAGAACAGCTAGCCATTGTGAACTGGGAGACACTGACGTGTGGTAAGAATGCTAATAATATGTGTAATGTACTTATGACCACAATAATAAGCATTATGAGATGGTGTCTTCCCTTAAAACCCACTAATAAACTACTAATGCCTAAAAGAAGAACTGGTGGCTGGTACACTCCCCAACTTGAGTCACAGAAGAACTATGTTATGACCTTGTACATAGTGGCTAACAATACCAAGAACCATCTCGACAGACTAGCCTATGTTTCTGCAAAAAATATCTACAAACAAGCAATTCAAAAAGCGAAACGAACAGCTAATGAGCGTTTCATTGAAGCTGCTGGGAACAAGATCAAGGCTGCCTGGCAAGTGGTGAATATGGAAATTGGCTCAGCAACTAGAGCTAAAGTTGTACATACCCCAGATGAATTCAGCAACTTTTTCATGGATGTCGTCCCGAAGATCAGAAGTGATATTGTTCCGGTAACTGTAACGGCGGAAGAACTCCTGAGAAACACAGTGGTCAGTTATAAGCAGAGCTTTGAGAGGCAATGTCTGGGGCCTAGTGATGTTGCCAAAGTTATATCGAAGATGAAGTCATCCAAATCAAAAGATATTTATGACATGTCTAATGATCTGTTGAAATATGTAGCTGAAGTTCTTTTAGTGCCTTTAACATGGCTTGTAAATACATGTATTCTTGAAGGGAATTTTCCCGATAAACTAAAAGTGTCTAAGCTTATATCAATTTATAAATCTGGGGATGTTAAGGAGGCAGCCAGTTACAGGCCGATCTCTTTGGTTCCTGTCATTGTCAAAGTGGTTGAAGTGGTTATCAAAACCCAGGTTAGTGACTACTTTGAATCCAATAAAATCATATATTCAGCTCAGTTTGGTTTTAGGCCTGGTATGTCCACGGCCGATGCAGTCGGAGTACTTGCCTCTTCGGTGATTGAGGGTTTTGAGAGCGGCCTATCCACTCGAGCCTCACTATTTGACCTTAGCAAGGGTCGACCGGGACATACTACTTAAAAAGCTAGAATACTATGGTATAAGGGGCTAAAAAAATAAAATATTTGAATCTTACCTTACAAATCGGCAGCAAAAAGTCTTTGCTAAAGGTTCAGCGTCAGCCGCTACCAGGGTTGAATATGGTGTGCCGTAGGGATCGGTACTGGGCCCATTCCTTTTTTTGATAATGGTAAATGATTTGCCTGATAAAGTATCTGTTAATACTGTTATGTTTGCTGATGATGCTACATTTTTTAAGACAGGCAAAAATCATCAGGATCTATGTAATTATATGGATAGTGTAGTTCTTAACGAGGCTGCTGAGTGGTATGCTGCCAATAAATTCTTTCTTAACATAACCAAAACACAAAATGTAACATTTTCACTAGATTTAAGTGCCCTCAAGGAGGCTTAGAATAATAGTTTTGTAAAACTTCTAGGCATTCATCTTGATCCCAAATTTGGTTGGGATGTGCATATTTCAAAAGTTTGTTCTAAGCTCTCCAGAGTTGTTTATATGTTGCGACGTCTTAGACACAGCCTACCTAGTCAATATCTTAGATCCTGTTATTTTGCTTCCTTCCACAGCATTTTGCTTTATGGAATCTTGTATTGGGGTAATGGCTCAAAAATAAATGATGTGTTACTGGTTCAAAAAAAGGCTGTGAGAATCTTGGCAAATGCAGGTGCAATAGATCACTGTAGACCTCTGTTCCAACAATATAACATTTTAACTGTTATTAATGTATATATTTTAGTTAGTTTATGTTATGTAAAAAGGAATCTAGATAATCTCACATTATCAAATCAGATCCACAACCACTTTACTAGGTCAAGCCATCATGTTTATGTAGAATATAGTAGGCTAAGTAAAACTTTAAAGTCCTTCAAGATACTGAGCATTAAATTGTTTAATAAGTTGCCACTTAGTGCTAAAAGTGTAAGTAATGAAAGATTTGCAAAGGTTATTTTGGACTGTCTATTAGAAAATCCAATGTATAATATTAATGAGTTCCTAGAAATGTCCTTTGATGAAATAATGTTACCTTTTAATGCTTAGGCTATCATGCCTTTTTTAACCTATTTTTAACTTAGTTGTAAGGTTATTTGACTCTGTCTATTACCGTAAAATGGGGTGAATAGAAACAATTTTCAAATTATAAACCCTGTAACTTTCTCATTTTTCAATGAAATACATTGAAATTTGGCAGAAGTTCCGGTCTCTACCCCAGGAACAAGTTCCACACACAAAACAAATTTTAAATCTCTTGAAAGAAATTTGAAAAATTAAAAAGTTGCTGTTTCTAATCACCCTACAAATTGGGGTGAATAGAAACAGTGTGTTAAATACCTGTCTTTTGACCTTATAACTTGTGTAGGGTGATTGGAAACAGTTTCAATTACTAAATATAGGCTTAAGGTATAAGAAAAACTCTCACATCTTCACACAAAAAATTATATAATATATAATGAACAAAAAAGAATTTTTGCTAAATTAGTACAATGTGATATCACTCAAATCGTCCTGGAAGGAAATAGTGCCCTGAAATCTTCCAGAGGTGCAAAGAGTAGGCTTTGATAGGATGCAAAGTATGTCCTGCTTATTAAAAAAAGCCTCCTCATCAGTCTCTTCGAACTTTGTTACACTGGACTTCTTCTTGAAAAATACTCCTACATAACCATCACTCTCCACTTCGGTAACTCTGGTTACATATAGCCGGAACGATGTCTTCTGCTTCCTCTCCACTCTTACAACTGCGTAGTCTCCAACTTGGAGGCAGGATGGGGATGAAGGTTTGTCTACATCATATGGGTCCTCTTCAGAGGTGGTTGACAATTGAAATTCTTTGTCGCTGTCTTGGATTGAGTAATCCGATTCATCATGTGAAGACTCTTCATCAGGATCAGGTGCAGCTGCCTTTTTCTTCTTAGGTTTTACTTGTCCACTCGTAGAAGGTGCTTAAGATGGTCCTTCTATCTGTAAAACAAAAAGAATCAAACCACCCAGAAGCAGTCCTATTGTATCTACAATTTCTAGGCCCACCTACCCTCCAGCTGTCATACATATTCAATGCCTTGTATACCACATATGGGGGTAAAATCTTTCCATCGCCCGCTGCAGCAAACATTACTGATATAGATGCTTTTGTCGAGTTCATCACACGTTCAGGATATTTGCATCCCCTTCTCGTAATTACAAGGCGCCTTCCTGGATCGTCGCACAAATTTGTCTCATCATAATTCACAATGTGTGTTGGAGGGAAATCTTTAAGTTCACGCTCTAGCTCATCAAAATAAGCATTCACAGTGTCTGGATTGACAGCAGCTCTAGCCCGCTTTATGTTTTGACACATCCTTGCAGATAGACTCTTGCTATGTCGCTTCAGAAATCCATAGACAAAATCACGACCTGGTAGATTATTCTTGAAGGTTCTTACAACTTTGCCTTGTCTGTCAAAAATTCTTTAATTAGCAACCTTAACGTCACGGGATCTATAGGGTACCCCCAATCACCGCAAATTTGTAGCCTATCCACTATTAACCTCTCTTCTTCCACACTTAAGACTGTTTGCCCACCTTTTTTTTTAAATTGTCACCTTTTTTCAAATGCCTGTACAGAACGCTGTAATGTATTCCTGACTTTACAGCGGCTTTTCTAAGGCTAACACCATCCTTAATTAGTTGAAGGGCCGACTGAATTTTCCCTGGATCATGTTTTGAATGACTATTTGTACTTACATACTTTCGAGGCATCTTATTTCATAAAATTCACGTTCAGCAGCAGGATCTGTGAAAAAAAACACCTTTGTAAATAAATAATCTCTTTAAAAGTACATTGCTCTATGTTAGCAAAAAAAAAAAAAAAAAAAAAAAAAAAAAAAAAAAAAAAAAAAAAAAAAAAAAAACGGGGCGTGAAAAGTGTGGGGTGAATAGAAAAAAAAAGTGTTTCTATTCACCCCACACACTGTTTCTATTCACCCCACAGATCAGAAAATCTTGTCACTAAAGTTTTTAGTTTTCGTTGTCAAGGTAACATAAAAGATATCAAAAAATGAATGTTATTCATTGTAATAGTATTATTTTCGACACATACAGCTAGGTTTATAGGTAAATATGATAAATTGGTTCATACTTACATGCAAAGTTTGTGGAGCCAAAAAACATGTGACAAACATAACCTGCTGAACAAAACACAAGGAAAAGCTGAACAGTGTTGCCAACATATCAAAACACAATTTCCCTGTTAGTTTGTTAAGTGGGCAGACTGGAAATAACTAAATATCCCCATGTAATCCCGTCGGTAGCATTTTCATAAGCAATTTAGTATTTTTCTAAGTTTTGTTGCTATTTACCCCACTGTTTCTATTCACCCCATTTTACGGTACATGTACATGTTTAATGACAATAAAAGATTATATTCATCCAAATAAGAAAACTACCATGTCATACATCACTTTGGGCTATTCAAACTATGTACAGCAATAAGAGACTATTCAAATTTTGAGTTAAGATATTCATCTATGTCATAGAAGGCATTTTTTGCCAGGTGTCTGTGAATAAAAGTTTTAAATTTTGTGTATGGTAAATAATAGTAAAAGGTAATACATTAAAAATCTTAATTGAAGTTAATTTGAAGCTGTTTAAATTATACACTATTGATTACTTCCATATTATTACCATCATTCATACGAAAGTGATTGAATGAGAAATAAAATCTAAATATTGTGGTAATATACTCCACAGTTAGTCAGAAAATGTTGCCAAATGTATATAATGTTATGAGAAAAGAATATGGATAGGAAACGTTTTTATTCAGGTTTTTTTATATTATTAAAGCTGCTCATCCATGGTTTTTGAGGAATTTCTTATTGGAATTATAATTTAAAATCGATATAAGTAATCAAACATTAAAATAAACGTTAAAATGTATTGGAATGTTTGATTACTTTATTGATTTTTTTAAAAACCCTGTTAATAACAATTTCGCCTACAAATTTAAAGAAGGAAAAATAAAATAAATGCCAAATGGTTTTAACGTTTGAGAAATTCACGAAAATTGTTGTTGAAACAGCTAAGAAACTATTCGATAATATTTTTAAATGGTAAACAAAACATTAGAAGAACAATATTTTTACTACTCTGGGCGCAAAACATGACCAATTGGCACAGAAGCTCTATGATATTAGTACGGGCTGAGAAATGAAATGAAATAAAAAATGTTTTATTTATCGAGGCAAAGTTAGGTCCTCTCTTAGGCCTACCATACACGGAACGATTGGTTGGACGATAAAAGTCGGCCGAACGATCGTTTCAGTTTCATCTGTTGGCGATTGTTCTCCACACATGTAACGATTAGTCGCCAGAGTGCTTTGGTCCGTGGAGGGTCGATGGTAGTGGTTTGGTTAAAAATTTTCTGTGTTTTGTTGCTTTGTGTGAATTTGCTATGTTGTCATCAGAGGATCTAATGGCTTATGCTGTAATTGCGATGTGTGCGAAAAAGAAGAAGAAGAAAAGAAGCTGTTGGCGCAAGGATTGGCTTGACAGAAAATCATACAATGATGTCAATTTATTGGAAGAATTGAGGTTATACCCTAAAGACTGGAAAAATTACCTACGGATGGATGAACCAACTTACCTGGAATTATTGTCCTTGGTGGCACCATTCATTCATCGTCGGTCGGACGATACCCCCACTCACATCAGTTTCATCGTCAGACCGGCGTTGGTTGGACGGCGGCTGATGAAAATCCCATCAGTTCTCCGATCAACGATTCGTCTGAACGATTTACCCACTCACGTAACAATCGATCTGACGATTCGAACTGTTCAGACCAAATCGTCCAACCAATCGTTCCGTGTATGGTAGGCCTTACACTTAACCTTAACAGTTAGTACAAACAAATCCGCGAGCTCGGTTAGTCTGGGCATTGATTATATAAACATACAATAGATAAACCATCCAATAGGAATATTTGTGCCAGTAATTTTGTTAGTTTGTGTGGCCCGCAACCACAGCTGGTTTAAACTGCATTACATTTACATGGGACTACACTAGCGCTCCACAATGGACCACAAAAACAGCTGATATTTTGAGACTCAAAATTTAACATTGGATGGGAAATCTATTTGTGTATAAAATCAATGGTCTGGGCCATCTTATTTGTAGTAGTGATACATTTATTTAATAATTAATAACTTACTTCCAACTGTATAGACAATTTGATACAAATTATTATATTATACAAGGTATTAACAGTTCTACACCATGAAACATTATCTTACTGAAATAACCTTTAGATTTTACTCTTTGGTGTTTCAAAATGATGATCAGAGAGCACGTGATTTTTATCATATGTTATTGACAGACAGTTGCTTTCTGTCAGAGTCGAGTATAATATTTTTAGTATTAGGAAGGCCTTTTATTTAAAAACCACTGAAATTTTAGTTGGAACGCAGATTTTATTCAAAATTAATAAATTTGTTTGATCAATCGTAGAAATGAGGCAAAATACAACAAAACCTTCAGACCATACTGAAAACTCTGAAGATATGGAGACAGATGAAGAAGTAGTCCTAGATCCACAACAAGGTAAATTGTGGATAAATATGTAGTTCAGAATCTGGTGGTAAAAGAATTTCATGTGCATGAATGATACAAAAAGTTATTCAACTATTTTTAATCTATTTGTATCTATTTTTAATGAGATCTGTAGATCTCATTAAAAATATTGGACCTGTTATTGCAGGGGTATTAGCAGCAATAATTAATTTAAGTTTTGAAAGTAGAACTTTTCCCAGTAAATTGAAAGAGGCAATTGTAATTCCAATACATAAGAAGGGCAGAAAAGATTTGACAGATCAATACCAATTGCGTTATTGTCAGTTTTATCTAAGATTATAGAGAAACGTATAAAAGCCAGATTATTAAATTTTTTAAATAATAAACGTTTTTTCAACTCAAATCAGTATGGGTTTACGAAAGGGAAAAATACGGAAGGAGCAATTTTAAAATTTACAGAACGTGTATACAACAGTTTTAATGACAACTACAAAACAACCGGAATTTTTATAGATTTTTGCAAAGCGTTTGATCTAGTCAATCACAAAATATTACTAAAAAAGCTAGAGTTATTAGGCATACGAGGCAACATGTTAAAGTGGTTTGAAACTTATCTAGAAAATCGTAAGCAAAAAGTTAAAATTTCAAATTGTTTTAGTGAGGTAAAAACAATAAGTGCCACAAGGATCGGTTCTTGCAGCGACTTTGTTTCTTATTTTTATTAACAACCTATTAAACTTGAGATTAGAGGGAGAAATTATTGGTTTTGCGGATGACATTGCAATACAGTATGTAGAGACAGACTGGGAGCTTATCTGGTTAAAAATGAATGCTGATATGAAAGCAATTAGGGGATGGTGTGAAAATAACAGAATGGTGCTAAATGCGTCCAAAACAAAATTTATGAATTTCGATTTAAGGGGATATAAATTCAATTCCCTTTTAAAATTCCATAAGTTTGATTGTTCGGAGCAGTTGTCTTGTAGTTGTGAAGTCATTGAACAGGTGGATAAAATGCAATATTTAGGTATATGCATTGATCAAAGCTTAAGCTGGAAACCACACATTAATAGACTACAAGGGAATCTGAGAAATAATATTAGACAGTTTTATTTTCTTAAAAGTTTTATAAATCAGAATTTACTGAGAACATTATATTTTGCGTTAATTCACTCGAGAATAAATTATGGGATAGAAATCTGGGGAGGTTCAGGTATCGTAGCAATAAATTCACTTAGAGTGACTCAAAACCACTTTGTAAGAATTATCGCTAACAAACAAAAACGTGAATCGGCTCTTCCCATCTATAGCCTAAGCAATTAAAGATTTTACCGGTTAGATATTTATTTGTTTTTAAAGTATTGACAATTTTTTTTAATAGAAGTGGCAATAATGACAACGACAACATTTACAAGAGAACAAGAAGGGAAACTTTGGCTATATTAATCAAACCTAAGGTAAAAAAGGCAATTTTCAAAAGAAGTTTTTCCTTTTTGGGTCCAAAATTTTTCAATGTCCTGCCTCTTCAAATAAAAAATTGTGTTAGTTGTTCTATATTTGTAAATAAAATTAAAAGATGGATTTTTGAGGTAGAAGATATTGAACAATTATTTTTCAATTGTTTTTAGTTTAAGAAGTATTGCTAAAGTTTCTTAGTGGTGGTGTTTTTGGATTGTGCACGATGTAGTCGACCAGTGGATTAAGTTTTAATGTTAAGTTCTGACCGTACTTGTACATTTTACAGTAATTTATGTTGAGCTAGCCACACCTACTTGAAAAGTGGCTAGTAATTCCTAAGAAACCAAATCGTAAATTTTGTAACATTCGAAGGAATAAAGATTATTATTATTATTATACTATCATAAGAATAAAAAAGTAACATTAAACCTGGACTATATACACATTTTGCTCTGGTAATGTATGTGTCTTTAATGTCACTTCTTTCACTATCAAGATTGGGTTTTTCTGGTATGTTTCATGTAAAAGTCAGGTCCGAATTCTTTGCATATTGTTATTATGACATAAGCAATAGCAACTGACAAAATAAAAACATAAAAACTGTTTGAATGTTGCTTTTATTTTATTTATTTATAAATGGCATCAGCCAATTAATGCATGCATAATACAAAAAGATGGAAAAAAAGAATAATACAGTTCACAGAAGAAAATCAACTGGATTAACAGACAGCAGTAATAAATAAATATATTAAAGTTAGAAATACTAAATATAAATACATAAAAAACCATATATTGGCAAAAACAAATAACAACTGCACTTACAAGTAGCATAATTATCACTCGGTTATAAAGAAATATGAATAATATAGGCCCTATATAAATTTAAAAAGTAAATCTACCAAACACTTATTTTTAAATAATTGTTTTTTTTAAACTAAAAAAGAACGTTAGATTAAATATATTTAGAAGTGCAACAATAAATATGATACTAAAGTAATAAATTAAGAACAATGAATAATAAGTGCTATAACAGAACCATGTGGTTCTGGATTTTTATGCAAACCATAAAAATGTTATAAGATAAATAACAAAGATAAGATAATAAATATTTAAACAAAGTAGTTAATAGTAATAACGATAACAAGCAATTAAAAAAACATACATGACATCATACCACATAAGAAAACCATGTAAAAAAATAACAAACAGAAACGAACAAATTATAATAAATATTTGACAAGGTATTTTGATAACTCATAGTGATAACAATATAACTAATACCTAACACTATTAATAAATAACAACAAACACATACACAAGTACACATATACAAATGTATAATATATAATAGTTTACAGATGATCTGTAATGTGGTTGAACCGTTGAGACATCAAGCCTCGTTTGAGAGGACCTGAAAGACCCGCCTTTTGATTTTTTAATGCTATCACAGAAAAAATCACACTCCGGAGCAAGTCGGTTCCCCAGTCGTACCAATCTTACTAAGGGACAATTTAAGCCAAAACGTATATTGCATATGATGACACACAGAGGTCATATGTTCGCAATCAAGAATCCTTTCTCTTAGGTCTGATATCAATGGTTTAGCTTCATTATTACCAATGTCATTGGTTCCAGCAAAGAACACTGCTGCATCATTTTGTCCAAGGTTCATGCACTCTGTTTTGCAGCTAGCAGTAACACTTCCAAATTTAGCACCTGGTTTGATTGTACTTATTATTTCAAAAGAACTACGATTTACAAGGTTGCACGCTACACTTCTACAATTATTGTCCATATATAGATGCACTCTTCTCCTGGCCTTTGTAAATTGTTAATGTAGGCTTATTAAGTCCAGATTCATGACAGGTTACATTGTCATTTACCTCATCTTCTTCCTGAAATAAATGAAATAAATGATTTTATTCAGTCATTATAAACAAACATAAAACAAAATATCAACTCTGAATATCAACTGCCACAATCTCAAGTAACGTGGCAGTGCTACAACAATATTTACACAAAGAAAACTAGAGTCCAGCTTGTACTTTCAACTGATAAGAGAGTTGCTCCTTGTGTCGTCTTATCTATTAAACTGGAAGTATAATTATGTAATTGTATATTATGACTATTTAACAAGTTTAAATGTTAAGCTATTACTTTATGAATTATTACAATGATAGTGACTTACATTTCTAAAATATTATTTACATAAAAATATTTAAAAACTATATTTGGTAACGATGAATAACAAAGTAACTAATACATAAAACTAAACCTGATTTCATTTCTGTATTTAATAAGCAGTAAGTGTTCATATACATGATATACAAATAATATATATAAATTTAATAACATGATTTAAATTAATACATTATTCAGAAAAGTGATATCTTCATAAGTGAAAAGCCATAGTTTTATTTTCTTTGAATAAAGCTTCACATTATTAATACTTTTAATGTCGGATGGTAAACTATTGAAATACTTTGGGCCTAAATAATGAAAGGAATGTCTAAAAAGCGATTTTTTTACCTTAGGTAAACGAAAAGTGTTGCTACTAAAACTTCTAGTGTTATAAAACAAATTGTTTGTCTGAGTATTTCCACTCATAATAAAAAATAAACGTAACACTTTAAACACAAATAGGTGCTGGAGGGGTAAAATACCTAGGCGGAAAAATAAAGGAAAAGAACTTTCACGTTTTTTCATTTTTAAAATTATTCTTAAAAAGTGATTCTGTATCACGCGTAGTTTTTTAATGCTATAATTATATGTCCCGCCCCAGCACTGTATTCCATATTGCAGTCTAGAATCGATTAAGGCAAATTATAAGGATCTTAATAGCTTTTCATTACAAAAATTTCTCAAAAAATCAAAAAATAGAATTTTCTTAACGATAATTTTAAGTTTGAGTGCAAATTGTTAATGTGTTTTTCCCATGAAAGCTTTTCATCAAAGAAAATACCAAGATATTTAAAATGTTTTTCCTGGTCAATTACTAGACAGTCACAATTTTCTGTTACACAGTTTATCTCATGATATTTTAAGCTTGATAGAAAATTAAATCCTCTGAAATCAAAATTGACAAACTTAGTTTTTTTAACATTAACTTCAATTTTATTGATTGCACACCACTGTCTAAGTTTTCTTAAATCGCTTGTAAGAGCGTTCCAAATATTGTCAATATTTTTCATTGTATAAAAAATTGCTACATCATCGGCAAATGCTCTTAAAACCCCATTAAAATTAAATTCTAACAGATCATTAATAAAAATTAGGAAATACTGTATTTGTTTTGCAATGGAGGAAAGTTAGCAGAATTATCCTGCATTTGCTGCTGTTTATTACTCATTTTAGTTTCAACAAGCTCCCATCTTCAAATTAGATATAGACCTGCCTGCATCATTTACTACCAGATTTTAGGTTAATTTTAATTTAATATAGGTGAGTGGGCGAGTCAATGCCACTATACCACGCACTGAATTGGTGGATCAATACCACTATACCACCCATTGTATGCATGGGTGGGAGGGTAAATTGTTACAGTACTACTAGAGAGTGTCTGTGGGACCGTTAATTATTGTCTTTTCCAAAATGTTAGAGTAAGAATGAATACAAGGAATCAAGAGGAATCAATTAACACACCTTATACAAATTATACATTTAATTTGATAAGGTGTGTTAATTTACATAATTTTTTTTGTGGAGAATTTTTCGTTTTAGGGTGGTGATCCCATTAACGTTGCTGCCCCTTTCAAAAATCTAACGGTACACTTGAATTCAAGAGAAGACTACCTATGATACACTTCTTAAGGTGGTGTAATCGATTTTCGGTGAGTTAATTATTTCCCAATTTTATAATCAAAATTAGTTAATGTACTATACCTTCCCTTGAGACAGGAAAAATAAAAAATAAAAATCGTTGTAACCACTACATTAAAACTTGTGGCCTTATGAAGTAATGAATTTAGCTGATTTTAAATCAATTAAAATACAAAACCGTTAAAAATTAAAAACATGTTAATCCCTCCAGTTATGTGTAAAAAACGTAAATTTGTACTTTGAACGGTTTTATCTTTTAGTTGATTTAAAATCAGTTAAATTCACCACTTCATAAGGCCAAAAGTTCTAATCTAGTGGTTAAAAAGTTTTGTTCTATTTTTTCTGTCTTAAAGGAAGGTACATTAACTAATTTTTATTATAAAATTGGAAAGTAATTAACTCACCGAAAATTTATTGCACCACCAATTTAAGGTGTTGCAAATTTAAGGGTTCAAAATCAATATTACATATTTTGTTTTTGCAGCAGTGACTCTATAAGCGTTGTTTTTTCCTAATCTGATTGTTATTTGGATTCAGGAGAAGAATACATTTAATTTTTTACCCCAGTATGGATACAGGAAATCTCATATTTTAAAATATATTGTTGTTTGGCCCATGATATACAACATTTGAGTTGAGTAATTTAAAAATAAAACATAAGTGACAGGGAATTTGTATTAAATAAAAGCTTAAGTAACTCCAAGGTAGATAAAAAAGAGAAACACTTTTGGCAAGGTCCTTTAAAATCAACCAAAAAAATTGCATCAAATTCTTATGCCGTTATATCAACAGTTCTCTCAGTTGAGAGGCTCACATTGATCATTTGGTGAGTAAATTAAATTCTGGCCTCGGCTTTCAAAAGAATGTCCTCATTTATCAATGCTGATTCTCTAAAAGTTATTTTTCAGCACATATAGCTTAAGTAATTTCAGTATATGGGGAACTTCTTCTTTTAACTTAAACAGAATATTAATATTACAAAAAAAGCAATAAGAATAACTTTGGGGAAAAAGTTAAATGAATCAGTGAAACAACACTTAGAATTAAGTATAATAAGAGTTTACAGTTTATATATATTGGAATGTGCTATGTACATTAGGTGCAAACATTTTAAAGGCAGACAAAATTGTCATTTTCACAAATATAATACTAGAGGGAAATATAACTATACCCTGCTAATACATAATTTAGAATTGTATAAAAAAAGACAACATATATGGGAATACAGCTCCTGAATTATATTTCAAATAATATAAAAGAAAATCATAATGATAAATTTAGAAAGAAACTTAAACGTATATTGATTGATATGTCACATAATTCATTACAAGAATTTTTCTCTGACCAAAATTATAAACTAGTTAATTAATTTAAAAACAAATCGGTTTATTTGTATCATTGATGATTGTGTATTTTCATTTATAGTGACACAATTCTATGTGCATATATATATTTGTACTAATATGAATAAATGACATGAAAGCAGTTTTTGATTGGATAACAAATCAAACTTATCCTACTGTCTCTGTTATACAAGTAGAAGATCACTTCACAGGTTTCTGTGAAACCCTTGCAGAGGTTATCAGGCTCAATTCACCCATCAGGACTCCCTCAAGATTTACCTTTCCGAAGTGGTTTAGTGCCGAACTTAAGTGTATGGTAATCCAGAAGAAAATAAATCATAGGCGCTTCAAAGAGACTGGAGATCTATACTTTTATGATATCTTCAGAGAACTTAGAGATGAATGCAAAAGACTTTCCAAGGAGTGTTTTCGGTGTTATATTGACTACATTGAATCTACCGCACCTAAGAACATCAAGGTATTCTGGTCACATATTAAGAATACCAAGACTGTAACGACTCCGTCTAATCTGATTTATGATGATATTGATGCAGATGACCCTATCTCACAGTGTGAATTGTTTGCAAACTATTTCTCCTCTGTCTATACCAATGCACAACTTCCCCCTACTGAGTTTGATTTTGGAACATCTGTGAATTTGAGTAACATTACTGTAACTGCTCAGCAAGTCGAAACTAAGCTTGGAACACTTGATCCTAATAAGGGAATGGGCCCTGACCTTCTACCACCAGCTGTGATAAAATATTGTAGCTCCGTGTTAGCTCCGCACATCACCATCTACTTTAATGAGCTACTCAGAAATGGAACCTTTCCTGCTAACTTGAAGCTAAGCTATATTGTGCCTATTTTTAAATCTGGCGCTTGAGACAAAGTGACAAATTATCGACTCATAGCCATTCAGTCAGTACTGGCCAAGGTATTCGAAAGCTTGATACTTGATAGCCTAGCTTTTGATCTCAAACATGTAATTACTGATGAGCAACATGGATTTAGGAGTGGACGGTCGACTTCTACTAACCTCATAGTACTCCACAACTATGTTATCTCAGCTTTCTGTAGACACCGTCAAGTTGACTGCATTCTTTTGGATTGTTCTAAAGCTTTCGACAGGATTGATCATAACCTCCTTGTGGCCAAACTCAAAGGCTATGGAATAACCGGATCTTTACTTGAATGGCTGTCTAGTTACATGACAAATAGAGGGCTGATTGTCAAATTTGCTGGCTCATACTCAAGGAGGTTTTCTACTGCATTGGGTGTTCCTGAGGGGTCACACCTAGCACCGTTTTTGTTTAGTATTTTTGTGAATGACATATTTGGCATTATCTCAACTAGATGTCTAATGTTTGCAGATGACATTAAGATATTTACTGAAGTTACCTGCTTGGAGGATTGTGAGCGCTTACAGAGCACCCTGTGTTCTGTTGAAGTCTGGTGTGAGTGTAATGGTATGGACCTGAATGTCAGCAAGAGCGCCATTCTCACATATTGTAGGTCAAGTGTACCTATTGTATCTGATTACACTCTCCTCAATTCTCCTCTGAATAGAGTTCATAAATTGAAGGACCTGGGAGTAATTATGTCCTCCAGCCTTAGCCCGTGGGATCACATTTCATACACATGTTGTAGAGCCAACTCTCTTATGGGATTCTTGTACAGGGCATCCTGTGACTTCCAGTCTCCATCGACACTGGCTATACTTTTCAAGACCTTAATACGACCTATCCTAGAATACTCGTCGGTCGTCTGGTGTCCATATCAAGCTTGCCACATTAATATCCTGGAGTCTGTTCAGATTCGAGCCATAAGGCTCATAGGCATGCGTCTAGGATACCAATACCTTGAGACACCTGTTGACTCTCTTAGGACCACATTTGGTCTCCTTCTCTTGGCGACCAGAAGGAAGATGGCTGACATCCTGCTGCTTCACAAGTTGGTGAATGGTGCCATTGACTGCTCTGACTTTTTGTCCATGATTGAGTTTCGGATTCCGGCGTCTACTCGCTCCAAGGACATATTTGCCAAACGAGCATCTTCTTACCTGTACAGCCACTACAGTTGTGTTCCCCGGATAACGAGAGAGGGTAATGCTGTGTCTGATGTTGTTGAGTTTTTTGGTTCCTCCCGCCAATCATTTCGCAGAAGCCTCATGAGATTATTGAATTCTGCAACCTGAAAATCTTGCAGCTTTGAGATTTGAACTTGTGGGGTGAATGTGATTATACATAGTGTGGGTGTGTGGATGGGTTTTATATATATTGATACTTGTATAAGTTACCATTGTTACTCATGTCTCATGTATCTTGCTATTTAATGCATTTATGTACAATTAATCTGTTGTTATTGTATTATTGTCACCTAAGTTTATCATTGTTCATTATATTGCATATTTACATTATACAATGCCATTTTTGATGTACTTCTACTGAACTATTTGTCGTCATGGTCTTGTATTATTGTATCTATCATAGTAGTCTTAGAAAGTTCTGTTGTTGATTTAGATAAACTTTATGATGCCATGTATTATTTATTATACTATGTACAAAAGTGGTTTACCGTTGATAAATAAATAAATAAAGAGAATTTGATTTGATTACATTTCCGTTAAGAAATACACATGGAATTAGTTTTTTTGGGTAACAAAAGTCTCCCATCTTATAACTGAAAAAAGTCAAATTTAATTATGGCATATAGGCCTAGACTTCTTCACCCATATAAATTTTAAATATTGCTAATGTTTCTGTAATTGGTGATTTTCTGTTATTAAATAATAATTATTTATTTGCTTGGTAAAATGTAGCAACACAGACGTTACACAATTTTTTATAGGTAGAACTTGCATTGTCTGCTAATGGAGAAACGCCAACAGGTTTCCTTATTGGTGTAGTACAGCCAACCCAATAAAGGAAACTGTAGTAGTACCTGTGAATGCACTACATGTTTGCCTTCTTGAACATATTTTTATTCTTATTTTCTTTTAATACGACAAGTTAAAGAACACCAATCATGTGGTGGCACACCATCATGGCATTCCACATAGTTTTATTTCCACTAAAAACTGTTTAATTTTTTTAGTCTGTGTTTATATTGTGCAAATAAGTATAACCAAATATGATAGCCAATAGGTTCATAAATGAATTTTTTTTGCTTTAACCAACATATGAATATTAATATTAATTTGTGTTTTGGACACAGCCAAGAAACAGAACACATGTTTGAAACAAAAATGTAATTTTTCTCTGAGAGCAATAATTTCACACAAGTATAGAAACAGGTTGCATAATTTGTTTGTAAGCTATTAAAAACATGACATTTGAACTTAATTGGTCGATAGTGTAGTTAAATCCCAGCTTCATAAGCTAAATGTTCTCAGTTCCACCCCAATTTGTAATGTCCTCAGTCCTACCATATTTTGAAAGGGATCAGCTGATAACCACTTATATTCTCTCACATCTTGACGATCAGCGTCTAACGTCTTACAAATAAATAAAAACTGGTTTAATTTTTTAAAATCTTTAGTTACATCTTTAAATCATGAAGTAAATTCTGTAGCAATCCCTCTCAATCCTATATATTAACTATTTTGTACTCCAAAATTAACTATACCTTTTTTTTCAGAACTTCTAGAACTTAACTCGCAAATTGATCAGTTAAACTCTGTATTGGATGTCTTAGAGAAAAAAAATGATGACATCCATGCAAAGCTGGTGGAGATCTTAAAATCTAATCGTGAAGCAAGAGAGGAGATTCAAAAACAACCAGAGGAAAAATCTACTGAATCCTAATTTTGGTTCTTTACTGTTAACTTTTAAAAAGTTACCCGATCAGTTTTACTTACATTAAAATACCTTAGTATTTTTCAAATGATTAAATTTATTGTATTTGTTTAATGATAATAAACTGAATGTATATTTAGAGATAATAGTGCAATTCTATATTATGTTTACAGTATTATTTAATTGTTCTATATTCTATTTTTGATCCGTCTTGTATGCATTTGTTATGAATTCTTTATCATAATATAAATATATAATGTAATTAACATTTATTTATATCAATAATTTGTATATATATATCACATTTTTCAATAGTATTGTGTTGGAATTTCGTACGGTGAATTTTATTCTTGGACTTCTTAAAATTATTTTGTTAAAAAACGAGAGTCGTGTTGCTTAAAAGAAGCAGAAATAACGAGTTTTGATATATTAAACAACTTATTGCAAGTAAGTTGAAAAGGTTGTACGGTTTATAAAATGGAGCTTATATTTAAATAGAGCAAATGAAAGTAGAGTTAGCTTACAGAAGTGAATTGGCCTTACTAAAAAGAAAGTTAAGGCCAATTGAATCATAAAAGTTTGAATAACACTTTGATAGTATAGTTAAATTTTTAAATATGCAAAATATTTTTTTATTCATTATTTTGCCACCTTGACTCGTGGGCTAGCAATAATGATAGTCTAGCTCCTGTTAATTTCCCAGCTGATCAGAAAGTAAACAAAAAATACATACATTATTAGCCAGGATCCAATTTTGCTGAGAGTATAAAAAAATATTTTTCTTATTCAGAATTACATGTAAAAGTAAATATAAAAGTATATAAACAGAAAAGTACATGTCACAATTTTGCCTCTGGAATTATTCCATGACATGGAATAAAATATATATATTCTATTGATCTGATGATGGCTTCTTGAAAGCTGAAACTATAGTAATCCATTACCAGAATAAGGAATTGAGACGTTAAAGGTACACAAACCTGCTATTATTGTATCAAAATATTTTGTTTGATATGGCATGGTGTTCTAAAAATGTATGTCATATAAAAGTACCACAGTAAAATAAATATATCTGTTTTTCTGCTTAACCCAAACTCTGGCAGGTAAAAATTTCTTTACTGGCAGGGCATTTTCATGCATAATGCAAGCATATTTTCAAAAAAATGTAAAAAAAATATAAATATAATATACATAAAAATGTGGCATGTTATGATAAATTTAGTTTTTTATTTTTATAAAATAATTAAAGGCTGTCGTTTTATAAAAAAAAAACAAAAAAACAGGTATTGCCCTTGAAAACCTTTATACCATAGTGCTAATAGATGTTGAAGATATCCATAAAATTCTAAATTTTATGTAGTTTTAGCAAATATATGGTTATATATTAGATAATTTTGGTTGTCATATAACTGCAACAATGCGTGAATGCCAAATTTCGTTTCTATGGTAACACTATTTTATGTGTTTTATAATGAAAACCTAGATATTTATACACTTTTGTATAAATGTACATATTTTGCATGTCAACAATTTATCAACATATTTCTCTCTATCCAATGGTATAACAACCACATTGATTACGGCAACAAATGTTTTATGATTAATTAAATATATTGGCCACATGCAACATCACCCGAATGTTGAGTGTTACGAGTTTCAGATCACTTGTTATCACCCGATTTTCAGACGATGCTAGGGTGAGGGTAAAAGATAACAAATGACATACTCTTAACCTGTTTTATAACTCATCATTGCTTGTGGTCTATAAATATGTACTTTTAGTCTGCATTTGCTCAACGTTGCTACTAAATCAAACATTAAATAATAAGCAACATGTGTTCTAGAACTACATGGTAATGTAAAAAATTGAGTATGGGTAAAAAAAGACACTAGTATTTCATCAATAAATCTTTTTATAATGACTAAAAAGCGCATTAAAATTAAGATTGTTTATAATATTAATAATATAATAACAAGCAATATATTATAAATAAGTTTCAATATAATAAGAAACATGAATAGAGAAAGCAAGGTGAATATCAAACCTAGACGGTTTTTTAACATTCATACTTTTAATTTCATTATATTTACAACCCATACTTGATTCCTATACTAATTATTCGTACTTATTCCCTTCTACAACTACAAATCAGGCTAATAAACAATTAGCTATTCATTTGTTTTTTAACTGCTTGAGATTAATTTGGCATTCTATTTGGCACTTCATTGTTTCTAGGTTAGTTTGATGGAAATATTGGAATGAATGTAAACATCATATGTTTGAAATGTTTAGTAAAAAAAAAGATATTTTGATTTCCCAGCAGAGTTTCTCATCTATATATATAAAATCCAATGTATGTTTGTTTGTCTATCCTTTATGCGCTACCAAACCGTCCAGCCGATCGCCATGAAACTTGGGGAAGTTGTTCTATATACCCCAGGGAAGGTTTCTGTCCTATTCCCGTTTCTTTAATCCCTCAGGGCTCCATCCCTTGGACTTCTAAAGTTTCGATGTTAATCAAATAGCAGGATGCATGAAGGTATAATAAGTCAAATATAAAAAGAATATCAGCTGTGGGTTTTAAATATGTCAAAATTATACTGTTTATATTTTTATGTTTTGATTTCTTGTGAAGCTATATTAATTGATTGATTAATTTGATTAACAGCTGTTAAATAAAAACAAATATAATAAAATTGTGGTAGGCAAATCTTTAAAATTAAAAATAATTGAGTACAGTAGTAAACTACACAAAACATCAGCTGTTGTAAATTGGATACTATGTAAACTGAAAGGTTGCTGCACATTTCAATGATACAATCAACACTCAATATTATGACCGGCGAAGCGGGCGGGTACAGCTAGTTATAATAATAACCATAAACAATAATAGAATGAGACCAGTGTCATACCTAATTCTGATAGATGCAATGATTTCTTTATTTCATGCTGGACTCCATTTACTTTTGTATTAAAGCGTATCAAATTAGATACATCGAGTAAAAAATAATGTCTAGATATAATTCACTACCACTACATTTATTGTTTCCATTTGTTCCCTACCACTCCTGAAATTTTCTAGTCAAGAAGCAGTTATCCACACAGTTCTAAGATGTGCACCAAACCATAGAATTTCAAATTCAGTGTTTCACTGCTGAAAATATGACATTAATATGCACAGTATTGCAAATTAATTATTTTAACAATCATGATCTATTTTGTACAATCCATATTGGTGGTAAAAAAAAAAAAAAAAAAAAAAACTGGTGGTAGTGAATTAACAGAACATGCCTTATATATTGACGATCAGCATCTTACTAATGAATATGTTAACTTATCAGCCATTCAGTTATGTCAACAATTTACATTCACTCCACTAAAATAATAAGAATATATTATTCTAGATTTTTTGCAGACTTCTTAACTGAATAATTGTAAATAGTACATGCACCTTATTTAGAAAATTTGGTAACGTAATTCATCAAAGTACACAATCTCGTCGAATTTTTTTGAAGAGAAAAGAGGAAACTTAATAAATACTGTAGCTATTCTTATATTATATTTTGTATTGCTTGTATTATACAAAGTAAAAGTAAAAAATCATGTACAACCGTGAAACAGAATACATACTTGAAAAAATGTACATACTTATAATATTTTTCTGAATACAATAATCTCACAACTATAGAGACAGGTTGCATAATATGTTTGTAAACTACGAAAAGAATAACCTTTAATTGGTAGCTATTAGCTGGAAATTTAAACTCAATTGTATAGTTTTTAAGACACAGTTCTGATAGTAGTAAGAGAGCTTCACCATTTTCATCTTTTTAATCAATATTTTTAATGCTTCATCATTCAAGTTATTTAATGGGTCTGTGAAATGTAATAACAATTATTTAAGGTTATATTTTCAACCTAACTGAATTTTTCCCCACTGCAGAAAAGAAAGTTTTTTTGTAAACCATAGAAATTCAAGACAACTATAGACTACTGAAAGCTTGAGCCAGCAAAGCAATGATAGGCAACATGATTTAGTTGTAAATTTCATTCGTATTTAAGTGGGCATATCAGCATATGCCTGAAATTAACAGATCTAAGATTATCGATGTAAAAATAATAATGGATATTGCCTGTTATAAACGAATATTTTTCTAATCAAAGAGGCGTTACTTTTGACATTTTTGTTGTTTTGGTATATTTTAATAATGTCTATAATTATTGTTAGTGTTATATAACATAACGGAAGGAGGGATATGATTAGCAAACTTACTCGAGAGGACATAATCACTATTACAAATCACAAGAAAACAAACACAGACACAATGCATACACAAATTTCCAGAGCCACTGGTACTTTCTTTAGATTAGGAGAGGAACCCAGGTTGATCAATGAACCAGGTAGTGTATTGTCTGTACTACAATTTGGTAGTACAGACAATATCGGCATGGCACTTCCTTTACAAATAGACCCTCTTATCTGAATGTACAAGGTTATTATTTAACATACATCTGGCTTGTCACATTAACAAGACAACTGTATTTACACAAATAACATAAATGTATATTACTAAAAACTAATGCCTCCGGTAACGACTGTGTCAAGGTGTTTTTTACAATAGTTACATCGCCAAATGTTTCGCCTTGCTGTGATGTGGCATCCTCAGTGATATTTCTGAGACTTAGAATGCCACATCACAGCATGGGTGAAACGTTTCGTGATGTGTTGACGAGGTCATTACCGGAAGCTTTAGTTTTTAGTAATGACACCAGCTGCTTAAGCCTAGGAGTTAAGATTAATTATATATACCCTAGTTTATCACATTGGCTAAAGGTATAAAAATGCAAGTTTATTGCTGGTATGACCAAAATAAATTACATAACTTTGATAACTGCCTTCTTTATTATTTTACATCTAAATAAACATAACAAGTATAGATTATTTATAACAACAAGTTTATTTGGTTAATAAAAGCAATGAAATAAATGAGGTATAATTAGGTGTTAATTTATGTACTTGTCCATTATTTGCGGATGAAGTATATTTCCGATTAACTAAAATTCTAACATTAACCCTTTAGGCGCCCATTGGTGGAATTGCAACCATTATCTTTGGTGTAAAACCACCCTTAAGTGTGATTGCACCAACTGCACATTAATTGTAATACAGGGTAAAGAGTTGTTAAGTGGAGTGTTGTTTTTGGTTTTTTATTATTATCATCATGACAACTACTGACATGAAAAGGTTTTACAGTAAATGAAAAAATCATGCATGCACAAAGTCTTTGACTTTGTAGTTCATCTTATTTTAAAATATAAATTAATTTGATATTATAGTGTTTTAATATTAGTATTCTGTTAGAATATATTCTAAGATAAGTATTTTGATATAGTTCAAGTGTTTATAGTAATAATTTAGTTAAGTGGAGGGATGCCAGTAGAAGTTTAATGATAGGACACCTCTGCAAGCTTTACATGCCAACCTCATAAATCTCTACGGTCATGAGCGGAAGCTCGCTAACACTTTTTTACAGCCCCCTTTGTCTGCGGCCTTATGAGGAAGCTCGGCTAGTATCATCATGATTTTTGGGACAGTGGAACCCATAAAACTAGTATTTTCCAAAATCTGATGTTATGTTGGGAATCAAGAGAAAAGTACCTTAAATTTGATACCTCATGGTTGTGTTAGTTGAACATCACTCATGTTGGGCTTTTGATTTTCAGGGGATTACCCTTCAGAGAAATTTTTTTTGGAGCCAACACCATACTCTTTCTTTTTTTTAAATTACGGTACATTTGATGTCAGGAGAAAAATGTCTCTAATTTGTTATTCCACTTGAGTAAATTAATTCAGTATTAAAAAACTATGAATTTTCAAAAATGTTGGTCTTTAGGCTCCCAACACCCCAAATCTTTTAAGTTTTTAAGCTGAAATTCAGATATAAGGTGTGAATTCATAATGCATATGCACATGTTAAGTTTTGAGAATTTTAATTGAGGACTTTATCCACTATGTCAGGAAATCTATCTTTTCAGTTTTCTGATTAAAAATAAATTGGAGCCAAAGAGGGCCGCCATCCAGTATATTAGTAAAAAAGTAAACTTTTGTGAATCTTCCTAAAGGTTGCAGACCGAGAGCTTCATTTCAAGTATACACATGATGGGGGTAGGACGTCAGGAAGTGCCTCAACATTTAGTGTCAGTCAGTGAGTCACTGCATCGAGCTTTGTAGGATATAGATGTTATAATGTCAACATATAATATGTATAAGCCTGTAATAATATTTCAACCATTTGCAATACATTTATTGTGTACAGCATGCTCTTATCTACATGTTAGTGTTCATTAGATCTCTGTAGAATGTATATAACATTTATGATGAATTTTATAAAACTGTTGTTTCTTTTGTAACATATTATTACTGTCTACCTCTCACTTGATTGCGTGCGAGGGGACACAGGGGTGAGGGGGAAGGTTAACCCCACCAGTGTGCCAAACCGGTTGTTGCCTAGCAACCCGCTTGCGTGCGAGGGGACACAGGGGTGAGGGGGAAGGTTAACCCCACCAGTGTGCCAAACCGGTTGTTGCCTAGCAACCCGCCGTATTACTCATACTGACTTTGTACGGCGCATCTCTCGTGACCAGCTGTGCAGTCAACGCCAGTATATCGAACTAAGATCACCTGGCGACGTATGTAATTTTTAACTGTCATTTTACAGATGTAACAAAGTTAACCGTATAATTTATTTTGAAATTTTAATGTAATAGCGGCAATAAATACTAATTTAATATAGGGCTTTTATTAACCTCGTTGATGATGTTATTTTTATGTTTGACTTGTGTTGTTTTGATAATAAATAAATACATTATTTATTTATTATCAATCATGATGATAACTGTGGAAGAAACTAATACATTTGTTCATTTGGTAAATGGTGGTAGTAATTTGGTCATGAGTGAGTGTGGTCTTGCAGATGTTTTCAGTATGGCTCATAGAATGGTATGAGTTGTTTAAGGGGAAGCGCTCGACCAATGGCAGACGCATTCCTCTCACACGCATTCAAGTCGGAGGCAGACAGTAGTTTATTCTGTCTGCAGTTCTTATAATGCAGTATTTTTGTTTGTCTGTATATTACATGATACATTCAAAGCTATATTTTACAAAACATATTATTGTTTCCTATTAGACAGAAAATTCTTTACAATTTTCACAAGTTATAAGCTGTCAAAAAATATTTTACTTGTACTGAATACTCTGATATTTTTATGAAAATAAAATGTTAAATATAAATAGATTCCTGGAAGTTGATCTAAAATCACCTGGAAGTTGAGAAAAATGCTGCTACTTTAAGGGTTAACATTTTAAAGACATGTTTTAAACATTTTAAAACAAAGTTTTAATGATGGCCTTGTTATGATTCAAATGACATTTCATCATCATCTGATAAATATTCTTTCAAATACAAAATCTAAAATTATTGACAGCATTAACAAAACAGAATATGAGTCATAAAAAACACAAACAAAAGTATATATGAAATATAAAACAAACTTATGAACAAAACGACAGCTTATCACTGATTGCTAAAATAAGATCATACATTGGTAGTTATTCTATATAAAGTAAGTAAAGATATAGGAATTGAACATCCCTAGTGTCCATACTATGGCAGACATGTAGCTTCTGCATTCTACATGTTAAACTCTAATTATCGAGTAAAATGTCAACAAATAGTCTTTCTTGAAACCTCTGAATTCAAAGATTGTGAATTTTAAGCAATGACTGTTCTAATAACTTCTGTTCAATATTGGTAACGACAACTACCTTTCGCTCATTGCGTAATTTATGACTAACAACCACCTGTCCTCTGGGATAATTTGGCTCATTGCGTAATTTATGACTAACAACCACCTGTCCTCTGGTATATTGACCGTACAACTCCACTGTCAGCCGAGACGCAATACACTCAGTTACTGAAGTGGGTGCTAACGCTATAAGTGCAACTATCTGATCACAAGGCATCCAAGACACGAAGGTAGGTTTGGCTCGTAGAGGTCTCTCCACATGGTTCATCAGTTGAATACTTGAGTTGTTACAGTCACCCAGAACAATGTCTCGCCAAACCTGTCGCAATAATAATAATAATAAACATTTCTTTACTGATCTTGAATAAACTGTTGTTTATTACAATAATTGATTGGCAGAAATATTCAATAAATAACTGATAAACTTTCTAAAATGTAGAACATTCATGATAACTAGAAATGGTTGTATGTTAGATTGATATGGTCTTAGCATAGTAAAATTAAAATAGTTTAAAATGTATCACTCTACTTCAAGTGAGGATTCCAAATTCTTTTATGGATTTCTTAAGATATCTTTACAGGTTAATTTTATGGCACTAGGCCTGGGATTACGGAAATATCAAAACAGGTTCAAAATTTAATATTCAACCCTTTGGCTGCCCTACAACGATATATCCTTGTTTTTATTTTTACCGAAAACTGCTTTACAATGATATTTCGTTGCTCAAAGTTTTACAAAACTGCTTTGCAACATATATCATTGTTGCGTAATTAATTTGTAGGGATGTTATTTTTTGGGTTATCATTGTGAATTTTGCTTTAACAATAACATAAATAAATATACTTTTATTTCATATATGTTTCAACACCTAATTAAACATGTTATTTTATATTATATGTGTTTGGAAAATGTTAATCTGATCAGCTGATTAGATTTCACATTTAACCTAGCGTGGTATGTGATGTCATGCATGCTATTGTGAAGTAATTACAAACCTCATTGTGTTGTTTGTTTATTGTGTGATGTGAGGTTATTATTTGGGCAAGTTGCTTGATTTATCATTCAACATGAGTAGACGTAAATCACAAGTTAGTGATTGATGAACTTGAGATCACGCACAGTGTGTATTATATGTTGACTTGGAGTGCACCCAGAGAATTTGTGTCATCCGCCATGTACGCCAGTGAATTTGCGGAAAAACAACTTTGTATACAGTGTAAATATATTTTAAATTTTCTTTTATTCTTGAAACATAATTATTTTAAATTTTCAATAAACACAATAACAGTTAATGTTTATATAAACTGTATATTGTGTGAAAACTAGGATAGTATAATTTGGATCACCAAAACATCCATAGTGAATCTTTGTTATATTTATCAACAAAAAAGGATATTTGTAAAGGGTTCCAATGAATATTTAAATACTGGTACATATAGCCAATTTAATGTAATGATAAATAAAAAAAATTCCAATATATTAAAAAACGACATAATACTTCAGGTTTATGTAAATGTATGTAAAATCAAGAATTTTAGCCTGGCAGTTTTGGGTACATATGCATAAAACTTAGGCAGTTTTCAGAGAAATAAAAACTTTCACCATGGCAGCCAAAGGGTTAAATAAAAAGCATTGTTTATAAACAGTAACTCAAGTTGAATTTGGCTCTATCTTATATAACATATTTACTAGATAAAATACCTATTAATATCTTTTTTTTGTTCAAAATCTGCATAGACAATCACTTAATTGTACTTACTTGAATACAATAGTAGAATTTGAGTCTAGTGATATAAAGGCATTTAGCTTTGTTGCTGTTTAGCTTTAACAAATTGAGATCCCATGAAGGTAAAAATGTAAAGTCACTAGGTTTAAGATTTTTATTATAAGTGAAAAAAAACACAATACATATAGTACACTAGGGATTAAAACAAACTCAACAGAAACACAGATTCTTATTATTAGATATGAGACGCCAACACAACTTTATGCGTATTTTAGGTGAATATGAATGGTTACATGAGTGCAGGATGAGTGTGAATAATCTAGTTACTAACTGAGTTCGACTATTCCTCAGAAAGTGCTGTAACCCAGCTACATGGGGACAAAGTGTTTGGGAGATTGTAGGCGATAGGTTGGATGCTCGGTCCTCTTAATACCGACATGACATGGCGTCCGCTTGATGGTTGCTATCGGCGTGGACACTACTAGAGAAGTCTGGGGTGTCCAGGTTGGGTGGTAATCATTGTGTGGATGTTGTGTGGGGGAGATAACCGAGCATCAGGCTTGTCAATTAGCTGAAAATCAGACCAGCACTACTTGGTTCGGATTCCACGTAAAGCTGTAGGTCCCTTAGTTGCCCTGGCTATTGGGCTATTAATAAATTGCCTTTTCTAACTCAGATAGTAACCAGACTACACTCATCCTACACTCATATAACCATTCATATTCGCCTTAAAATACCAACAATGTTGTGTCGGCGTCTCATATGTAAGAAAGAAAGAATAAGAATGTAAGAAAGTGTCATTTATTAATAGCCCAATAGCCAGGGCAACTAAGGGACCTCCATTTTATGTGGAATCCAGTACTTTGGGGCCATCGCTGTAGTTCCCTATAGACTGAGTAAAAGGGGATTACATTAGTCTAATTATTCCTTGAAATATGTATTTCAAGTAAGTACAATTAAGTAATTGTCTATGCAGATTTTGAACAAAAAAAAGATATTAATAGGTATCTTATCTAGTAAATATGTGATATAAGATACAGCCAAATTCAACTTGAGTTACTGTTTATAAACGATGCTTTTTATTTAACCCTTTGGCTGCCATGGTGAAAGTTTTTATTTCTCTGAAAACTGCCTAAGTTTTATGCATATGTACCCAAAACTGCCAGGCTAAAATTCTTGATTTTACATACATTTACATAAACCTGAAGTATTATGTCGTTTTTTAATATATTGGAATTTTTTTATTTATTATTACATTAAATTGGCTATATGTACCAGTATTTAAATATTCATTGGAACCCTTTACAAATATCCTTTTTTGTTGATAAATATAACAAAGATTCACTCTGGATGTTTTGGTGATCCAAATTATACTATCCTAGTTTTCACACAATATACGGTTTATATAAACATTAACTGTTATTGTGTTTATTGAAAATTTAAAATAATTATGTTTCAAGAATAAAAGAACATTTAAAATACATTTACACTATATACAAAGTTGTTTTTCCGCAAATTCACTGGCGCACATGGCGGATGACACAAATTCTCTGGGTGCACTCCAAGTCAACATATAACACACACTGTGCGTGATCTCAAGTTCATCAATCACTAACTTGATAAATCAAGCAACTTGCCCAAATAATAACCTCACATCACACAATAAACAAACAACACAATGAGGTTTGTAATTACTTCACAATAGCGTGCATGACATCACATACCACGCTAGGTTAAATGTGAAATCTAATCAGCTGATCAGATTAACATTTTCCAAACACATATAATATAAAATAACATGTTTAATTAGGTGTTGAAACATATATGAAATAAAAGTATATTTATTTATGTTATTGTTAAAGCAAAATTCACAATGATAACCCAAAAAATAACATCCCTACGAATTAATTACGCAACAATGATATATGTTGCAAAGCAGTTTTGTAAAACTCTGAGCAACGAAATATCATTGTAAAGCAGTTTTCGGTAAAAATAAAAACAAGGATATATCGTTGTAGGGCAGCCAAAGGGTTAAATATTAAATTTTGATTTTGACTTTTTTATTTGGAGCAACACTGTTGATAGTTATTAACTTAGGTAATAGCATACCTTTACATTTAATCTTTATTTTAGATCTACAACATTTTTCAATACAATATCAAACATGTAGACTATGATCTAATACATTTAAGAGTACATTTTACTTAACAGATATAAAATGTTGTTTTAAGGAACAATTTTGTACAGATAAAAATATTCAGCAAAAGTTCATTCATAAAATGCTTGTAAATTAATTATATTTAATACCACTATTAAAATCTTTACATAGTATAAAAATTTAGATCCTTCACTAAAGGGCATTTTCACTACAGTTTGATCTAATATACATTACAAATTACTTGCACTTTAATTCCATCAATCATTAAGTCAGAGACTATGGACTTTTAGCAGCAACTGAGATAATAATTGTTGGTCAACTTGTTTCACTAGCATGACGTTATTTTTTTGCTTTCGAATGACCACACCTTGTCCTCTAGTGTGACTTCCTTGTAGTTCTACTGTTAAATGTACTGTTGTACTCTCTGACACTGCGTTAGGTGCTAGCGCTACAGCTGCAGCCACCTGATCCCATGGCAGCCACGACACAAAGGTAGGTTTGACACGCAAAGGTCTCTCCACATGGTTCATCAGTTGAATACTTGTGTTATGGCATGCACCCAGTACATTGTCTCGCCATTCCTGTGGTAATAATATTATTATATTTTTATACTAAATTTACAAGATTGATTTTAATAACGTATCTTTTTTTATTTGCTCAATGGGCAGTTTCAATCAACAACAACAAATGGGAACATGAAAAAATTCTTTTGTTAGTACAATTAATTTATTGTACTTAGTGAAGGACTGGTGAAGTTGTTAAAAGATTTGTTTTTGTCAAACCCAGGCTTTTCGCTTTTGTAGTGAAAATATGTTTTATTATTTATTTGAATCTAGTAAAGTTTCTGTTTATTTATATAACTGAAGGGGGTTATATATAAAGCTACAGAAATAATATCTTACTTCAGTATGTTAGTTCACTTCTAGTCAACTCTAGATACATTACGTTTTGGTATTCTGTTTTTTCTCAATTTCAGATATATGAAATAAGAAGCATTAGTCCTCTTTTCTTTGATTATTAAAAACAAAATAATCTAAGAATATATAGCTCATATTACAGGAACTAAAAACTATGATAGTATATGCAGTATTCAATTATAAAAAAATTTTTTTATTATTTCTCTTGAGCCTACCAATCAACATAACCAATAGCAACAAAACATTTGCACTGATCTAAATATATTTCTTATTTTGGATTCTAAAATCTGGAATATAATTAGTGTTATGCTACACGAGGATAGCATAGTTGAAGAAACTTCCATATGTAACTTATAGTACAATGCTAATTCATGGCCCTTTGCATTTAAATTAATTAATCTTTTACATTAATAATAATTTAAATCAAACTCTGGCATCACCCTAAATTCAAGCCAGATATAACGATCTAAAAATGGTAGCACTTAAAATTTGGGAAATTATGCACATAGCCAATATTTTATTTATTTTACTGTAATATGTTTGTTATTGATATTGAAGCAATACATAAAGCCCCGGAAAGAGTGAAAGATGTTGATTAATTGGAAATTTCATTATGTTATTTTGGCTGACCTGATGTAAACAACGAGTCATGTAAACAAAATTGGCAACTGTGCATTGTTGCAGTTATATAACAATCAAAAAATATGCATGTATATGTAAGATACATGAAATATCATATCATTTATTAAATGTTACTCTATACACTTCAACTCAATTTAATTATTATTTTCAACCAGCTGATGTTTTTTATTTACATATATTTTAGGAGAATTGTCGTAACAAAGAAGTTGTAATTTATTATGAGTATAAACAGTTATGTAAACTTTTGTTAATAACTTTTGTTTAGTGTTTTAAACCTGTCTTTTACTTCAACATGGTATCAGAACAGTGGTTAAATGTTTTAATTAATGTTTAAAAAGAGTTTTTATTAAATCAAAAGTTAGGCCTAGATTGTTTAATTGGTAACTAACGCCTGTTTATTAGTAAACGTAAACAATGGAGTTGACCAAAATACAAACAGGACTTTTTGATGGTAAAAACTGGTCCACTTGGAAATACAAAGTTTGCATATTACTAAGAAGCCTATCTGGAGCATACGAGGTGGTAGAAGGAAATCTACAGAAGCCGAGTGAGCCAAGTCCAGATGCAGACAAGGAAACCAAAGCTAAGTATGAGTCAGATTTAGCTAGTTATACCAAGGCTGACAGTAATGCACTTTTAGTTATTACCACGAATATGACAGAAGAAACACTTGAAAAAGTTATGAGATTCTCAAATGGTAGGGACATTTGGTTGGAATTACATAGGCTATACGATGGAGTTTCAGAAGATAAGGCCTACAACTTATGCTTAGAGTTCTTTAGCTATGAGAAAGACCCTAATAATGATATTTCTAGCCATATGTCTAAATTGAAAAACTTGTGGAATAGTTTAAAGTTGGAAGTTAGGAAAGATGCTAAGAGTAATGCTAACTTACCTGAACTGTTTCTGATCTGTAAGATTCTAGGCATGTTACCTGACGAGTATTTCTCGTTTAAAAGTAGCTGGATGTTAATGGCGAATTCTGAGAGAACCATTGAAAGTCTTACAACTCAACTTTGTGAATATGAAAAGTCTTTAAACAGTAGAAATGTACAAAATAAAGGTGAGGTCTTGGCAGCTAAATCGAAATTGAATCAAGTAAGTAAACATTCAGGGTTAGGTCAGAGGCCATCAGGCAAAAGTCAAATCAGTTGTTTGTCACTATTGCAAACTTTCAGGACACAAGGTCAAACAATTCTTTAAATGGAAGTCGGATGGTAGACCGGCAAAACCAAGTAATAATGTAAAGACTAATAACAAAGATTCAGGAACGAGTATGAATCTTATGTCAATATCTCATGTAAATAGTCATGTAAATGATCAGGTAGATGATTTTTAGTATGGTGACAATGGAGCAACCAATCATGTAACCAGTAGAGATTACTTGTTTCAGACTTTTGAACCGTTTTTGGTGAAACACTCAGTAACTACTGCAAACGGAGATGCTGTTTGTGCACAAGGGAAAGGTACGATTGAGATGGAAATTACAGAAAACGGGAGAAAGGGAGATAACTTTAAATGGTGTTTGGTATGTTCCTAAAATTAAGAAAAACTTGTTTTCTGTACTAGCCACTCAAGATCTTCTTCCAAAGAGTGAGTTTGTTTCAACCGCAGAGACATGTGTCTTAAAGTGAACGGAGAAGTGAAACTAATAGGATCACGTACAAGGAAGGGAGGACTTTACAGGCTTGATGTGAAAAATGTACAACCTGATAATCTCATTCATGTTAAAAGTCTTACTTCTGATGAAAACTTGTTACAGATTTATCATGAGCGGCTAGGACACCAAAATAAGCGACATGTGAAGACTTTGGTCAAATGAGAGCTTGGAGTTGATTTGAAATTGGACAGTGAGTTGTGTGAATGCTGCATTTATGGTAAAAGCCATAGATTGAAGTTTGGTACACTAGATCGAGCAACTCAACCTGGAGAGTTGATTCATACAGTTGTATGCGTTCCATTCATGTACTCAATGTCAGGATGTTGATATTTTGTGTAGTTCAAAGATGATTTTTCCAGATACCGTGAAATTTACTTTGTGAAACAGAAATCTGAAGTTGCAGAGAAGTTGAAAGTGTTTTCAGCTGAGAGCCATACAGCGGGGAAAGTAATCAAGGAGATGTTAAGCGACAACGGAGGGGAGTTCGATAATAATTATGTGAGAACAATTTTACAGGAATATGGGATCAAGCAAAGGTTAACCATGCCTTACACACCAGAGCAAAATGGGTGTAGTGAGCGTGGCAACCGGACCATTGTAGAGACTGCACGTGCCATGATGCATGCTCACGAGAATATTCCTCAGGGGTTATGGGCTGAAATGATAAATTCAGCTGCATACATTCTAAATAGAACAGGTCCATCTAGTAAACCAGATAAATCCCCGTTTGAGCTTTAGACAGGTAGAAAACCCACCTTTAAACACCTGAGAATCTTAGAATGTACCTGCTACGCACATGTCCCAAAACCAAAACGAAGGAAGATGGACAAAAAGGCTGTGAAAGGTATACTTATAGGCTACGACAGCAATGATGGTTACAGGATATTGTGTAAAGAAAATTATACTTTAATCAGGTCCAGAGATGTTGTTTTTGAAGAGAAACCATTACACCAGGAAAAATTCATTTCTCTTACACCAAAGCTTTCAGATACGAACAAACCTCTAGAAAATGAAGAAATCGTCGATGAGGGAGACTCTGAAACCGAAACGGAACTAGCAACTGAAAGACAAGAATCAAACTACAACTTTATAAACCGTGAAGACATGAAAAAACCCAGAAGATTGGATGACTATGTAATGCTCGCAGAGTCGAGTTTAAATGATATTAAAGAACCGGAATATTTCAAAGAAGCCATAAGCTGTGATTATCAAGAACAATGGAAGAAGGCCATGGATGATGAATTAATATCACATAAGACAAATCAGACTTGGAAACTTGAAAATCTACCAACTGGCAAGAAATGTATTCCATGCAAATGGATTTATGAAGTCAAAACAAATCCAAATGGTTCGATTGATAGATTCAAAGCAAGACTTGTGATAAAAGGGTACTCACAGAAGTAAGGAGAAGACTTCTTTGAGACGTTCAGTCCCGTTGTGAGGCTAGGAACAATAAGAGCGTTGTTAAGCGTTGCATCGAATGAGAAAATAAAGTTGAGGCAGTTTGATGTGTCAACAGCTTTTCTTTATGGCCAACTAGAGGAAACAGTTTACATGAAGCAACCAGAAGGATATGACGATGGATCAGGAAGAGTATGCCACTCAAACAAAAGCTTATATGGACTTAAGCAAGCTCCGCTTTGTTGGAACAAGAGGTTTGGCAGTTTTCTGATTAATCTCAGCCTAGTGAGGAGTGAAGCAGATCCTTGTTTGTTTATCAAAAAGGAAGGAGCTAAGAAACTTCTAGTCACACTGTATGTGGACGATGGCCTTGTTGCATCGACAGATTCTGAGATGTTGGACAGCTTTATGGGATGCTTGAAAAGAGAATTCAAAATTTCAGAAAAGGAAGCAACTTACTTTTTAGGTTTTGAAATCAAGCAAAAGGAAGACGGTTCCATAACAGTTAGCCAAGAGCGTATACAAAGAAACTACTCAAGAAATTTGGAATGGATGAATGCAAGCCAGCACCAACTCCTATCATAAAAGACGACAAATCAGAGAATGAGAAGTGTTCTGACACAGAGAACCAGAGGACATTTCCTTACAGAGAATGTGTTGGAGGTTTAATGTACCTTATGACAGGAACTCGACCAGACATCGCATATTTCAACTTCCCTACTCAACATCTGATCCTTGACCACCATCCTACATGGACACCCCAGACTTCTCTTGTAGGAACACGTCGATGGTAACCATTAACCATTGAGAGGATGTTGTGTCGGTATTAGGAGGACTGAGCATAGAGCCTATTGCCTACTTTATCTCCAAATAGCTGGGTTACAGCACTGTGCCACTGGTACCGTATATATTTTCTTTCACTCTTAAAATATGTTCTTTGTAATAACCATATAAAACACGAGTAATTACTAAAAGTGAGATTTTAAAATGGTCACTTTCTTCAACCTTTAACACAGATTGTTCCTTCATGTCCCTTATAAAATGTTCCCTGACATACTCTTCCCCCTCTCTCTCCCTCCCTCCTTCCCTCAATCAACAGTATAAAAAGGTAACACTACTTAAAATCTAAATTTTATCTGAAAGAAATCACCTTAAAGGTTGTGTTTTATCTTATGAAGAGATAAAACAAACGATACAACCAAACATAAAAACTTTATCAATAAACATTATATAAAATTATTAAAATGTACCAATTCCACCAAAATTAGTTTCCTAAAAAAAAGGGAAAAAATGGGACAGAGAACACTAAACCACTACAGACACAACTTAATTATGAACATTTATGATAAACGTCTTGATAAGAGACAGCTTTCCAGATAAGTCAATCTTAGTTCACGAGCATATAGTTGCTTAAGGTGTTTTTTATACTATATCAGTATTTTATTATTTATTTTTTTTTATTTATTTATTCACAGGACGCCGATCATCAAGATATGGGCGAATATGAATTTCGAATGAGTGTGATGAGTGTAGATGAACGAATGTAGTCATTGTTACTAACTAAGGCCGACTATTCCTTAGAAAGTGTCATTAATTAATAGCCCAATGACAAATGAACAGCCGGTGGTTATCAGCTGATCCTTCTCAAAATGTATTGACTCTGATTGGGATCGAACTGAGAACCTTTAGCACATGAAGATGGGATTGAACCAACTACGCTACCGACCAATTATAGTATAGTAGACTGTATAGACAGTTTCATCGCTTGAGATATCTTGTTTCTATTATAATGAAACCGTACTACATGAGAATAGCTGGAATTGAACCAACTACGCTACCGACCAATTATAGTATAGTATAGACAGTTTCATCGCTCGAGATATCTTGTTTCTATTATAATGAAACCGTACTACATGAGAATAGCTGGAATTTTATGGTTCACATCAAGAATAACATTTTGAAAATTCAAGCTGAAATTTTACTTTTCTGAAGATTGAAGAGTTGGAAATTTTCCACAAATTGAAAATCACTACTCTGTATGGTAAAATATGTCTGTAAAATGATGGCCTAACATTAAATGCATCCACTTTAATGTTAGGCCATCATTTTAATGTTTAATGTTAATGCATCCACTTTAATTTTTTACTTGAAAATGTAAAATTTATACAATTAATTAGTTTTATAGCATAATTTAATTTGTGTACTTAAGTTATTAAAATTAGACATTTTATCCCTGAACAGACGATCAACGATTACTTACGTGTATTAATCAGTCAATCTGTCCACAAGAGAGAACTAGGCCACGTGTTTCAAATAAATAGATTCATCATCAGGTCATGTGTCAATGAAGAAGGGGGATAACTGAAGTATACTCCAGTTCTTGTCCATCGATCACCCACTGGACTATATAAGTGCGTGCCAGAATATGTTTTTACACGTGTGAACTTTGTATAAAATAAGTTTCAAGTTCAATTTAATAGAGACAAATGACCTGATGATGAACCTATTGACTTGAAACACGTCGTCTAGTTCTCTCGTGTGGACAGATCGACTGATTAATACACGTAAGTACTTATTTAAGTATTTATATACAATAATATACCAATGGAAATGTCAAATCACAGCAGGTTTCCCAGGGTACAAGAATTTTGCGCCTAATGCCAGAATTAAGGACAATATGTGCTGCTTCAGGATCTGCATAGAAGTTAAATTCGGCACAATCTGTTGCATTGCCGGCACCTGAAACAGTTGTTGTAGTATTAACATTAATATTTTATTAGAAGTATACAATTGTGAGATTTCAGAATTGTTCCAGTTACTGCCAACAGAAACAAAACAAAAATGGGAGACCAAATACCTTGTATAAATATCAAAACTACAACCATATAGAAACATGGATTAAATTGGTCAACTGTCCTACATAAGATCCATGAGGTGAAAACTCTTGTCTTCATGCCCAACATTTTTTTATTTCAAGAATCCAAATGATCCCGTTTTTTGGTTTTTATTTCTAGTGTTTTTAAAGATATTTTAGCAACACTTATCTTGGTCTTTTGAATGAATTGGTCTTTTGTTACACTAATCATAAAGTGTAATATGTAAATAAATAAACTATAAAGGTAATAATATAAAACCATGCTACTGTTGGCGCAGAAATTATGTGTATTCGAGTTTGAAGGTTGTTTTCTAAGAAAGTAAGAGGCCTACGAAAACTCCAATCACTTAACTGCTTTCCTCATTAAATTGTACGTTGACACATCATTTTTAAATTTTCCTATAAGTTTTAATAATTTTTATCATAGTTGGAAGAAAAGAATACCAACATTTTAACTAGTTTTCACTGTACATCAAATTTCCACTTTTATTCCTAAAAATTTGTTTATGTATCACATTTTTTTTTTTTAATTCCTGGTTAACATGAATGTTTTGTTTTCTATAAGTTTTATGAATTTCAGAGTTTAACATTTTCAAGAAGAAAACTTTTACAATCTATAGAAGCCAAGAAAATTTTGTTTCAGGATATTGTTAAGAATTTTCTTTGAGGAAAACAATGGTGTGACTGGATGTTCTATAGGCCTCTCAGTTTCTTAGTAAACAACCTTCAAACTCGTAAACATAATTTATACACAGACAGTCGTTTGAAATTAGAGTCGTTTTGGGAACAATGTTTTTAATCTAAATCGTGTTGATTTACCTAACAACTGCGTGCTTGTTTCAACTCAGCACCATTACCCCTATCTATTTCAGCTCACGGGTGAGTCATCGTCCACCCTTTGTTTTATTATTCAGAGCAGTCTGAATCGTTTATTTGAGAAATACAGTAGCCTCCACCTAGTTTATAGAATTTTTGTGTGTTATTTTTCTGTTATTTTAGTGTGTAAATACGAGTTTGTTCTGTGTCTTGTTGTTTATTGTTGTGTCTTGTAGTTTATTGTGTGTCTTATTTTAGTAACAAGTTATTATTACTGTAGTTTTTATTATTAGCCGGTTCTGTATTATTTATAAATAAAAGCCATTTATGTAACTTGCAGTTTTTCTCTTCAAACAATATTGTTAAATGTATACTGTACACAATTATAACTTTATTTTGCTCTTACCCAGATTTTTAATACATTCTCCCTATAATCCAACATATTCGAATATCCGACATCATTGCCACCCATTTACATCAGATAATCGAGCCTCTTCTGCAGGGTTCCTCACTAGGATTTCATGAAGAGCCTTATTACTATTCTCAAAATAATTTCAGGGCCACAAGTACACATACACATACAGTACTTCTCTGCTATTAATTTAGTATTTAGTGCATTGTAACAAAGACAAACCATTCTGATAATTTTTATTTGGCTTATAACCCTAGCTGTACTGTCTGGTTTTACCAGCAATACACACCAGATTTGTGTCACTTTGTAAGTCTTGGGATTATTTTTTTTTTCACCTACTAATAAATATCAAACTATATGTTGTTATATATCATTATTTTCAGAATTTAACGAGAAATAAAAATAAAATAACATCACATTTTTTTAACTGTTCAAAAATTAAACAAAAATAAAAAAGACAAAAATTGCGAAATTTTTGAATTTTTTTTTTCGTTTTACCCCTGAAATGTGATAATAAACAAATGTTTCCATGGTAATCGATATGTTTTTTCTATAGAACAGTTTATCTACTTCAAAAATACGTATAATATGATATACTTTATTCAATGAATATTCTCAAAATATTGCAAGCAGTAAACACAAACAATAACACAAATCAGCTGACGAAAAATACTGTTGATGTTGTAGCAAAGAAAAAAAATAGCTGCTTCACTCAAATTGTTGTCATAGAGTACCAAATTAAAGTATGCTTCTTTCTGGACATTTTGAGTACTATAACAACCGTTCCATACCAATAGATGACTCAATAACGGCAAATTACGAAAGGCATGCACATCGACGTCAGAGGCGTCGACGGTATCGGCAAGCAGGTGCCGATCGACGCCTGAGACGTCGTTGGTACTGGTAGGGATAAAATTACCAAAATGTTTGTCACTGTAATAAATCATTGCAGTTCTAAAACATTTTACGGGCCGCAAAAATTTGTTTTAAAGGCCGCGTAGTGAGTATCCCTGCACTACTGTATTAAAAATTTAACTATTTTTAAATTATTAGTTAGTAATTTACTGGTTTTTATGAAACATTGTACTTTAGTGATACATATAAATGACATAATGAGAATAAAATTTTTTTTAAGAAATGCCAATCCTCTTTTTTAACCTTACTCTGCCCATTCCTGTTAACTACTGATAAGTGCGGGAAATTTAGTAAGACAGAGTAAGAGGGAAAACCAGTACAGTAAAAGGTGAATAGTACTACTAAAACTTCAAGTCAAGGCTAGTATTTGAACCTGCACTATCTCTAACTCAAGTTCAAAGTCATGACGCCTTAGACCACCACTCAACCACCGGCTCTCCCAGAGAGAACATACTATCAAATATATGGTAATGGATCAATGTCATACAACTACATTATTGTAATGCCATAATATGCAACTGATTAATAACTTAAAATAATCATCCATTAAAATAATTTGTGTTGTTGTTTTATTCACTTTATACATTATAAAGTGAATAAAACAATAGATACTCTGTGCAAAACACTTTATGTTATAAGAAGAACAAAGACCATATGTGACACAATAACTGCCAAAACTACATATTTTGCCCTCTACGAATCTCATATTCAATAAAATTGTTACAGACTGTGTTGTTGACTGTGTTGTTACAGCACCGAAAGTTATGCTTTCGGTAGGTTTCTGAAATGCTGACGAAGAATCAAAATAACAAATGTTTGACGAGAATCACAAACAAAATTTTTAAGCAGTTCTCTCACATTCCTAGTGCATTAGTATCATGATGGTAATGATTTTTAAAACCAAACTGTCACTGTGATAGACTCACAATGAATGTCAGCTGCTTTCACACCCTTAGCGTTATGAAAACTTACACAGCGGATAATTCACAATCGGTGGCATTTTTAATCGGAGGAGCAATTTTAAACAGTCAAAAGTGACCTTAAATTAGTCAAATGGATCCGTAACGGCGGCTGTGGCTTGCCAACAGATAGTAGTACCCAGCACGCATGCACTGAATGCCGACCGCAGCACTTTAGCGGCGGGATTCCAAAACGGTACTTACTTTAAAAATATGCCTCGTATAATGATATAGAGGTAGATATTAATAATATAAAATAACTAAAACTTATTTTGAAGGACCACAATTACAGCAAATTTCTTAGATTTTATGCTTTATAATACCAAACGTATTGGTTTAAAGTAATGTTTATAAAAAACATGAAAGATAAGTATAAATAAAAAACATTCAAAATTGTCCATTACAAGCATCCTTACCTTTTATATATGCTAATTAATTAAAAAAGAAAACAAGTTATCAATTATTGTTTAATAGACTCAGTAAAGTAATTGAAATTTGAATAATTAACATTAATCTAATGTCACAGACAAGATCTAGAACTTCATAATCCATTGACAACTGCTTTATTTTGTTAGAAAGTACTGACCTTTGTAATTTCCACCCATTACAATGATTTCTCTCACATTATCCACAAAATTAGGATACGTCCGGATAGCGAGGGCAATGTTTGTTAAAGGCCCCAAACAAAGCAAGGAAACCTTTCCTGAAACATAATGAGCTGATTAACTCATTATTATTAATTTTTAATAAATTTAATCCCATTAATGTCAGATCCTAATTCACATGCATATTTTTATAATAGTGCCAACTAGCTTTGAATTGAACCCAGTTTAAGCCTAAATTTACAGAGTAACTTTTACACATCAAAATTACCACTGAGAATTACCTAGTTAACCGTAGTCAAGTATATATATATATATATATATATATATATATATATCATCATCCATGTCATCTGAGGTTTGGAGATATGTGTAGATTCAAATTTTCTTTATTTACATATTCTTTAAGAGCACTTTTTGCATCAAGTTAAAAGTACATAATACATGTAAATATAATACAGTGAGAAATAAATGTGAAAAAACATGTTAAGAGTCCAATTCTTGTTGGTAAAATTCTGCTAGGGAATAAAACAGGTATTTTATCATTTTTAACCACTTAACATACTTAGTAACTGTCAAAACGGTGAATGCTCTGGTAGTTCTACTATACAAGTACAGTATAAATTCTTTTGTTACAGTTAGCTTTAGAAAATTTTAACCATGCTTAACACGTTGACTGCCAGCGTAGATAATTTATTTTGTCATTCTGAGGCCGCCGTAGTAAAACTGTATGTCCGCCTGACGCCATGAGGGCCACCGGTAGCCCACGTCATACGTGCCGCTGTGCGCCATGTGGGCCACCGGTGGCCCTCGCGTCTTTTATAAATCAAACACAAATTGTAGCGCCATTTTTAGTATTACGTAATTTTTAATGATATATTCTGAAAGCTCATAAAATGTAATAGAAAACAGTCCTCTGGTTTTTAAATAAAGCAACCCTAAATACGTTTTTATATATTTGAGCTAGTTTTTACGACATTTAGACAGACTAGTTTCTGTCACAAAAAGAATCAATGTCACTTACTAAACACCTAACCTCAAAAGCTGATCAGTGCGCGGGAAGGAAATATAAAAATCACAACAAAACAGCTGAAACATAATATCATATGGCATATGTAAAGTTTTGCCGCCACGCCATGAGGGCCACCGGTGTACCTTATCAATAACTTCACAAAATGGCGGCAAAAGACCGGATGTCGGCTATTTCTGTACTCGGGGGGTCTTTTCCGGTTGCATGGAACACAGAACTCGGAACAATGAATATTGAACTTTACCGTAGAAACAGCTGTGGCGCCAGGCTGAAAACTAGTGAGGGCCACCGGTGGCCCTCATGGCGTGAGCTAAAACTGTTGTGTGGGCCACCGGTGGCCCTCATGGCAGTCAACGTGTTAAGTGATGCTTTGTAATTCAAGCAAAGCCTTTTACATAATATGCCATAATATTTTGCTGTCTAAATTAAAATATAATGGTTTTCAGGGTAAAGATCTAAAAATTGTCTGACATAGGAAGCAGGCTATAGATGTGAAGAGTGAATTTTCTCAGACTTAATATGTTAGTTGAGCATCCTCAAGGATAAGTGTTCGGGCCAATACTTTTTATAAGTTTGATTAATGACCTGAGTTTTAAATTTAATAGCTATATTGTGATTCAACATATGATAAATTACTCATTAATGTACATTATTTACTTTGTGTACATGCAAGTGCAATGGTCAATGTACATACAAAATTTAGGTGATCTCAAAGCTATTTCTCATGGTTTATTAAATGATGAAATTTGTTCATTATAGTCAAAAGGTTTGTCTAAAAAAAAATTATATTTGTATTTTAGATTATACAAATACTATGGCATTATTAGGTTTAATTATTGATCCTAGTCCTCTCTAGAAGAGTCATAATTCTTAATACAGTAAACTCCCGATTATCCGCGAGCGGGTTATCCGCGGTGCGGATTATCCATGTGTACTTCGGAAAGCGAGAAAGTAAGTACAGTATGTACCTTACAGTCCAGTATATATCAAAAAAGGACTGAACTGACAAGTTGATTGAGTACAAAACGCGTGCAGGCCTTCTCCGAACTCGCGTAGTAGGTTGGCGCGCAAACTATTTTTATCTCTGAGTCACCGTACTCGTCTGAGTCATCTGACACCAGTACTGTCAGTACAGAGTGAGTGTTGACGCTGACCGGTCAAAGTTTATTTCTCATCTTTTATCGTGTTTAGTGATTGTGTTGCCTTGTTGAGCATTTTTCGTTGCGGATTTAAAATGGCTGAAAAGCGAAAAAAGGTTGTGTTGACGATTGCTCAAAAACTGGAAATTATTTCCAAATTAGAAAACGGCGCTTCAAGGAAGCAGATGTGTTTAGATTATGGAATAGGGGAAAAAACAGTGCGTGACATTTTAAAGAACAAAGAAAAATTGCTGAACTTTGCATCAATGTCAAACAGTGCTTCCGGGATGAAAAAACGAAAAACTATGAAGAAGTCTACCTTTGATGAACTAGATACGGCTTTGGTGGAATGGTTAGCTCAGGTGCGAAGTGAGGGAACTCCCGTAAATGGTCCTATAATTTCGGCGAAGGCAAAGATTTTTTTTGATTTGTTAGGCATGGAAGGCCCATTTGATGCATCATCCGGGTGGTTAACCCGTTTTAAGCAGCGTCATGGAATTCATGAGATTGGACTTCATGGTGAAAAACTTAGTGGTGACCAGCAAGCAGCGGATGATTTTCAACTGGAATTTGAAGAATTTGTTTCAAAAGAGAAGTTATCCTTTGAACAAATTTATAATGCAGACGAATCGGGACTCTTTTGGAAATGTCTTCCCACCCGAACGTTAGCATTTGAAAGTGAACGTCAAGCGCCTGGACACAAAAGTAGCAAGGAAAGGTACACCATCATGTCATGCAGTAACGTTACAGGTGAGCATAAACTTAAACTTGCTGTCATTGGAAAGTCTAATAAACCGAGATCGTTTAAAGGCACTAGAGCAGAAAATTTGCCCGTTGATTATTTTTACCAGAAAAAAGGATGGATGGACCAAACAATATTTAAACAATGGTTCGATAAGATCTTTGTTGTTGAAGTGCGAAAACACCTCAAAACAAAAAAATTGCCTGAAAAGGCTGTTCTGTTGATTGACAACGCACCCTCTCATCCGACTACAAGTGTGCTTAAATCTTCTGATGGAAAATTTTGTGCAATGTTTCTCCCCCCTAACGTTACTGCACTAATACAACCTATGGACCAGGGAGTAATTGCGTCAATGAAGAGACAATACCGAACCAAACTACTCATGAGCAAAATTGAAGAAGGTTGTGATCTCAAACAGTATTGGAAAGAATACACAATCTTAGACAGTATCTACGATATTGCATCTGCATGGGAACCAGTAAGAAAATCAACCCTCATTAAGTCATGGAGAAAAATCTTCCCTAAAGTTGAAGAACATGTCAACCAGAACGAAGAAAACAATGACAAGGGCGAGGAGGATTTGAACACGCCTACTGCAACACTGGCCGAGTTACTAAAAACTGTTCCTGGTGATGAGAACGTCCACGATGAGAGAACATTGAAGAGTGGTTGGAGTGTGACGCCGACGATCCTGGCTTTGAAAGATTGACGGATGAGGGAATCATTCAAAAAGCAATGGGAGAGATTGTGAGTGAAGAAGAGCGGCAAAGCGAGAGCGAAGAAGAAGATGCTAACGCACAGGCGCGGATGACTAACGAAGTGACTTTACAACATGTCGACGGACTGCTCCGTTATCTAGAGGAACAAGACGAAGACGCGCAGTTGGCTGAAAAACTTATGCTACGCAAAATTGAATCGCGGATTAAAAAAAGATGTTTCCAAAGGAAGAAACAGAAACAAGTGACTGATTTTTTTAAGAGGTTGTAATTTCTGTACTATTTATGTTTATTGTACTGTATATTGTATTTTACGTCTTATTGTATGTACTGTATAGTATACTGTATTAAATATATTGTTTTTATGTTAAAATAGTTTTTCTTTTGTTCTCTCTCAATTTCGGTATTTTTGCGGATTATCCGCGATTTTCGTTATCCGTGGTAGTCGCGCCACCCAATTCCGCGGATAATCGGGAGTTAACTGTATATGTAGAAGATTGTTTAGAACTACTATTAAGTTACTTGTAAATCAAAGGCAAGTAACAAATGAGTGTTTTAGAATGGTCCATTTCTCACTGTTTGATACTATTCTAAGGTATGGATTAATCATTTGGAGAAATTGTGTTGGCCGAATTTATGTTTTAATTTTACAGAAGAAAGTAGTAAACAAATCTTAATGAATGAAAACCCATTCAATTACGGTAGACATTTGTTTTTACAATCTAATATTTTAACTATGATAAATATATTCAATGTTTTATTGTTACCTAATTAAGATAATTAATAATAATTTTAATATATGATTCAAGTTTAAAATACTAGAAACAACAATTAGCTAGAGCTGTCCAAATGAGAAACAAGAACAATACACCAGCATTTGTATACCTACATATTAAACTGTTAAATAGTTTAACAATGATATGGCAAGGATATTAGGAAAAATGCTTATTAATGTTTTACATAATTGGTTGTTAATTAATACATTCTTAAATAAATTATATAAATATTTTGAATCTATAAAAATTGATCATTTGCAATAATTTAATTGAGTTTTCACAGTACTTAAGTCTATTTGTACAATAATGCTAACTTTTGACAATACTGATTAAGAACTACAAAGTTCATTACAATTGTGTATATTCTTGAAGAAAATTGAAAGTTTTGTATTCATAACCAAATATGAATTTGACCATTTAGGCCTATCTGTTTATCAAGCTTTATTCCTGATTTTACACAGTCAAACATGAGTATGAATTTAACTTGAGTTTATGTTAAACATGCTGAACAATATATATCTCTAGATCCCTTTTGGTTTAGGGTTAGTGAAAATTTACACTAATAACTTCATAAATACCATTTGAAGGCCTCAGGGAAAAAAGGGGCTAAGTCAGTTTTTTGTAATTTTTCAGTACAGCCTTTTTTAACTTCAAAGACTCAAATCTATGATAAGTATATTATAGATATAACTTAAAATAAAAATGTCTTAAACTATATCTTATTAATTACTTAAATGCAAAGTTTTTAGATTCAAATCCGATTTTAAAATTATATAAAAAATAAAATAATGATCAAACGTACATCTTTCCTGGGAAAGAAGGGGCTAAGTCACTTGATTCTTTGGAAGAAAGGAGGGAAAGTCCTTAAGTTACTTAGTGGTTGAAATCTAGCAACGTGATCTTTTTGAATAAAAAGCCAATAATTTTTCATTTAAATGATTTGTTTATTAATAAAATTACTAACTAAGAAATTATCTTGTTATGGTAGAACCCCTCGGGCTTTAGCTATCTTTGTGTGGCAAAGACAATAGATACTGCTTAGCATCTTCTTCACAAAACTTTGAAAGGTGTTTAACATCCTCATATTTAGCCTTTGCAATCGGTATTAAATCTGAAAAAAAAAAAACATAATTTACAATTATGTTGTTTGTACCAGTATATCATTTTCAGTTTGAACTAGGCCTTTGTTAAATTTTTTAGTTAAAATGTTAACCTACCTTCATATAACAGCTCTGGGAGTAGAAACTCGTTGTCTGCCAAGTGCGAAATTCTTTGTACTCCCCGATTGGTAACAACAGCAGAGTTGAAATGTCCATTGTATGTATCCCGATGAAAAATGAAGCGTGGATGTGTCTTCATCATTTTCAATTCCCTTACTGGTCGAATTTTGAATGGGCATTTTTTAATATACTGTTTACTCAAATGAGCAGTCCACTGTCTAAACATGTCTTGGTCGACTTCAACTACATCAAAAGGCCGAGGTTTAATTCGTGCCTCGCGGAATACATCTGCCCATTGTTTAGGATGTTCAACCTTAGTTTTTTGTTTTACTATCCCCATATTCTTATCTGTCTCCATATAAGAGTGTCCTCTTATAGGGAAGCACACTTTTATCTCGTCAAATCGGTTTTCATTGTGGATTAAATTGTGGAGGAATCTGAATACCGTATAATTTTTATTCTGGCCTCCGCAAGAATCACAGAACACAGTTAGGCATCGAACTTTCATGTCTAGAATATTATATACAAAGTTATGGATCATTGAACAGACATCGTCACTACCTTTATTGGCAACGGTTTCTGGGTACGTGTAAAAAACACTTTGAGCCGTTGACAATATATGAATATTAAACGTGTATACAGACAATTGACGTCTGTAATATACGTCATTTGTTGATAGGTTTGGCACTGGTAGATTCTTTTGGTAATCAAAACAGATAGCTTCTTCAAACTCACTTAATAAACTTCGGGACTTAGCCTTCCTTTTTCTGATATAAAAAGTTTGGGCCTTTTTTTTGTGCAACGTGTGTTCTGTTTTAAGCTGTTCGAGTTTTCTATTCAAATCTCTCACTAAACTCACATCAGTTGTAAGACATACGTTACGTATTTCTTCCTCCACGTTTTTCATTTTAACAACAAATTCGTCACATAAGCTACAAGTGTCTTTTCTAGGATAACCGAAAGATATGTTGTGACCCTCAGAGAAAATTGTGCGGTAAGTCTCATAAGACACAGGTAAATCCTTATACTTTTCAATGTACAAATCGTACATTTTTTTAATATTGAGCTCCTCAGGAAGGTAGATTTTGCTTGACTCTGATAAGTTATAATGTCCCTTTCGTCCCTTAAACGAACGGATGTGTTCATTCACAGCATTATACTTTTCCTCAGACAACTTCCTGTGCTTTGAAGAGTGCTTACCTCGCTTGTCTTTCGGTGCCAATCCTGTGCTTTTCAGTTCCTTTTGTAGAATCTCCAGTTTCTTTTTCCCTATGCCATGAAGAGACAGAAATGCTTTACGGCATATAACAACTTCTTTAGACACATTATCTTCCATAATTCTTATTCTGTACGAGAAAGAAGCGTCACGAAAACTAGCCTGATCCTCATCTTTACGGGGCCGCCGATTTTGAATTTCTTGTACGGATATTAATCCACAAAGGTGGGCATTCTGTTCATTAACTGAAGACAATAAATTGAAATCCGTAATTATTTTGATCCTACTATGTTCAGGAATATTTTGGAAGCAATTGAGCTTACTGCACCGGCAGTCTGGCCCTGTTACGTGGCTTTGTAAGTTCAATTTTTTACTCACCTCAGACATTCGACCAAACTTTTTTCTCTTTTTTGAAGTGTTTACACTATGCACTTGATCTTGAAGATCCTGTTGATAATCATCACTGTCACTTTCCATAATTTTTAATAGCTAAATAAACAACTTCAATTTTCACAACACAGTACAAGGCACACAAAATCAAGTAACATAACCTCAAAACCCAGACAGAATACAACACGAAATGTTGCAATAGTCACTGATCATGTGACTCACAGCTGACTTGCCTCCTTCTTTCCCTGTATCGCTCTGACTTAGCCCCTTCTTTTCCTGTACACTGTATTTTATTTTGCTAATAGAAATGACTTGGCTCATTTATTCCCTGTGGGAATGTTATACACATATACAAATCCAGAAGATCTATCGAATGACACCAATAACTCTATTTTGAAAAAAACATGACTTAGCCCCTTCTTTCCCTGTACCCTTCATTTGGTAATGCAACTAACAAGCAATTGTGAGAAGAATTAAGATTCTTTATTGTCATAAAAATTAAAATGTAGTTTACATGCACTGACAAAGCCATTAAAAGCAAAATCTTATTGTCAAAATACAATCGTTTTATATCTTAAAATAGTGCATGCACATCAAAACATACAAAAAGAAAAAGTAGCAAAAACCATGGAAAGAAACAGCAAACCTTGATCCAGAGTCTTGAAAATGTGTAATAGCGTTTAATGACAAATTTAGAAGCCAACTTTTAAGACGTTTTTAAATTTTGTACCATCCAATTGTTTTATGAAGTTCGGTAACCTATTATAGAATATGGTTCCTTTTATCAATGGACTAATTTCAGTCCTGTTACATCTCTACCTTGTTCTATGGTAATCTAATTGCTGTCTTGTTGTCAGAAAATCAAGCTCTGAGCATAATAAAATTAGGCAAATTTATTTGATTAATACTGATTTTTTCTAAAAGTAAAATACACATTTAAAATGATAATTCACTTAAAAATTACGGTAATCTATGTAGATATCAAATAAATCAATTAGAGTTGTATTCTATTAAAATAAACTTACCCTTATTTTCTGAAACTAATCTTGCTAAAGCGACAACCGCATTTTCTTTATGAATGAGTTTACAGTCTGGAGTGCTTTTATGTTCAGCCATTCCAAAGCCATCTAAACCAAAAAATCCTCCAATTTTCTTCTCACATGTATCATTTGAGATGAGTGGTAATGGAGATCCTTTAAAAACAGGAATCTGGAAATTTGATAAAATTTTTTATATTTTTGTACATGCTCTGTTTTACATTACAACTCATGTCAAACAACACTATCCTTCTATTTCACATGTGAAGCCGTTTCTTGACCAATTCTAATAGTTGAGGTGTCAACAATTTTTCCTCTGTTTGTTAGTTGTGCAATATGGTCTTAACTTTTCAATATTTTCACCCTGAAGGGTATGGGAAGCTCTCAAAGTATGTTTTTCAGCCATCAGATTAACATGGAGAGATTTAAATGAATCGAAAAGTAACAACTGTTCAAATGTAAATAATAATTTCCAAAAAGTTTCAACAGCTGTTGGATTGTAAACAATGGTGTGTGTAATATAGAGAAGGTTAGATCTTTCATATGTTAAACCAGGGAAGATTGTAAGCATGGTTTTAGTCACATTCAACTATAGGACTTCACTCTACTGGACTTGAAGTTTTCAATAGTAATCTAATGTTCGAAATAGGTTAAGTAATATAATTGGGTGAATAAATACAAATAATGTGAGATTAACGTAAATTTAATATTGTGATTTTAAATTACAGTTAACCTATTATTTGAAGTCAAAAAGTCACAGACTGAGGTGTGCACAGCAAGTGACGGGGTTGGCACACAAAATGTGCAGGAGTGTCCCCTATTACCCTATTATTAATGCAATATACATAAATGGTTTATTATACAACAACTACTGTTGTCATTACAACTGTATGTATATGGGGGGGGGAGTGGTTTCGTTATACGTACTAGCGAATTATAACAACCTGTATCCAACCAGGTAAAGCAACATAACGAGTCCATATACAATACTAGGTGATTAGAAACATTGGCGGCTTGTGACCTACTAAAGCGGGGGTTCAAACACTGGGAGGGTTTGGGAGATATGGAACACCCCATATATAAAAGTGCACATGTAAAATATTTGAAAAAACTATACGCTTAAACATGCATTTAAAACTATTTTAAAACAAATTGTTATATATTGTTTACAAACTAAATTTATTGGTTGGTGTAGCTAAGCAAACAAAGAACAAGAAATTATATATATATTTTAATAATCAGTCAAGCCAAAAAATACTACTTACTTTTAAAATCTGTTGTTTGGTTAGCTAATTTTTATAGTTTAAAAGAAAGAAGTAGTTTGAAATTTTTCTATTAGTCACATTACTAATATTTTTCGTCTGTTAAACAAATCAAAAACATTACCTATACTGTCAAGAGTTAATTGTAAATAATTATAATAATAATACCTACTGTAAAAACATTAAAGACAAACTGGAGTGGGAGTGTGCGCCGCTGCCTTCTATTACAAGACGGCCCCCAATACCGCCCTCCACACAGACAAGCTGATAGGCCTGCATAATATGGAGCACAACTGGGGCTCCATATTATATGCAGTACTTTTCGATTAGGGGAAGCTAGCTGAAGGTGCTTCTTTGGGTTTTCTTGCGTTTAAAAGCCATTGAATCACATATTTCATATTTTACAAATCTCACAGGGGGTTCACGTGCTCATGTTCTCTTATGGAGTAGCCGCCACTGGTCAGAAGTAGCTATTGCTGTTACAATAAACCAAAGTAGTCAGGACTGCAAAAATAGCAGTTAAAATGGCCATTGACACATACTAATATGTTAGTTAAAAGTCCATCTACTTTTCTACTCCATATGAGCTGCTAGTGGCCGAAAAATTTACTTATCATTGAAAGAACAACTTATTCTATTCAGTTTTGATCAGTATATGACTAATACAATTTATGCTTATTTGGGTAGGCGTACTATGACGAGCATTATTAACCTTTGATTTATACTATAACTTAAGCATATTTACACTCATTGCCAGTAACAGAACTAAATCAATTGGCCTAATTAAGCTCATACCCTGCTTGGGGGATGAACATCCTTATCAAGTAGGCTATCTTGTCTTGATACAAGTATCAAGATAATTTTTTCAATAAAAAAAGCATTTTTCTTACAATTGCTCGCCAAACATCTATTCAGAGTCCAGCGTTCGATAGAAAATATTCTGTCATTTTTCGTATTTATTAACTCAAACATATAGGTATTTATGCGAATACGCTAATGACAATAATCAAAGTTCTGCATACATTTCAGGAAAATAAGCTAAGCCTACTATGCCGTTATGTTGATTAAACCCTTGAGTATCCGCACAGGTTTTCAAAACACCCCAGTGAGAGAAATTTTGTCGCTATTCAAAGCAGGAATTCGCTAACCTGCCCATCCTTTCAGTACTTTCAAACTACAGACTGAGAGTCATGCCAAACTGGTTTTTGTTATTTTGTGGTGAGTTATTGATCTGTCACGTGTTGTCAAAGTTGTCTGGGATGTCCGTGTCACCCCACGTGGGCACTAGTGTCATTATTTGAGGAGCATTTATTTACCTACTATTTATGTTCAAAATCAAAAATATACTTCAAAATTGGATTGTATAACAAAGATTCCAATCAGAGTCATAATACATTTTGAGAAGGATCAGCTGATAATGACTGGCTGTTCATTTGTCATTGGGCTATTAATTAATGACACTTTTTAAGGAATAGCCGGCCTTAGTTTGTAACAATGACTAAATTCGCTCATCTACACTCAGAATTCGAAATCCATATTCGCCCATATCTTGACGATCAGCGTCTTATGAATAAATAAAATGAAATATTAACTTATATTATTATTATAAAACATAAAACAAAATTTTCAAAAGTTATTATTGTGTAAAATATAATATGGATTCTATTTTGAAACAAATTTCCTTACTTTTGCAATTTATTTTTTTATTAGTGTAAAACATTTTTATTTAATAAATTTTAACTATTTAAATGGTACACAACTAGTTAGAAGTTAATTGTAAAAAATCAATTTCTAAAAAGTAAGGTAATTATAACTTTAGGCTACATTTAGAACATTTCAAACACGTGGGACTTTACGTTACAAATAGCCGCTTACTTAACCCTTTGACTGCTGACGTCCTTATTAAAGGACGTGATTCTCACCAAAAATCGCTGACGTCCTTAAATAAGGATGTTTCGTAATAACACTACAATTTTGTTATTTTCACAGATAAAGATGCCCAGTTTGGAAGTTTTTGATCCTAAATAAATATATTAAGTGTTAATTACTGTTTTATAATGCTGGTATTACTAAAACCAGCATTATTAAAAATTTGAGTCCTATTGTACCGTTACTCAAATCAGAGTAATACGGTACAATACCGGTCTGCCACCAGCGTCACCGGTAATGAGCCTCTTTACCGCTTACCAGGCAATAAACAGTAGAATTGCTCAGTATGTAGTACTCAAAGTACCAATTTTGGAGGTAAAAGGAAGAAAACTGGTTATGCTTGCAAAAACTGTAAAAATGAGGTTCATCCCCTGCCTGTGCTTGACAAAGCACAGGTGCTCAGAAGAGGATTTTGCTTGTTAAATAGTGTAAATACTTAGTTTTTTTAATGTATTCATAAGTTACGAATTACATGTGTACAATACAAAACAAAAATCCAAACATTTACAAATGTCCATAGACATAGAAGATAGTCTGCACTGTCCACTCTTGCACACGTTAATATTATGTGGCAAATTGATTTTTTCATGTTTTAGAAAATAATTTATTGCATTATTAAATATTGTTCAATTGTTTTGAAACTTTATGCAGGTTTTCATTATTACATATGATTTCAAATAAAACTAAGTTTTATGTACAAAATATTTTTTGTTGAAATTAACTTTTTAGTTAAAAATCAAAATTTCGTTATAAAATAAATTTTGTTACCATTTTGGCACTTATTGAAAATAAAATAAAAAGAACAAAACTTATAATGAATTTACGTTTAATATGAACAGTTAAAAAATGAAATTATGATGTTGAGAAGGAATTGTGAGAGTTCTGATCGTGAACTGAGTAAACATGTTGGCCTAGGCTTAGAACTCTCGGAGCTAGATGATGTAAATGGCTCTATTAACAAAAAAGCCAAAAGATCTATGAATAGTAGAGGTTGGGAAGCTGTTCCAAATCACAAAACATTTAAAAGGAAATCAGTGGGCAATCATGAACCCTTCCCTATCCACCTTAACAAGTACTCTGCTTTGTACATGGTAGAGACACCGCAAATGGAAACATCAATTGATAGGCCTAGCAATACTAGTGGTTTGGATAACCTTAGGAATAAGCACAAATCAACCAAGAGATTCTCAAAGAAAATTAAATTGTACTGTGATAGCTATGGTCGAGGAACTGCATCATTATTGTTGAGGAGTAAATGTGGAGAAAATTATGATATTGAATCAGTGGTTAAGCCTAGCGCTAAGTTTCAAAAGGTAGCAGATAACATCAAAGCTGACTGTAAAGATCTTGGAACCAGTGATTTTGTGGTACTCTTGGCGGGGGCTAATGATGTTGCTTGTAATAGTACTAAGGAAGCTACTAAAACATTACAGAACACTTTGGATGAACTAAAACATACAAATGTTATTGTTTTCAATGTGCCACATCGACATGATCTTAACAACTGGTCCTGTGTCAATCTGGAAATCACAAAAGCAAATGAAAATTTCAGAGATATCTGCAAGGGGAGGAAAAATGTCTCGTTTGTTAATGCTGAGGGCTGCGATAGATCTCTGCACACATCGCATGGGCAACATTTCAACGGAAGAGGTAAACAAGTTTTTGCTGATGTCATTACAAAAATCATATTCGACAAAACCAATAAACCTATTGCTCAAGCTACAACACCTTCGAATGGAACACCTGAGGCTAATGAAGAGAAAACGACTCCGCATAAAGAGGATATTATGCCCATAATGAACAATTTTTTAGACAAGTAAGTTCTTGTAGTGTGTTTTTTTGGAATACCCAAGGTATCATTAATAAGATAGACTACCTATCACTTCTGGCTAAAGAATTGAATTTTAATATTATAGCAGTAGCTGAACATTGGCTATCTAGCGAGCATTCTAAACTTACATTCTTACATATGAGACGCCGACACAACGTTGTGCGTATTTTAAGGCGAATATGAATGGGTTTTTTTTTATGAGTGTAGGATGAGTGTGGATGAGTGTAGTCTGGTTACTAACTGAGTTCAACTGTTCCTCAGAAAGGGCAATTTATTAATAGCCCAACAGCCAGGGCAACTAAGGGACCTACAGCTTTACGTGGAATCCAAACCACGTAGTGCTGGTCTAAAAACTTACTTCAATACCAGGTTTTAGACCTGCCTCATTATTCAGCAGGAATAATAAAATTCATGGTGGAACAGGAATATTTGTTAAAGAGGATCTCAATTACAATGAAATTAGCATTGTTAAAGATATGTCAGTTGAAATGGTCTGTGAAGCTGTTGCCATTAACTGCCCCAAACTTAATATTATTGTTCTATCTATTTATAGGCCCTATAATGAGGATGTTGTATATTTTAATAATTTCTTAACTTGCTTATATAATATTCTTTGTACAGTCAGTAAACCTAATTTTAATTTGATTGTGTGTGGAGACTTTAATGTAAAATTTAACACTAATGACAAATTTGAAATTGATTTACTTAACTTATTTAACTGTTTTAACATTAGCTTAACTGTCAATGACATCACTAGGCCTGGTATATCTACAGTAGGTTATTGTCTAGATAATATTGTTACAGATATTCATAAGAGTAAATGGTCCTCAGATATTATTCAAACTAGGGTTTCTGACCATTTTGCCATTTTATTCAAATTGACAATTGACTCACCAGAAAGCTCCATACAAAATAGGAAACCTGTCATTAAAAATGTAACTAGAGTAATAAATGATGTAAATATCTATGTATACAGGAGATTATTGGGGGAGCTAAATTGGTTAGAGGTTTACTCACAAGTTACTGCTGAAGGTAAATTTAATGTATTTTTTGATAAACTTATGTGGGCTATCAATGGTGCCTTTCCTCTTGTTAATGTTAAGACAAAAACGTCAAAAAGTTACAACAATTGGTACAATAATGACTTGCACAAATTGAAACAAGAGTGTGATAAACTTTATAGCTTATCAAGAATTGTCCCTTCTAATAGCAACATACACAAGGAACTGTTAGCTAAATATAGGAAAACCAAAAACTTATATAGGCTAAGTATTACTAAGGCTAAAATGAATTACTATGAAGGTAAAATAAATGAGTCTGCAAATAAAACTAAGAAACTGTGGAATATTGTGAATAACCTGGCAAACAATAACTCTAGGGCAGTTATGTCTGACAATGAAATAGGTTCAAATGAATTCAATGATTTCTTTGTTGATAATATTAGTAAAATTAGCTTGAATATTCCTCCTAGTAACAACAGTAGTTCTTACTACTGCAAAAAGTTTACTGGACCTAAAATTAAATTTTCATTTAGACCTGTGAGTGTGGAAGAAGTCTACTCTAAAATTAGTATGTTAAGTAACAGTAAATGTATAGATATCTTTGGTATAAACTCTGCAATAATTAAAATCTCTGCAGTATTTATTTGTGAAGTATTAGCCTATTTATTTAATGAATGTATAATTAAAAACAATGTTAGTAAGTTAAAGAATGTGAAAGTAATCCCGGTGTTCAAAAAAGGTTGTAAAAATGACGTAAATAATTTTAGACCCATATCTATTGTCCCTGTTTTGTCCAAATTGTTTGAGTACTTGATCCATGAACAATTATCTGATCATTTTGAAAAGAATGAAATACTTTGTAACAAACAATTTGGATTTAGGCCAAAAAGAAATACTACCCAGGCAGTAACTAAGCTTGTAAATGGTGTTGTAAATGATTTAGAGAATAGTTTAAGTGTAGGTTTTAGGTCTTACGATATGTCAAAGGCTTTTGATACTGTCGAACACAAATTACTAGGAGATAAACTTTCCTTTTATGGCCTAAATGTAGAATCTGTAAATATTATTATATCTTATTTGGAAAATCGATCTCAATTTGTATATAAGAACGGTGTACTGTCTAAAGGTAGACTGGTCAAATTTGGAGTGCCACAAGGTTCAGTCCTTGGGCCCTTACTTTTCAATATATATATCAATGATCTCACATATACAATAGACAGCATCTACAATGATGGGTACCTATTTGCTGATGATTTTGGCCTTAAGGTGACCTGCAAAAGTAGGGCTGAAGTTGATGAAATTATATCTCTAAATTCAATTTTGTTAAAAGACTGGTGCTCTGCTAATAATTTGTTATTAAATATGGATAAGATTAATGATGTATAATTTACTTATAATAGTTCTGTGATTAGAGATTTAGATAAATTTTCATTAAAATTCTTGGGCATCTGGCTTGAATCTAACCTGGACTGGAGTACACATGTAGATTATGTAACTAAAAAATTTTCTAAATGTGTATATATGTTAAGGCGACTTAAATCTTGTGTAAAGCCTGATGTTCTTTTAAAAGTGTATTATGCTCAAATTCAAAGTATATTGTGTTATGGGATAATGTTATGGGGTAATAGTTGCCTTGCATACAAAATCCTAATATTGCAGAAAAGAATTGTTAGATTGTTAACTAATTCACCTTTCCAAGCTCATTGCAGAGCTTTTTTTTTTTTTTTTTTTTTTAACAACTTGGAATCTTAACTTTCCCGTCCTTATATGTTTTAAGTGTACTTTGCCATGTTCATAATAATATTGATATATTCAAAACCAATAGTCATTTCCATAGCTATAATACTAGAAACAAAAATAGTTTAAGGATTGAACAGTATCATTATAGCACATCACAAAAAAATAATTTTCATATGTCAATTAACCCTTTCAGTGCCAACGTCCGGGTACCCGGACGTTTTTTAACTGTTCACAAAGTGCCAACGTCCGGTAGGACCCGGACGTTTATAGGTGGTCGCGTAGTGCCAACGTCCGGTTTTCCCGGACGTTTCGTAAAAAAATCGTAAAAAATAAATATAATAATTTTTAGCTTTGAAACTTTAACAATAGTATTAAGAATAATATTCTTTATCCGTTTTCAATATTTATAAAGCATTTAACTGTGTACATTCAGTATATAAAAAGAATAATAAACACATCACAACGTGATCAAGTCAGCAGCGCTCTCGGTCAGCTGTCTGACGCAACGTCATTGTTATTCCTCCAATTCCTACAATTCAAAAAATTCCTGATGACCGTGAAAAAAATTGCTGTGTTTGCAGTAAGGAAAGTACGCAAAAAGGTGGCAAAAGGAAGAAGTCCACTTTCATGTGTAGTAAATGTAAGAAAGGCATACATAACAAGTGCCTTAGCAAACACCATTGCTAAAAATATTTTAATTTTTTTTATTTATCATAAAAATTGTAAATATGTTAGCCTAGTTCATTTTTTTACTATTAATTATATAATATTATGCAACATGTATGAACTTCATTGAACTTATTTGGATGGAAATCAATAATAGAATATCCTCATGTATTACCGGTTATTGTAGTGAAAAACTGAAATGTGCCAGAATTTACAAAAATGTGAACCAATTAGTTATTTTTGAAGCTATGGACCTGAAAATTTGTATTTATATTCTTAAATGATTGTTTTAATTAGTGAAGTGCACATCTATAACAAACAGATTTTTTTCATCATGGTTAAAAGGCATTCTTTTTGGATTAAAAAAAAAAAAAAAAAAAAATTGGTAAGTACATATATTTTTATATAGTGTTAACCATAATATTATATGATTTCTGTTGTTTTATGGTGTTGTGCATACATTTTGGAAAATAACAAAAAAAATCATTGTTTTACCTTGATAAATAAATTAGTTATGATTTTTTTTTAAATAGCTTGCAAAACCGCTTAAAATTGCCCGGCAACATAAGGTAAAACTAGTGAAAAAATGCCCGGCAACATAGGGACATTTTTAAAAAAAATGTCCGGCACTGAAAGGGTTAAGTTGTATAATTCCATACCTAAAGAAATAAAAAATATGTCCTTTCCTTCTTTTAAAAATAAAGTTAAGCATATTTTAAACTGTGCATGCCTATATAAGATAGATGAATTTTTTGAAATTAACTGGGAATATTATATATAAATAGGTTATTATTAATTTTTATGATTGTAAATTGAAATTTGTTATTTAATTCTAGAACATGCTTGTACTGTTATACTATAATGGCTTAGGATTTGTTATTTGTATGTTATGTATGTATATATATTTTCTATCTTACACTTGACGATGTCGATGCATTCTTTGTATTGTTTATGACTAATAAACTCTTAATGTCTATACTATGCAAACTTCCAATGAAGAATATTTGAATTGAATTGGAAAAAAGCCCTGGCTGTTGGGCTATTAATAAATTGCCCTTTCTGAGGAACAGTCGAACTCAGATAGTAACAAGACTACACTCATCCACACTCATCCTACACTCATCTAACCATTCATATTCGCCTTAAAATACCAACATCGTTGTGTCGGCGTCTCATATATAAATAAATAAATACATAAACAGTGATTTAGGCACCGGCGATCTAGGCTAGTCAGCTACGCGAAGCGCCCAGCGCCAAAACGGTTAATGGTTAAGTAAAAACATTGATGAACTAATTTGTTAATAGGTGGATATTGGTTCTTAATTATTGATGAACAGTATTTAAAATACTTGCATCTAGTCGTTGAGACGATTCCAAAGTTCTTAGAACATTAATACAAGTATTATCAACATCTGTATTGCCAAACACACATGTAATTCCCACTATTTTAATAAAAGGATCTTCTTTGGCTGCAGCTAGAATCATTAAAATAGCCCAAGCATCATCTATTCCTGCATCAGTATCTATTAAAATTAGATTCCTTTTTTCGTCACTCATACTTTTTTAACTTCAGGGCACACAGTATAAAAATATTTGATTCGTTTTCCTGTTGAGGTTAGGTTATAATAGGTTATGATATAGTAAATAAATAAAAGATTGACTTAGCAGACGTGGTCACCCATATGTTGTATTTAGGTTTACATTACTTTCTTTTTTTTCACATCTACATCCTGAGAATAATAATTATGATCCTAAATAAAAAAGAATGGTTAAAAAACAGAGAGAAAAAGGTTATACTGTACTATAATAATTTAAACTTTAAAGTAGTGTAAAACCAAGGTGTGAAACAACTGTTTAATTTAGTTTGATTTATAATGTATACAAAGAAATTACGATACTAATATAGTAAAGACATTATTAAAGAGTACATTATCAACAAAACATAGTGTTTATACCATTGACCTTCTATAATAGGTCATATATATATATATATATATGAGAAAGGTGAAATATCTTTGGAAATTGCATAGACCTTCTAGTATAATAAAAGTCTATGGCTAGAGGTTATAGAACTATTACCTTATTACTTTATTGGTATATGTACTGCCGAAGCAAGTAATCGTCGGATGCTCATATCTCTTACGCAGTCCGTCTTCTTATACGGCTCCATCCAGTACCTCACCGACCACGGCTTCTTCCAGGCTTATCTGGAGTAGATGGTAAAGGTCGAGCGCTCGCAGTGTCGTTACAGGGAGTCTGAGAATGACGATGCTCTACACACCTTCTTCTAGTGCAGGAGGTGGGAGTTAGAAAGCTTGAATCAGTTGTCGGCCATCCCTCGCCGGACACTATTGTTCGGCAAATGGCCCTAAGCAGAGCGGCCTAAAATAACGTAGCCGCTTACTTAGAGAGGGTGCTGAAACAAAGAATGGTGAAGAAACTTTAATGCGGCACCGCAATTATTAGACACGATGGAAAACCCACAGTAGTAACCCAGTGAGAGTTCACGTTGGCACTCTCTTGATGTAATGCGGCAAGCGGTCCCGAAAGGTAATTCTGCCTGGACCGATGGGTTTTATAGTGGGTGCGAGTACCACACGTCAGGTTCTTGCAATAAGGGCCCTGGCGGTGCATAATGCATCTTCCAACCGTAAAAGAAAACAAAAATACCTTAATACTACTTTAGCATAGGTTCTCTATTTAGACCAATGCTCAGCTGGTATTGGTTATTACAATTACGCCGGACAAATCGCGTCCTGCGGGTGCTATTTAACTTAGCGCATGAAGGGTTTCAGCAGCGGATAGGAAATTATCAACGTTCCGTTACTTTGCCGTCGTACACAGCACGCGGACTAATTTAGCTTAGTTTTTTTTAGGAAAAGAGGACTCTGAACCAACTCCTAATCTACTAAAATGGGATATAGTTTCTGTTTCTGGACGCTAAGAACACCAACTTCACTCTTTTAAAGAAAGATGATAGTTCCAAGCGAGCTTACGATTCAGGGTTTTTCATAAATATCTGGTTGAGCACTATGTGCATCGCATGTGCTGTATAAAAAATGTCTGTCACTGACCATACTAAAATTAATAAATTTTGTTGGAAGAATAGAGACTAAAAGTATAGACTGTGACTTGGGTAACTTGGGTTAGTGGTGGGGGTAACAGGATTATTAACATGTAAAAACCAACATCCCCAATTCTCTTACCACAGACCAGGCAATATGAACATATGAGTTAAAAGGCAATGGACGTGCAGTTAATCATGTAAAGAAAAACAAGGCCAAGCTTTGTGATCGTATTTTTGATACAAACGGTCTGCCAATGACAGAAAGTATGCAGCACATATGATACACATGGTCTCCCGTGAAATGTAACTAAAAAAGGCCTAGAGGCCAACCTGATATTTAACTAGTTAAATACAACGGGCATCTATATCAAAATGTAAATGGCACGAGAAGTAAGTTCAGTGATTTTAAACTATCTGTGAGCATGTCTATATTTTATGTCATATAGTTGAAACAAATCTATCTACTGATGTGGGTGACGCTGAAGTAATTCCAACTAATTATACACTGTATAGATGTGATAGATCTTCATTAAGTAGCTCGAAATCTTGTATGGTGGCGATAAAAGACTATTTCTATTCTTCTCGTCTTCTAATAGAAATCACTGATGTTGAACATGTTATCATTGAGATAAAACCCTACAAGAATATAACATGGCTCCTTGTAGGGTTTATACAAATATAACACTCACAAAAACAGCCTACTCACAAATATAAAAACATTTTATCCTCTATAGAAGAAGTTATGTCTTCTGGATAGAAGATAGACGAAATTATCATTGTATGTGACTTTAACCTTCCCTGACTGGAATGACCAACTTCACTTTGCAAAAAATCCAGACTCTCGAGTCGTTTTTTCGTTGATGGATTTTTTTCCAACTTCACCAGATTAACCAGATCACTAACTATAGAGTGGTTATACTGGATCTTACATTATCTTCTAATAAGCATACCATTGTTACATTAGAGGATGACAGCCTACTACCTGTAGAGGACATACATTACCCCCATTGTTATTTTCTTTCCATTACAACCTCTCAAACAATTGTGAGAACTCCAAACAATACTTTCATGATCTGAAAAGATGCAACATATTTGAGGTTCACATGACTCTTCTCTCAACCGATTTCACGCTCATAACATCCGTTCCAGACGTAAATAGAGCAACAGGAGGCTTTATATCTATCATAGCTGACATTGTAAAACAAATTCGCCCGTAAGAAGACTTGGCTCCTCTCCTTTCCCCAGATGGTTTTCACCTGGTCTCAAGAGCTTGGTTATAGCTAAGAAAAATGTCCATAAACTTTACAAGCAATCTCCATCGACTTCAAACTATCCCAAGTTTATTAACGCAAGAGCTGCATGTAAGATAGGAGCTGGCAAAGACTTTAATGGTTACATGAGAGAGATCGAGCAAAGTATACAAAAGAATATTCGTTTTTCTGGAGCCATGTCAATACAATGGAAAATCGTCTTCAACACCAGCTCAAGTTGTCCTTGGTGACTTGACAGCTAAAGAACCATTAGAGATTTGTGAACTATTCAAGGAGTATTTTTCCTCAGTATATACTAAACCCACAGAAATATTCAACCGCAACAGTTATGATTTCCTTGGCAATCGCATGACCTTGATTTGTACGGAAGAAGTAATGAACAAATTAAGGAAACTGGATGTTTCGAAAGGATGGGGCCCAGATGAAGTTCAGCCTGGTGTATTAAATTACAGTAAAGTAATTTTGGCAGATCCCATTTGCAAGCTGTTTAATACTTCACTATCTGAAAAGATGCAACATATTTGAGGTTCACATGGCTCTTCTCTCAACCGATTTCACGCTCATAACACATATATAAATATATATAAAAGTTTTCCCCGAGGTGTTGAAATCGGCCTTTGTTGTCCCGATCCACAAATCAGAACCTGTCAATGCTGCGTCCAACTATAGATCTGTCTCAATCCTCTCTGTCCTCTCCAAGGTGTTTGAAGATCTTTTCCTGGATCGCGTAAGACACAAAATCACTGGTCTGATTTGTGATTAGCAGCATGGTTTCACCAATCAGTGGTCCACTGTGACTAACTTAGTATCTTTTAAAAACTATATTCAAGAAGCCTTTGCCACAAATAAACTATTGGATGCCATATACTTAGATTTCTCCAAGGCATTCGACTCAGTGGACCACAATCTGCTTCTCAAGAAGTTGATTTCACAGGGTTTTGGCAACACTTTGATTCGTTGGCTTGCAAGTTATCTCTCTAATCGTCCATCATATGTAAGATTCACATCATCTCTGTCCTCTGAATTCATCTCTACTTCAAGAGTTCCACAAGGCTCATTACTTGGGCGTTTCCTTTTCTCCCTATTCATAAATCACCTTCCTGAATCCATGCCTAACCAGGACACACTTTTATTGGCAGATGATGTTAAATTTGTTTTCAATCATCTCTATAGAGGAGGGGACTGTTCATTAATTCAGGAAAGCTTAGATGCGCTGAACGTTTCGTGCATGGCAAACAGGATGAAGCTCAATGTGAGAAAATGTCAGGTCATAACATTCCATCGTTGCCTATCGCCAATACAACTACACTCTTGGAGACGTTATTGCAAGAGTGAATGAAGTAAGGGACCTTGGCATTATACTGACACCCTCATTGAATCCTGAACCGCATATAAATATCATCTGCAGAAGAGCTAATAGAACCCTTGGCTTCGTTTGTCGTTATTCGAAGCACACTAGAAGCACAACTGCTATGAAGACACTATACTGTGCTTTGGTTAATCAGATCTTAGAATATGGTTCTCTAACCTGGAGCCCGCTTTAGAAGTATTTGTGCGAAGAACTTGAACGGATCCAACGTCACTTTGTCAGAATGGTGGTTGTCAAGATTGGTTTCTTATATCATCAAGTTCCAGTTGTGGGTTTGGCTCAAGAATTGGGGCTTCAATCTTTGGAAATGCGCAAGCTAATGTCTGACCTGGTCTTTCTTCGCAGACTACTAAATAACGAGATGGATTGCCCTGACATCCTAAATTTAATTGCCTTGAAGCTTCCTTCTTCTACTCGATCAGCTGAAATGTTTACAAGGCAGAATTACCAGAGAGTAGGTAACAAAGTGTCCACGACTGTGGATTTCTTCAGAGAGGGCGAGACAACGTTCAGGCGTAGTGTCTTTGTTCCTGTACTTTAGGTAGTGCCTCTACATGGCCACATAGTCTACCCCTATGATTATTTGATGTGATATTAGCATAGACCTTCTATTATAGAAGGTCTATGCTATTAGTGTCTAGTTTATATTGTTCTTATACTGTTATTGTTGTAAGTTGCACCTGTGTTTTCTGATTTTGAAAATAATGTCATTTTCAACTTCATCTTATTATGAGATGAAGTTATAACCAGACTTGTGCTATGACAGTAGGCATATTGATGATCAAATGTTAGGACCCCATATAAAAATACAATGTCCAAGAAGTTGTAAGAAATTAGGTTGGAAAATGGAGGCAGTCAGTATTTTACGTCTGAAAGACAAAATGTCTGTAAAGCTGCTGAGTTTATCTTTGGAACTGTAGCTTCAGCAAATAAGTCTAATAAAAATCACCTGAATATACACAAAAATTTTAATATGCTCTAATAAACAACTTCTTAATTACATTATTTTATTTATTAATTTTAGGTATGATTGTTTATACGGTAGATGTTACTGTAATAGTTACATTGATTAAGAAAATTAATTCCAAATAGAAAACAGTACTCTGCAAACGTTATATAAAAATTTAAATGATGAAATTAAATGTTTCCGAATATCTTAATTCAGCTAAATATAATAATCTCTTGGAAGATTTATGTTATAATGTACGTAATGTATTATTTTTGTGACAAAATAATGACAAAAATAATAAAACATAATTTTATTATTTTTGTCATTCATGAAATATAAAATAATTAATTGTTTTAGTATAATCATTACAAAATATGTCTGCCTTACTCCGATTCAAAAGTTTCAAGCCTAATTTAAATTAAAACTTCTTAAAAAATAAATTATAACAAACGGAATTCCACACATGTCCGTAAAGCTGCCACTTCACCCGTGACGTCATGCTGAGGGGAAAGTAGTGGGGGGAAATGCGCGTGATACAGTACCTACCGTATGTTTTAGTTACCGTGAAACCATAACAGTCAGAATAAGTATAATCAGCTGAAATTGACAGTTGATTGTGATGTCACTCAAGTCTATGGGATAGTGAAATTGTATTGTCTGATAATTAGAAAATTATGTTTTTATGATCTATAGTGTACTGTGTACTTTCTGTATTGTGTTCAGCTCCATCAAGCTAATTAGTTGTTGTGGTATGTGTGGTCTCTTATTCGATAATTTTATTTGATGTGTTTGTAGTGTTATGATAACTGAGTATCAGGTTTGTCAATTAGCTGAAAATCAGACCAGCACTACATGGTTCGGATTCCACGTAAAGCTGTAGGTCCCTTAGTTGCCCTGGCTGTTGGTCTATTAATAAATTGCCCTTTATGAGGAACAGTTGAACTCAGTTAGTATCCAGACTACATTCATCCACACCATTCATATTCGCCTTCAAATACCAACAACGTTGTGTCGGCGTCTCATATGTAAGAATTTGTTAAATGTGAACACGACAAGTAAAACATAACAGGCATTAAACCATCATGACTGTAGGTTGATGACATGTTAAAAAAAATGTCTGTTTTCAGTGTATCATCTTTAAAAATATTGGATTAATATTACTTATTTATTACATAATAACAGCTAGCCGTATTATGCAGTTTCTTGCAGCATAACAAAATTTGAAAACTGACTGAATCAGTCTATTGGCAGGAATTGGCTATATTTTCATGAGATATGCTTTTTATTCTGCGAAAATAACGTAGTTTACAGAAAAAATCAAAAAAACCAACGTTACAACTAACTATTAGCGTTTTTGACATATTTCCATTAATTTAAATGATATTTTAATCACATTTCTTAAGTTTTGATTTTGACGTGTTTAAACAGTCTTTACAAAGTGACAACAATTTTTATGTAGCCAACAGCAATTATTTCTGAAGACATACAGCAATTATTTCTGAAGACATACAGTAACAGAAAAACTACTTTCACAGTGAATCGCAATTACTTTGCAGTAATTTTAAATACTAACTGGTAGGCTGTCCCTGGAGGCTTTAAAAGAATAATTTTACTGTAAAACCAGTTATATATTTGTGTACAGCACAAAAAACTTGTTAAATGACAAAAAACTGTTAAAAATTGTTTTATAAAATTGGCTTTATGGTAAGTTTATAACTACCATAGTAACTTGCCTTCTTCGATGATAAGGCTATACATAGTGTAGGTATAGCACAACTTGGCTTGGATCAAATTATAGAACCAAGTAATATACAGGGTGACAAATAAGTCTTAGGACAACTTTATAACTTTTAAACTATGAGATATCACAACCCAATTTGGCATACTGTTACTGGTAATAGCAAGCTACTTTTCTTTGTACATGGTGTTCGGATGTCACCTTTGGGAGATGGACTTGTTGGGAGTAAGAAGAAAATCTTGAATGACAGCCTATGTTGGGTTGTACATCATTTTAAAGGTCTAGTTGAACTGAAAACAATAGCTGCAAACTGGACTTCTAAAAGGTTGATCCAATCGGAAGTAATTGCTGTTCAAAATTTTAAAATGTTTAATACGGGGGCTGTTCAAAAAGTATGTTAATAAAGACTTTGGTTAGATAAAAGTGCATTTATTGAACTAGAGCTACAAACTCTGTATCCCCTTCAGAGTAGTCTAACTTAGTGATGCACACACTTATCCAAGCGCTTCTGCAAACATTTCTGGAAGGCATCTTTTGGAATGCTTTTGAGCTCGGCAGTCATATTTTGTTTAATGTCTTCTCTTTCTTCTAAAATCGAGTTCCTTTCAGGGGCATTTTCAGCTTAGGGTTGGTGAACTACAGGAGTGTTGTATTAACGAGAAAACTCTGAATTAGATGTGCAGAGTGGGGAGGTGCATTGTCGTCATGAAGCTGCCAAGTTTTTGTTGCACACAAATTTGGTTGTTTGCACTGTACAGCATCATGTAAGCTACAAAGAACCTCAATATAGCATTCTTTTGTGATTTTTTTGGCCGTGTGGTGTGTACTCATGATGCACCACTCCACTGGAGTCAAAGAAGACTGTCAACATGACCTTGACTTAGCTGCGAACCTGCCTCGCTTTTTGGTCTTAAAGATGTCATGTGTTTCCACTGCGATTATTGCATCTTGGTTCCGGGTCGTATCCATAAGTCTAGGATTCATCACCAGTGATCACTGTGTTCAGGAAGTCAGGGTTACGGTTTGCACTGTCCAGCATGTCTTGTGCAATTTCAAGGTGATGTTGTTTTTGCTCCATTGTCAGAAATGTTGGAACAGATTTCACGAACACTCTTCTCAGTTTCTAATGATAATAATGATTTATTTCCATCCATTTTTACAAATATAAAAAAATAATACGGCTTGAAAAAAACTGACCACACTTACAAGTATTTGTGGCCAGTACAAAATTATTTAGAAAATACTAAAAAAACACAAAATATAACTTAATAAAAACATATTATAAATATGGAACATGAGTCCAGCTTCTACATTGTAAAAATAAATCCTCAGTTAACACGGAATTTAGGCTACTGACCCAATGCTGACTCCAATTTCACCTGCTAGTTCTCAGACTGTGAGATGACGGTCGTGGGTGTTTAAAGTTTGTACTTGTTCAATAACATTCTCATTCCGGCCGGCTTTTCAATAATGGCCTGTCTGAACGTGACTCCCCAAAATTCTATTGAATCTTGCGAATTGTTTCTACCAAGCTTTTGGCAAAATTTAATGCAGTTATGCTGCTCAAGTTTTTCTGTCATTTTATAACTTAACAAAATCGCTTAACTTAAAATAATCGCCAAGCCAACAGAGAGGTCTATACTACTTGACTGACTGCCGGCGACTGAAGCTTTGTCACGACAACAGTGCATGTACGTGCATGACAGTTCCCTCCACATCCCCACTAAGCTTGGCCGCCAGCACTTCATTCGTTTATATGTGAGGACAGAAGGTCCGATACTATTTGAACAGTCGTCTTACAATTTACTTATGAGAATAACAGAAAGTTAAAAGTTGAAGGCAATATTTACTGAACTCCTTTCAAAGTAGGTGTTCCTGTTGGCCGTCTGGAAATGTGCTAACCGGTTTTAAAAGCTGGCTATTGCTATTTTTATGTATTCTCGTGGAACAGCTTGAGCTTCATGTGCCATCCTGTGTCTAAGATCAATCAGATCAGAAGGCTGTTCCATAAACTTTGTCTTTGAGGTAGCCCCATAAAAAGTTATCCAGCGGAGTTAGATCATGGGAGCGAGCTGGCCATAAATCTCCACGTCTTCCAATCCACCGGTGAGGGAATACTGTATCTAAGTATTGTCTCACTTGAACACCATAGTATAGCAGTCCTCCATCTTGTTGGAAAAAAGCATGTTTGGAAGTCAGGGCCAAGACATACAAGTTTTTAAACCGCTACCATTTTGTAACGGATAAAGCTTTTGAAGTGCAATTTTTGGCATTCTTATTTGCTTGACCATCCCTTTAGAATCATGTGCATATCAATCTATGCTCACATTTAAATTTTTCTACTGACTCCTCAGTCCTCATGGACTCTTCCCATAAAAGAATAGCAGGATACTGAATACATCTTAATAAAGTATTTGTATACACTTATCATTTGTGAAGTTTTGTAGCTTCATCTCATATGGTTACAATAAAATTAAGCCATTATTGAACTTGCACACAAGATCAGAATTGAAACTTTCAAGCGCCCCCTTTTTGTTTAGGATTAACCTTTTGAAGTATAATTTGTGGCATGATCATTCTACTATTAAGACCTTTAAAATGGTATTCACATCGACCTATGCTTACACTTAAGATTTTTCACTGACTCCTTATTGGCTATCACCCTGAGGTAGTGATAAGCTACGGTACTGATTACATCAAAAATTTCAATTTTATGCCCTCTGTCACTCTACAACATGTTATGTTTTTGTATGTTTACAAGTACAGAAGATATTAGACTGTTCTAAAACTTTTCAGTACTCCAGTATATAAATATTTCTGAATGTAATATTGTGTCAATATTTCACCGGTTGTGTTAAAGTATTATTTAACTGTTATACATAATTTATTCAAGCTGCATTTTTATATGACAAAATTAGTGTTTATTTCCATTTATTTGTATAGGCTAGTTTTATTTGTTGTGGCATAGATCCAACAGTTTTGGGTTTGGAATGTACTATGCTTCACACTATATGTGATCTTTATCTCTCATTTTATAAAATTGTATTCAAAATTAGAGTTAACACGCACTACCACGACTCCGACTGATTAGGCCCAAAGAAACTTTACATGGGCCCGACCAAACGTCGACTTCGGCCAAAAATAATATGGACTGATATGGCGTGACACGCACTAGCCCGACCACGACCCGACTCAGACTAGGTCACTAGGTTACTAAATCTTTATGTAATTTATCATTGGATGTCTATTCAAATATAATATTAAAGAAGGGAATGTGGCAGAAGATTATTATATGATTATTATTTATGAAGTTTAAAAAATGTAGCCTAATGTTTATTTGATAATACTTAGGTGTAGCTTAATAGAAGAATCACCTTTTTTTTTAAAGGAATACAATGAAGACATTTTTCATTTCGATTCAAGATTACTGCATTTGCAATACTGCTACATAAAAGTTACATTTTGATTTAACAAATTTTAGCTGAAAAAGGAAAATTTCTATGTAGTTATTTTGCTACTCTTGGTTAGTATGTAGTCATTTTATCTTGCTACTGGTCATGTCGTACTCTTGGTCAGATTATCCACAACCAGAAATGTTAAAGTCGTGGTCAGGCCAGTGCGCGTTAGCCCTTAAGTATAAGGTGTTTGTTATTGAATGATCTTCATTTGTTGATAGAAAACCATTTAATTATAGTATTTTTTTTTAGGTTTTTACGTAAAGATGAATTTTTGAAAAAAGTGAGACCACGTCATGGATTGTTTAGAAATTCAACTTATGGAAGCTGTGCGAAATTCACAGATTGATGTAGTAAAATCTCTGTTAGAAAAAGGTGAGTAACTTGTAATGTCTACTTTATTATTCTGTGCTTCCGAGAAATTAAAGTCCCATGTTATGTGCATGGGTGAGCAGGTGGGTCACTTCCATTGTATGTTTATGATACCACTAACCACCATTGACCCACCTACCCACCCATAGACATACAGTGGTATTGACCCCCTCCCCCCCCATACACATACAGTGGTATTGACCCACCTGCCCTCCCATACACGTACAGTATTGACCCACCCAAACACGTACAGTGGTATTGATGAAAGTTATTTTGATGAAACTGACTCACAACTAAAATTATCTTCTTCCACTTTAAGCTACCTCTCACTTAACCTGGTCACTTATCTATCATCGCCCATGCCAAAATTACAGCCACTGTGTATACCAATGCACATTTGGTGATGTAGACCCACCCATCTACCAATACACATACAGTAGTAAAACATTAATGGTGTAACTGCCAATGGCTGTAAAAACGTGAGTAGTCACAAAACAGGACTTGCTGTAAACAGATACAGAGTTGTTGCAAATAGGCACTGGAGAGAAGAAACCAATCCACTAACAGGGTTCATGAGGAAAAATGAACATTAGTTATTAAAACAGTAATTTATATTTCTTTCTTTCTCTGAAACATGCCATTTATAGCACTTTATAGTGAAGTTAAGAGTGAATATCCTGATGTTAATTTTCACTTTGAAGTTTTAGTTTTGTTAAAGTTATCCCAAAAGTTTTATTGAGCTTCAGGAAGCTTTTTTAACACTTTTATGAATGAGCAGGATCATATTATCTGTGGAACGAAAAATGATCATTGGCTGTTGAAACTTTATGAAAAACTGAAATTTTCTGGGTCAGAATCAGTGGCGGCTACTCCATAAGAGCACATGAGCACGTGAACCCCCTGTGAGATTTGAAAAAGAAAATGAACCACATTTAAAGTTTAGGTTAAATTATTTACACATTGAAATTACGAAATATGTGATTTTAAACGTAAGAAAACTCAAAGAGGTGCCTTCAGCTAGCTTCCGCTAATCTCGCAGTACTGTCACACAGTCCCGGTTGTGCTCCATAGCGTATATGCAAGGCCTAATCAGCTGTTCTGTCTGGAAGGCGGTGGTGGGGCCGTCTTGTAATAGAAGCCAGCGGTGCACACTTGCCGTGTGCTCCACTCCGACTTCTTTTAAAATATGTTGTTTGGTTAATTATGGTTTTTAACTACTTTAAAATATCTTGTAAAATATTTTAAAATGCATGTTTAAGCGTATAATTTTTAGAACATTTTAATTGTGCGCTTTTACTTGTGGAGTACTCCGTACACCCTAAAACCCCCGGTGTGTGAACCCCCACTTTACTGAGGTCAAAAGCCACCACTGGTCAGAATACTGTTTAGGCTAGAGAACTGAGTGTCAGTTAGCTGAACATCAGACCAATATTATGTGATTCAAATTCCACGTAGAGCTGTAGGTCCCTTAGTTGCCCTATCTATTGGACTATTACTAAATGTCTTTTTCCAAGGAACAGTTGACCTTAACACAGAAATCTAATAACAGAGGACTTATGTTTGATGGTGGAATGTGGTATTCAGGGTCCAGATATTGTGTAGGGAAGAGAGCTTAGTACCAAGCTTGTTAGTTAGCCGAAAATGAGACCAACTTTACTTGTTTGAATTCTACAGAAAACTGTAGTTCCGTTAATTATCCTGGCTATTGGTATATCGGATAAATGGCTAATTCTAATAATAATGTGACGGCATAGAGTATATCTAATTTTATTGATGGTGATAAGATTGTGTACTTTAACATGAGATCCAAAACCTCCCGTTACTCAACCCAGCCATTATTAACTTATATAATTATTATATAATTCTTGTAACATTGCCTTCCATGTGTCTTTTGACTAGATCTGTAAATTTTACATATATTTAATCCTTGCTTGATAAATCGTTATAATTAGTATATTTAAGGTGAATTATTTATAAATTAACAGCTCAAATCACAATTGTCACTAAATATTGTTCCATTGTACATCAAATCAGTGTAAGTAATGTACTATTGATTAGTAACTATCAGGGAAGGGCTATCCATTATTATGATAATCACCGGCTGTTCATTTGTCATTGGGCTATTAATTAATGACACTTTCTAAGGAATAGTCGGCCTTAGTTTGTAACAATGACATTCGGACATCTACACTCATCACACTCATTCGAAATCCATATTCGCCCATATCTTGACGATCGGCGTCTTATGAATAAATAAATAAATCTGTACTTACCAGTAAATATATGAGCTACGTTCTGCAATAATGATAGTAATGGATGTTGTCTCACATTTTATCTTATATTAAACGTTTTTATTACTATATCAATCAAAAGTTAACTAGAGCTACAAATTACAATTAACAATGGTTGTAAAATTGATCTTTTTAGTTATTATATTAAGCTGATTCATTTTAGATAAATTAAGTTGGATGAAATTTATAGTAAATTGATTTAACTGTTCCAGAGATTTAAATTACTTTTAAAATTGAATTAACACCTGCATTCCTGTCCTGAGGTCATTAATAATATTTAAGTAATAATCCGATGCTCCAGCACACTGCTGCTTCATTGCTACTTACTCTCCTTAACTAGAAAACCAAATTGAAGTTAAAACAGGATAGACAACAAAAATATCAAAATCCATATAACAAAAAGAGTGTTTTGCATCATTCAATTAATTGATTCTAAACGCATTCTTTATTACAAATGGGATTGATATTTTATCCCTTTCAAACAATATATAAGATATTGAAGATGAAAATCTACCTGATTAACCAATTTTCTATAATAAAACAAATTTTGTTCACAAAATTGCTTAAGACAAATAAGATTTAAAGTATGAAAAAGTGTATATTAAAATAATGTTTTAAAAAAATCTCAGCAATTCCAATTCATTTTTTAATTTTTGTGTGGCCTTTCACCCACAAGATGGGCATCTTAAGACATCATCATGCCTACCTTCTAGGTGAAAGGCTTCATACAAATTATTGGAATTACTGAGAATTTTAATAGTTATTTTAATTTATATTTTCTCTAATAAGAACTTGAACAAGAAAAATGGTGGAAGCCTCAGTGTGTTTCTGTGTTTGTAGATTCTTAGACATTTCAACTGCCCATTTTTACTCAAAGTAATTAAAACCGGTTTTGTCATAGAGAATCACCCAAATAGGCTTTTATACCAAACCTTAACTGGAAAAAAAATCATATGTTTTTGAATAAAAAATACAGATAGTGCATGTTTAAGTAAACTTAATGTAAAATAGATTCGTGGTAGGGAATTATATACAAGTCAGTACAGCAATATAATTTTTTCCAGGGGCGAATGTTAATTATATCCCAACATGTGGTAAGTCTCCATTATCAACTGCTGCATCCTTAGGAAACATTCCCCTGATGCGATCACTGCTTTCCAAAGAAGACTGGAGGCAAGATTCAGAGTCAAAATTGGTAAATAATTTGGACAGTGGTAAGGAGAACCATACGCAGTCATATTCGAATTTAGCCAGGAATATTCAGTCATCCAAAGAAAACAAGCAGAACTTAGGTTATTACGTATTTGTACATGGCGATGAACCTGGGGGGAATGTATATCCCAACAAGAATGAGAACTTTGATGCTGAGACACCAGAAGGTATGGAAAGTCTTGAGTGGGATGTGGAATGTGAAGACGATTGGGGAGACGACAGTGAGTTAGGTGGAGAGGATGATGTATGGGCCAATCAGTACAAGTGGTATGCCTCCATCTTGGACAGGACTGGAGGTCTGATGCAGGAGCGTGGTCGTGGCTGTGACATCAACCTGCAGGACTGTAGGGGTCGTACTGCTGTCCACTATGCGGCAGAGCATTCTCAACTGGAGGCACTCAATTTCCTTGTGTCTGCAGGTGACTTGTGTACTCAGTAGAATTGTTGTTGTGGTAGGATATACTGTTATTTTTTAGTGTTATATAAAAAATTTTAATCATCACAAAAATATATTGCATATTGATTTGCTAGAAGAATTGTTTTATTTAATACATTATTTTTAAAATCTAATATTTGAATGCGGATTTCAGTCTTAAAATATAATTTAGATTAGAAGCAAACAGGTAAATTTAAATTTAGTAATTTTTATGATATATGTAATACAGAAATTACAGGATTAACATGACAGATTCCTGGGTTGAGTAATGGACTATGTTTGGATCTTGTATTGAGAGTTCTGAGGCTATTTGTCAATATTACCTGCAAATCAGACACATCACTTGGATTCCTTAATAAAATGTAGGCTGCTAAGCTATTTTGGCCATGGGGTTGCTAAGCTATCCATTATTTATGGTGAACATTTTTTAGTATATGTACACCCAAGAGTTTTTTTTATACTTTTGCATGTCTGAGTTTTACTTTGTACCTTCCTGAAGATTTTATTTGATTACTAAGGGAAATTTTGTCTGCTTTGCATGCCAACCCCCGCTACTCACTACGCTTGTGTGTGTTTTGGCCTTTGACCTGCATATTATTCTCCATATCTTAAAATGAACTATTATGCTTCAAAACCAATAAACTTATTATGGTATGATTGCACTCGGCCTATTGTATCTAGGTGAATATTTTTGGTAAACAATTTGTGAATACTATTTGTCCCTTTTATATAATAAATAAGGCAATACAACATAGCCACTCTTAAAAAAGATATTTGTATTGTTTGTTAAGAGGGACTATGTTTTTTATCTATTTAAGTAGTGAAAATCACATATTCCTCCATCATGTCAAAATTAAAGATTTTGATTTTCATTTTGATCATTTTGCATGGTATACCCTCATCCATTCATAATGTGTGATGTAGCTGTGTGTTAGTGTTTTTTCTTGATATTTCCATTTTTCCTGAACCTATTGAAAAATATTAGTCTCCAAAAGAATTTTATCTTGTTATACTCACTCCAAAAATTAGGGAAACCCCATAAACATTTATAAAAGTCTCAAAAATTTTTCAGATCCTGTAGATAACCTAGTGAGATAAATAAAAATGGAAACAAAACCACAATATCAACGTTAATTGTTTCTAAACACATTGATGAGTGGAAAAGCAGTAAGTTATTATTTACACTCTAACAATACTGAACTGTACTCTTACATTAGATGAAAAGCGAAGCGATTATTAATTGAAAGTGATTGGACTATCCCTCATTAATAACTTTGTTTTATAACTATACAACTGGCATTCTGTTTCTAGTTTGAAATGTGATACATTTGGTTGTATAAGAGCAAAAATGTACTTAAAGATTTTGGAGGCTTCTATTTAAAAAAATTAAATTATAACTCTAATAATAATGTTAAAAAAAATTATTTTTATGAATAAAGATGATTTGACTTTGACACATGGTAAATGGCTTACGACAGTGCATGCACGACAGATTCTGTCCCCTACCACGCAGTTGTATGTTCATGGTACAGTCACTTGCTAGCGGAATAGACCTTTCATTAAAATGATGATGCCACTTAGCTCAATGTTTACATTAGATTTGCTGCTGTGTTGTTAAATCAATTGAGTTGTATTGTAGTTTTCTTAATGTTTAAAATTATAGAGTAATTACCAATTTGGCCAACCTTTGTTAAATTTGTGCTAAACATGGTTAGTTTGAACGTAACTGAAATATTTTACCATCATTGATATTTGATATTAGTGTGTTCCATTATTATAATTATCATTTAATTGAACCCTATGAAATATTACCAAGGAAAAATTCATTTCGAGATCAGATGTGTAATTCTGATTGGTTGTCTGTTGTATATTTAAGAAGAATAAGCTGACTTGGATGTCTTGTTTGTTTAAATTACTTAGGTTATATCAGTGAAGATAATATATTCTGTATGACTGTAGTAATTAAGTAATAATGGTGCTATATTATGAATCAAATAATATCTAAATTTTTAATGTCCGAATAGGCTTAGCCTATTGTAGAAGTTAATATGGAAAGAGACTGCTATTTTAAATCAAACAATAGAAGAAAAACAGTTTTACAAATAATGATCATATTTTAACTAATCGCAAGCTTATTGGTCGAATGTGTATAGTTTAGTATGTGACTGTACCTTGGAGGCCTCTGCCGCTGAAGAGGAAATGTGGTGGGAGATCATTCTTGCCTCTATACGCCATTTACTCTGGGTTGATGTTTACTAGCCATTATTATTATTATTTAAATCCCTCTTCACTAGTCCATTATTATTATTTTAATTGGAGAGGCAAAACTTGGCAAAGCAAAGTACGTACGGGAGTGCCAATAAGCCGAATTGATTAAAACCGGCTTAAGGATTTTTGTACAGAATTTAAAGCAACTATAATAAATTGAATACTTAATTTGATTTAGTAATTAAAACTAACAGAGAAAAGTCTTTCTTTTTACATTAATTTGTGTTTTGCAGGCTGCAAAGTGGATGTTGGCGATGTTGATGCAATAACACCTCTGCACCTTGCTGCCATGCGGGATCGTCGAGAGGTGGCAGAGCTGTTACTTGCCTCAGGTGCCAATGTCAATCGTAAGACTACAGACAAGATGGCACCTTTGCACTATGCAGCAGTGCGGGGGTTGGAGGAGATGGTGTTGTTGTTGCTGAGGGCAGGCGCAGCAGTAGACGCTCTGGATGCTAATGATCGCACACCTCTCCTGCTGGCAGTAAACAGGGATCACCTTGAGACTGTAAAACTACTAGTGTCACAAGGAGCAAAGATCAACATCGAGGAGATACATGGTGGGATATACACATGTACTAATTATTATAAAAATTTTGACTAACAAATTATCAATCTAATATTGATGTATAAAATCCAAGAACGATTTACTCGTTCATCACTTAGTTTCATGCTCGGTTCTCTTAATACCAACACGGCGTCTGCTCAATGGTTGCCATCTACATGGACACTACTAGAGAAGTCTGGGGTGTCCATGTTGGATGGTAGTCAAGGTTCAGATGTTGTGTAAGGAGGAGAACTGAGTGTCAGACTTGTCAGTTAGCTGAAAATTAGACCAACACTACGTGGTTCGGATTCCACGTAAAGCTGTAGGTCTTATAGTTGCCCTGGCTATTGGGCTATTAATAAGTAGTTCTTTCTGAACTAAGTCGATCTTAGATAATAACAATGACTAAACTCATTCATCTACACTCATCACACTCATTCACCACTCATATTTGCTCATATCTATTAGATCGGCATCTTAGAAATGAACAAGAAATGAATTAATGAATCACTTAATCTCCGAAACCACTTAACAGATTTTGATCAAATTTGGAGGGAAGTTAGTTTTTGTTAGAGTTTTTTTTTATGACTACGGTATGAAAGGATTTCTCAAAATTCCATTTTTAAGGTTTAGAAACAGCCCCTAGAAGTTTCTTTTTTCCATAAGAGTAACATTTGCGTTAATTTAATAATTTATTTCGAACAGCTGACATAAAAAAACATAAACATGACACATAAACTTGGTTAATTTAGTTTTCATTGTGAAATGTTTAAGGTCATCTTTACTACCTCTTACATGATTGCATTATTTTCCACACCCCTAAAGTATACTTATAGGGGTTTCTAGACTATAAAACTTTGTTATCTAGGAGAATGGTAGTAGGATTTATATTGATGTTATGGTTTGGATAAGAACCATAGAGTGAAAGGTAAGCAATCGTAGACAACCGCCCCATAGTAAAACAAGAGCTGTCAGCTAGTTAATTAGAAAAATTTGAATTTAACAAAAGAAACATAGTATTATTGAAAGGTTGGAAGAAACTTTGAGAAAGTTTAGATATTTATGTTACACTAGGGGACACCCCTGCACGCTTCGCGTGCCAACCCCGACGCTCGCTACGCTCGCAAATAAGTAGATTAACTGTTTAACGTAAATTCACAATATTACATTTATTTACAGTATCTCACTCACAATATTTGCGTTGCTACCTGTTTATTAGTATAAATAATACCTTAGGGTATTACTTAGCCTTTTACAAACTTGTTCAATTAATTTGTTCGTGTTTAACAGCTGAAGATAAAACTCATAGTATAATGTTACAAGTGCATTAATCACAGAACAGCATTGTTATGTGGGATCAATATTACAATGTCACATATACAAAATAAACATGTTAATTTATTTACAAAACAGCTTATATTAATATACTAAAATCAACCCGATGTAGTCCTTATGGAACAATTTTTTAGGGGCGGTTTCTACCCTTTAGGATTACTTTATCAAGATGAAAATACTTTAGTTGTTCTATTTAAGACCTAAAGAAACATTGTACAAAATTTCAACTCTCTACCTACATGGGAATTAGTGATGAGTGAGTGAGTCAGTCAAGTCAGTGAGGGCTTTGCCTTTTATATATATAGATTTAAAGCTTATATAAACAATATTATGACCCCATTGAGTACCTTGTTATTTGCAAGGTTTATTTAGACAACGTTTATATAAACAGTTGTGTACCTGTGTTTTGGTTGGGGATAAAAATATTTTAACAAATATTTAGATTTTATTGAAATTAAATGTAAAATTTTAATAAACAGTTTTCAGAAGTGTACATTTCATTTGTTTTTATTTGAAAGCTGATTAATCTTTACTACTTTGAAGATTAACATTGAAACTTTGAATGCCACTCGGATGGTGCCGCAGAGTTGGATGTGAATAAAACCATACCAGAAACCTTCCCAGGATTATACTTAACCCCTTAACTGCTGTTGACGTGTTAACACGTTTCGATGCGCCGTCACTGCCGAGCTGTTTAATGCGAGTGGCGTGGTCGGTCCACAGCGGAGCAATCGTGGTAAAATTTACGAGTTTTGACGCTCAGTCCTCAAAAGTTTGTTTCCTTATGAATAAACTATTTTATGTCAATGTTTTTTAAGAGTATGTTCAACAGTTATATAAATCTGCAGATAACATGCTAATAAATTAAAATATTAATATAAAATAGTGAAATAATATAAATAATAATAATAATACACTTACCCAGATCAATTTGCAATGTCCGTCACTGGATGTTGAGGGATATATTTTTTCTATTTGCACTATTTTACTACTTTTAAATTATATACATTATTTACACTATTTTATGGTTTATTCTGAGGGTTTTAGTAATTTTTTAGTTTGTGGAACTCAGCAAAACATGGTGCCGCACATAACACTACTTGGCATTCCGCGCACATGTATCTGGTTTCACGTCTCTTTTTCTCCCCCCTCTGAGTAAACTTGCATACAACACAAGGTCTGCATGGTCCTGCCTTTTTTTCAGTTGCAGATATATAAGAGGGGAAATGTCTCATTGTAAGTCTAGTCGGGTTATCCCCAGATGGACGGCCACCTTTCTTAACTTGACGAGGCTCAAGATATTTCTCGAGAAGTTGGCGAACCAACTCGAGATGAAACTGGGACAAAGTTGGTTTTTTCCCTGTTTTACACAGGTATAATGTGTGCGCATTGAGGACTGTCATGTCTACAAGATGGAAAAACAACTTTTTGTACCATCTTGTACTACGTCGAATGCATTCTATGTTGACGATCATCATGTCTGATCTGTCGATAGCCCCCATATTACTGTTGTATTCTGCAACACATTTTGGTTTTATAATGGGGTCTTTTGTTTTACGATCTACTTTCCCTTTATTAACGGTTGTATTATCGTGTTCGGTCGTTAACATGATGACTTGTCTTTTATCCACCCATCTAAGAGCCATTATTGTACCGTCATCCAAAACCTCTCTTTCTCTGGCATGTAAATTGATATTGAACTCGGGCATACCTAGTCTATCTCCTCTAACAGTACCACAAGCATTGGTTCTGTTGAGGTGAAGGAACTGAAACAAGTCAGGGCTGGAATAAACGTTATCGATATATAAGCAATGTCCCTTGTTCAAATAAGGTTTCAGTAAGGTTGTGACAATAGCTCCAGATGTACCCAAGTTTTCTGTATTTTCAATTTCACTCTCTTTACCAGTATATACAATTATGTCTAGGACATAACCAGTTTCACAGTCGCATAACACATACAATTTAATTCCAAATCTACTTCTTTTTGAAGGGATAAACTGCTTAAATCCTAGTTGGCCTTTGAAAAGGAGCAGACTTTCATCAATACAGAGATTTCTGAAAGGAACAAGGTTTTTGGAAAAGTTTTCTCTAAACATATCAACCAGATTTTTTATTTTTGTAAGCCTACCATAGGCCGGCGGCAAGGTATTGTCAGAAAAGTGCAGCAACCGAAGTATATTTTTATATCTATCTCTAGACATGCAATTAGAAACAGCACTATTCTTTTGAAGTGGGTCGTTAGACCAGTAGTTATCAATGTTGTTTTTTTCCCGTGTACCATCAGAAGGGTAGTTGCCAAAAAAACTCTAAACTCATTCGGTGTGAGGGGTAGCCATTGTTTTAATCTTGATTTGTCAGGAGGGGGGCATTGTTTACGACATACATAAATTCTTTGTTGGTTTCCGTAACAATAAAGTCTATTACCTCTTCTGGGAATAATTTTTCAAAAAATCTATCTCTCTGCATGAATCTGGAAAGTTATCTGAATCTTGTAGGCCACTGTTGGAATTATCAAAAGGGAAATTTACTGGTTCAAAATTGGATTGTTTCCAGACGTGAGGGAACTTGGAGTTAGCGTTTTTCTTAATTTTCTTTTTAGGTTTGAACACTTTAGGTTTTTTTGTATACTTTCGTTTCTTATTTTGGCCTGTAATATCTTTTTTAGATGTGCTAGGTTGCGGGTCATCAATATCACTGGCTTCAGAAATAGGTAAGTCATCAAAACTGTCATTACCTTGTGAAATATAGGTCGGGTCTGCGTCAGAGTCGTCATCCTCAGATAACCAAGCTAACTGTGAACTAGGTTCTTCTAAGAATCTTCTAATAAAACTTTTCTCACTAATTTTAATTATTTATAAGTACTAACATCACTATAAAACACTTATCATGAACACACACTTCACTTATAGTAAGAAAAACAATACGGTCGAGAATCGCTCGTTCCTGCTCCACGTGAGAAACAATACGGGCGAGAATCGCTTATTTCCATGTGCTCCTCAAGTAGTTACAAAATATTCCACGAGGGTGAGACACATGTCAGAATACGTTACGGTTCTCGTAGTACTAAATAACACCACAAGATAGCATTATAAGTCACTAGTAAAAGCAGTACAATATCAGGAAACAGCTGCTGTCAACGTTCGTGTTAACACGAGTGTAGCGCTGACGGCACTACGCAGGAAATCGTGTATACACAAATGTAGCGCTGGGGGTACTAAGCTTGCCTGATTCCTCAGCCGTTAAAGGGTTAACAACTTCCTAAACGATCGGATCTATAGTGTTGTGATGCATAAATGACCAACAGAAAGGCATACATTCATTTGTAAATATGTATGTATATATATATACTATATGTTTAACTGTGCCTTGCTACAGGATTAACATATAAACAGTAATGTGTTAGTTTAATTAGCTTTGCGTGTCAACCCTGTCACTCGCTACGCTTGTGAGAGAAGCTCAGCCTATTTTGCAAGCTCAGCCTTGGGAACTCTTCATGTAGTCCCTTTGCAATTTGGCCTGCAACCTCACCAGGACTCTTTGCTATAGGCCTTATTGTGGAACTCAGCCTGCAGCCTCGAGGGAAAGCTTGGCCTACGGCCTTGCCAAGACACCTCTTTTTGCCTCATAGAGCTGATCCGCTAAAAAATGATACACTAGAGTTTCGATTAATTGGACTGTATTTTGGATATTTTATCATGGGACTGCTGCAGGTACTTTCCATGCGCAACACAAATTATTTTAATATGAAAAGGACAATTTTGATACTATTCCTAAGTGTTGAAGATATTGTAGGCGATGGGTTAGAGATGTTATTGGTCCTCGTAATACCGACATGAGTTCTCAAACACTACTAGAGAAAGTTAGAGTGTCCATGTTGGATGGTAGTGAGGGTTCGGATATTGTGAAGGAAAGAGAACTTAGTATTAGGCTTGTCAGTTAGCTGAAAATTAGACCAATACTATGTGGTTCAGATTCCACGTAAAGCTGTTGGTCCCTTAGTTTCCCTGGCTATTGGACTATTAATAAATAGCTCTTTCTCAGGAACAGTTATCTTTAGTAACAATGATTACACTCATTCATCTACAATCATCACACTCACTCGCCCCTATCTCTAGGAACGGCGTCTTACTAATGTATAATGAATTATTAACCAAATTATTGTTCAACTGAATTGCATAGGTCCTATTAACACGTTAGCTGCCACGGCCCTTTTACCATATTTCCCACGCAATTGCCAACTGTTGATAACCGTTATTTTTTTTAATTGTTAATTTTCTACATTTAAAATGTTATTGTGAAACGTATTCTGTAGAGAAATTGCATTTATTCACAAACGTAGTTCCGGTCGGTACAACATCGTTATTTTTAAGTGTTATGAACTATCATGTGTAGTACCGATCGGTCCTATGATACTTTTGACGTTGATTTGCTCATTTTGTAGGCATTCTTCTTCGTTCAGATCGAGTTGGTATTCCAAAAGAACCTATTTTAAATGTATAATTTATTCGTGCAGAGATGGCAGTAATCGAAAATCAATTACAAACTGGAATAGCAATTACAAACTGTCAAGACAAGAGAAGAGTTATCAGCAAAACAGTCTGTTGATACATTTGATACGGGTAAGAAGAACAGAAAAAGGAATAGCATTATAAAACCACTTGTAGTAACTAAATACAATGAGTTGAAAATGGGCATTGATGTTGCTGACCAAATGGCGTCATATAATTCAGCCTTGCAATAAAACATAATATGGTACCACAGAGTTGCAGAAAGCTTACTTTTTGGTACTTGCATTGTTATCACATGGCTTTTTTATAAAGATAATACTAAACCACTCTCCAAATGTCTTTCTTGAATTTCATCCAAATAAAGCATAGCCGTAGAGCTAAAGGGTCTTGAAGAATATCTGTCAACAATTGTAGAAACAACAGGCCAACACTCTACAAGAGACGAATATTTTTGTTGGTATAGGAAAAAAGTGAAGGCGTGTATGAAAAACGTTGGAAAGATGTTACGAGAAAATTTCACAACTCCAAGGCAGACAACAATAAAAAAAACCGATTTAAAATCACTACGTCTTGCAAAGTGTGTCGTGCTCAGCCTTTTATGTGTAAGGAATACTTCAAGGAAATTCACACTTATTTTTTTTTAGTAATTTGAAAGGTGATTTTGGAATATTTAATTGTTCCTTGACTTTGTTTTGTCAATTACACGTTAATATTTTCATTTGTAGTGTTTTGATATGTCTTGATATTAACAGTAAATTCATACTATCACACTTGTAATTTTTTTATTGTGTTCATTTTTATCCGATCACTACTACGAAATACAGCATTTTAGTTGCTTAGTAACACTCTGTAAGAAAATAACGAGTATTTGGCAAATGATCTGTCGCTAGACAACCTTCTTGACATAAACGTAGTTCATTCACAAACTTCTCGATGTCTCCTGCATTTTACAGAAACCATACCTGACATCAATTTTACAAACACTTGGTGTCGTACCGATTGGGAAGACGTGACTGCTAATGTGTTAAATTCAGTGAAACAAGATTCTAGTGTATACACAATTAAAAATGTATAATTGTAGTACCATGTTTTTGATGAAGTGAAGCATACAAATGAATATATTATCAGTATATAATGCTGTGTGACAGAAGATAAAATGGTAGAACAGAGCAAGTGACTAACAGTTAAACGTGGTTAGTAGTGGTGTTGGAAATTACTCCTGTTATGATCTAGTATCTATTTAAATTCTCAAATACTTTATATGGGAATATTTTTTCATATAATAACTTAATGCTGTGTATGAGATTTTGGCATTTGGAAATAAAAAGATAGTTGGTATTAACAAAAATTACTGTGCAGGGTACACGCCACTGTGTGAGGCCGTGTGGAACAAATCTGTGGAAGTAGCAAGCCTGTTGCTAAGTTCTGGTGCAAAACTGACTCAGTCCCCCCATCTACTACACTACACTGTGCTTCACCGGCACACTCAGATGGCCGAACTGCTGCTCAGTTATGGGGCCTACCCTAACCTTAGGGACGACCAGGGTGATACGCCCCTGCTTGTGGCGATCTCTTGTGGCCATATACCTACAATTAAACTGCTACTTCAGTACGGTTAGTTGATTTAATAATGTATTTAATTTGAGCAATTAGAGACATATATTATTTTAGCCTTCTTAGGATCGCACTATATTATAGAACATTTTGAATAGCCCAGTTTCTGCTTTAACCTCTCTACTGCTGTAATTGACTGTAGCGTTGAGTCGTTTACTAGTTACTACGCAGTGTGCTGCTAACGACTGAAGTTGATATTGATTATTTCTTTGCAATAGAGTACTTGCGACATCTGTGAACTACTAGGCTTGTTTATTGTATCAACAGTGTCTACTTGTTATTTACTTTTGTCAATGTTATAAAAATAGTGTCCTTTTTTGGATTTTGGGCAATTTCTATAGAACGGAAAATAGACTATTGTTTGGTTAAAATACAACGCCATGAGTGATTTATTTTCTGATAACAGTGACTATAATGATTCTGTATATAATCAGAATGAAGAAAGTGATTGTGATCCATATCCTCCTCCAGCCAAACAAAGAATATATAAATAAGTAAAAGGTTACAGACGAAAAAGGTTGATAGGGTAATTTTTATCTGGACTTATGACCCTTTTAATCCAGGACAATTCATAATTCGACAGATAAAACTAATGTTGTGTTTATTTATTGAAATGATTCTGAATGTTGACATTATATAATATAATACTTTTTAACTATATTTTTTTAAGCATAAGAAGTTTCTTTATTTATTTTTATAAATAATTAAATTCTTAGTTCTGTTTATAATGTCAATTAAAAAGATAAATGTCAATAAAAAGGAAACTAATGAAAACATAAAATTTACTTCTGATAATGATATATATATATATATATATATATATATATATATATATATATATATATATATATATATATATATATGTATATGTGTGAAAAGAAACCTAAAAAAAAATTACTTCTAGGATTGCTTAAATATTTTTATGGCTAAGATCAAACTCTACATTCTTTATACTTAAGACTCATAAGTCATAAACATAGCTCTGAGAGCATTGAACAAATGACTTATAAAAATATTTATTTTGTGCTTTTATTTTCTTGAATCAGTGTGTTTTAGCTGATTTTAACAACTATTCAATTCTTGTAGATTATGATTTGTGCATAGAGGATCAATATAGTTCATTATTTAATACATACTGTATATTTATACAAACTGATGCAATGACATGCGGACAACAGATTGACTGCTCCATACATAGTACATGCGAGCAATTCCTGTAGTCCTAAGAATATATATGCTATATAGGCAATATTACAAAACAAAACTGTACAACATGTTAAGAAATATAAAAAGATTTTATTTATATTTTTAAAATAAATTTAGAACATTTAAATCATATTAACTGAAATAAAACAGTGAATATATTTGTAAAAATTGTTTTATTTATATTCATGTTACTGTTTTTACTGATGTAAATACAGTGAAACCTTTCATATCTAGCCTAATATGGGGCCAGGTCAGCCCGGATAAATTAAAAGCTAAGTACGTTATTATCGTAAGAGAGACGTGAATTTATTAAAGCAAATGTATTGTAAGTATTTATTTTTTTAAGACATCATTTATTAGTCGGATTAGATAGGTTTTACTGTATGTTAATTACGTTCCTGTTGAAGCATAGAATGGTTGTAATGACATATATGTAATTAATATAGAAGATGAATTTTGGGCAAGATGTTTAATACCTAGTTCATATAGATAAAATTCTTTTTCTCTTAATGAAATGCTTTATTTTATCCTTTGTAATATAACATTACATACCAAGGATCATTTAAGCTACACAGTTTTTACTGTATTAAGACAAAAAAATCTGTATCAGTAAACTAAATATTTAAAACAATTATATAATAAAATATGATAAATAAAGATATATTGAATGGTTTGTTGAACAACGTGTACAGAAAATGAAGATCTTATTAGAAATAAAATCTTGTACAGAAGCAAGAAATTTCTTGAGTTTAAAAGCTTAGTTTGAAATTGCTCTTAAAAATCAGTTAGTCTTATTCAATACAATAAATCTTAAAAAGCTAAACTGTTAAGCATTTATCTGTAAGCAAGGTACTATAGTAATCTTTTATTTGGACCCAAATAATGTGGGTACTACCGGACCATGCGGATTGGCTGAACGATTTAATTACTGTAATCAAATATTAAGTGATTAGCCATCAAATTATCATTTTGAGCCTCCACAAAGTGCTTGCAAATTCTCCGTAGTAAACTCAGCACAAATGAGCTGCTTGCATAGTATCACAAACATTGCAGATTCAATGAGCAATAAAATGCTGTACACTTCACTTAAGTACCTGTATTACTAATTGGTTTTTTGGCGATACACAAGGAGCACTACTGTTGTTAACTGTCATTTCGTGCAATTTTCATTGTTTGTATTAGTGGCCATTGAGTAACATATGTAAACAATCAAGCTTTTAAAGAAATGTAATTTTTGATATTCTTTTACAGCTGCTCATAGTTAATATTGATTGTGTACAGCATTTGTTAGTGAAAATGAGTGGCTGTAAAAGAAAGTCATTGAACAGAAATGAAATGCGGTGAAGAGACTTGATCCAGGAGAAGTAATTTTTCAGGCCATTGATAATTTGAGCTAGAACTGGAACTTTCTCCACACGTCTGTACTGCGTATATTGCTTATTGCTTCATATAAACATTTATTTGAGTTTACCCGACTTTTTATCCAGCTTATAGATATCCAGATCAGAATGCTGCCATATTAATCCGGACAAAACAAAGTATAGAATAGAATAGAATACTTTATTCGCCACAGGATATTTCATAGAATACATAGGCCAGTCATGTAACTATGAGATAAATTTATCAATACACAAGACATTGTTTACATAAAGATAACTTAAGCTAATGGATTATTTTAAGACTACAGTAGGCTCTATAATATAAATATCAGCAATGTAGTACTACCGTACTAGTAAATATTTTCATCAAAATAGCATTTTAGAAAATTACAACAGGCCTAACTTAAAAATTATAATAAACAACACAATGGACATTACAATAATTAGATATTATTTTACTTAAACATATTTGTTTAGCAAAAAGTAACAAAAGATTCTTGGAGAGTGTCAGGTCATGTTAAAATCTAATTCAGACCAATTCTTAGACAAAATTTGTTCAACTTTATAGAACGGATTTTTAAATTGGTCGGTAGCGTAGTTGGTTCAATCCCAGCTTCATGTGCTAAAGGTTCTCGGTTCGATCCCAATCAGAGTCAACACATTTTGAGAAGGATCAGCTGATAATCACCGGCTGTTCATTTGTCATTGGGCTATTAATTAATGACACTTTCTAAGGAATAGTCGGCCTTAGTTTGTAATAATGACTACATTCGCTCATCTACACTCATCACACTCATTCGAAATCCATATTCGCCCATATCTTGACGATCGGCGTCTTATGAATAAATAAAAAAAAATAAATAAATAAATAAATATTAAATTTATGATACAAACTTTAAATTTATCATTTTCTAAATTCTTGACTGTGTCGGGCAACCTATTCATTAATCTGCTTGTTTATAACCAAGGGATTTCTTTCACTTTTTAATAGCCTATTTTGTGGTAAATCAATATAATATACTTCTTCATGCTTGAAGATATAGTGAACATTCTCTAGCAGTGGTGGCTGGTCAGTTTTAGTCTTGGGGTTCACAACTAACTATAAAACAACCCCTTTTCTATCATAAAAAGTTAATAACTTAACTGAAATGGGGCTAAATAAAATGTTATAATACGTAGAACGAAAATTACTTTTTAATATTTTATTCCTAGTAGCTTAAGTACAAAATATTTTTAAATGTTTGCAGGGAAGCATCTGATTGGTAATTGCAAACCTAAAATTGGTGATTTTATAACAATATTAATTATACAAATGTAAGATGAAAAATTAAACTATATTTATGAAACATATAGGCCAACAATATACTTTCAAATCTACTTTTAAAATACACACATGGACATTATATAAATTGAAAGAAACTCTTTTAACCATAACATATTAACACGTTCACTGAGGGACCAATATCGATAAAACCAGCCCCACATGCTGAAAAACTATACTATGTCACATCTTATATAATTAATGCAACAAGAAACAAACTTTACAGATATCAGATATTCGAACCACGCTGAACGTAACATTAGAGGCACACAAACGACACATATCTTTCCGTCCTGGATCGATCCTCAGCTCACACTGACCATATTTTGCTGGATAGTGTGGTTGGCACAGTACTGGGCCACGCACAGTGAACATGTTAACCCTTTCAGTGCCAGACATTTAGTCTAGTGCGCATGCATAAAGAGCTGGGTATTTTGCCCTATGGTTGTACATAAAGAGCCAGGCTAAAATTGGCAATTCCGTAGGGGTTTGCAAAAACCATCATTTCTCAATTATTTGTAGACATAAATGGATAATTTTGTTTAATTTTACTCTTGACAACGTCCTCTAATTTGTACATATAAAATAATTCTACTCATAACATGCAAATCTATACTAAAAATAAAAAATTCAATACTTACGAAAACTTTTGTGAAGGTTTTTTTACTTTGATGCAAAGATGTGACCAGTAAAAAATTCCTCTCACCAAAAAGTTAGTATTTATTTGAATGTATATATCATTGTTCACAAATGTAGAAAATATCAACTTCATATCTTCAAAAATAAAGTTTCTATGGCTCGTTTTGTAAAATCTTGGAAAATTCAGTTTTTTTCACATACCGTTCAAAACTTATTTTTACTTTTTAAAAGCATGCCTTAGGCATATATTTACAAAATTATAGGACTACCGGTACCTAATCTCAAAATAAAATGAACAAAATAAAAACACTTATATCCTAATTGGAAGTTTTTTTAGTTCAGTCTGTGGAAAAATGAAAAAAAAAAACTAACACTTATGAAAAGATAAACAATATGGGTGAAGTCCCTTTTTGCAGGTTTTACAAGAAAAGGTGGCCTTTTTCCTCTTTCCTCCTGCTTGGGTACTTTTCTTACTACATACAGAGCAGTTTAGTTCCTTTTTATTTGGCAATTTGTCTAAAAAGATAGGTGGCTACATTACCTTGCCTGGTGATGGGTATAATACATTCTTCCCTTCTTGGAGGGCTTTAGTATTCAACACTAAAATACTAAGAGATATAAATATATATTTTGTTATTGAATTTGGACCTTTCTAAGTAGAATGATAACGAAATTTACGTTGTTAAACAACATTTCGTATTTTTTATGAATTTTTTAAAAAACGTCCTCCTAGTCTTTGGCTCTTTATGCACGTTTTTCGGACGTCCTCCTAGTCGGACGTTGGCTCTTTATGCACATTTTTTAGACGTCCTCCTAGTTGGACGTTGGCACTGAAAGGGTTAAGCAGTTTTTATGCTCCTTGCTACATTGACTCGTTATCAGGGGCAGTTGCTGATGTTGTATTCTTGTACATAAAATCCTCCTTTCTTTCTTTTTGGCAAATCAGTCTATTACTCTTTCATTGATATCAGCAATATTCCGAGTCATTTCTTTTTCTATAGACATAACGGCAAGTGCTGTCAGACGGCCTTCATCCATCGTACATCTCAGGAAACTATTCTTTTTAGACATGAAAAACAACATCCTGCTTCTGCTGTTGTCATTGGTATTGTTATTAATGCCTTTAAAAGATTTATTGTTTCACTGAAGCAGTCTTGTAAATTGTTTTCCAGTAAAAATCAGAGTAAATGTGTGATTTTTTGCTAAATATCTTCCCTGTTGTATATTAACTGCAGTCTTTTCGGTGCATTTAATGAATTTATGACGTCTTGATCAGCTCTGTATAAGCAAGGAAAAACAAACATATGTTTGTGGTTGTATTATTGTTATTCATTATTGTTTTAAAATTTTGTTCTAGGTATAATTAAACCTTAAAAATACAAATTTAAATTCAAACAGTGCTAAGGTTTATAAATTTTTATCATTATTATAACGTAAAGTGTTCCTCAATATGTTATTTTTGTTCATCGTTATCAAACATACCTATTATTTATAATATGTATATTTGAGTTTTAATTACAATAGGCTACTTGTAGACTATTTATTATATTGTCAAGTAATTGGCCTAAATCAAGTAGTAAATGTCACAGCTTATTTTTAACAACTTAATTGTAACTTAAATAATTATAAGATAATAGTTTTGGAAGTTTTAATTTTATTCAGCAACTAGATTTAATAATGGAAAACATTATACTTTGACTTTATATTATTAAGAAAGTTTTAATTTATTACATCTACTTTGAAAGAAATTGCTTTAATACTACGATTCAATATAAACATGAATCTATGTATTATATTAAGTCTGCTTAATTTATCTAATATTGCAATCTTGATGCCATTTTTATACCATGTGCATAAATTACAGTATATTTGATTTATTTATATATAAATAAGAGGAGCAAAATATATTCTGCTGAATATTTTTTTACTTTCAATGTTCTTTAGTTTAAAAGCCTGCAGTTTTGTGATATGATATTTTAGTGAACAAAATAAAGATAAAACTGTACACACATTCCTTGCACAAATTAATAAAAATAGACTTTGTAAAAATATTCCAAATAGCCTATTAATTAAAAAATTAAGGCGCTAAATGTATAAGTTTTGTTACATAAACAATATTTTCTAATTTGATAATGGAAATGAACTATTGAGTAAATCAATAGTATGACCACCAGAATCAATCCACAAAAATGCCTTCAATAGTTGAACAGGCAATACCTCACGTACTTGGCAGTCGTTAACAAAATGGATTAGCAACTGAAGCCTTGTACACGGGCGATCCCCCTCCTCTCCCCACACCCTGTCCACAAGGTTATTTTGAACCCTGTCCACACTTCTGTATTTTGAACCCCGCTGGATCCGCACAACTTTAGCTTTGATCCGACTTTCAGTTTGTTTTCATTGCGCCTAAATCGTAATGTTTTACTCGCACATGCGCCTAAATGAGTAATATACCATACTCATTTAGTTGTTACAATGTAAAATGTCCACAAATATATTTTATTTTGTAATTATTAGCCATACGTGCAATTTGCCAGGGAGTTCACTGAACCAGTGAACCTATAGCACGAGCCGCCACTGTTTACTAGGTGTAAAATTCTTTACCAACTCAGATTCTGATGCAAATAGTTATACATTTGCCCTAAAGCAGTTTGTATCTTGACAGAAGCAAACCCAAACTACGGCAACAGTGTGACGGGAGTGACTCCACTGCTTGAAACACTGAACATGTGGAACTTCAATAGGGCAGTACTGGAGGAGATACTACTGCTCCTGTGCACGTATAACGTAGATTTAAACATGGCAGGATGGATGTCCCCATCAACCCTTTTCCATACTATCTGTGGTAAACTATGGCAGAGTGCTGATGCTCTAGTGCGAGCTGGTGCTGACGTCAATAAGATGAGTAATCAGGATCTTCTGGATGTAACGGTCAGTCACTTTCCAGCCAGCGGAACTCTGGCCTATCTCTTGGTAGCTGCAGGGTGAGTAAGTTTTCATTAATTTTACAAATAGCATCCTTATATATAATATCTAAAGCAGTTTTTTTTTTTTTGTTAACTACTTTCTTGTTTCTTGGCCAATCTTAATGTTTTAGGTGTCAACAAGTTTTCCTATATTCATTAAGGTCAAGTTCCTATATTCAGGTTGTGCAATAAGGTCTTAATTGTTCAATATTTTAACCCTGAAGGGCATGAAAAACCCTTAAAGTACGTTTTTCGGCCGTAACAATAACATGGACAGAGATTTAAATTAGTGTAAACCGCATCAATATACAATAGAACCCCGGTTAACCGAAATAAAGGGGGGAGAGCCGTTTCGGATAACCGATTTTTCGGTTAAACCGTTATATGCTAAAAATAGCCTATAAACACCTTGTGTAGGAAAATGAGTTTACAAACAATGTCTATTTAATGTACAGTGTTTTATTAAAGCTACCAAATATATTATAATGAGTCATCAAATACTATAAACTGAACAACTGTGTATAAAGTTACTACATTTTACATTACGTATTACAGAAATCAGTGATTTTTGTTTGTTTTTTTGTAAGTCCTTCACATCGTTTTCGAACAGCAATGTCCCGCCATCTTTTAATTAGAAGGACATCAGTAGGCGTCGATTCACTGCATTGTTCCACGAATTATAGGGCAACCTAAAATAATACAAGTGATTTAATTTACTGAACGTGAGTTTAAAAACTAAACTCTATAAAAAATTTCTGTGTCTGGGCTATACAGTAATGTTTGACTTACCTCTAATGCATTAAATCCGTCGTCGGGTGTCACTTTGCCGATTCTGTCATCCATGTCGTCTGCTGTGTTTTCTGTTGCATTGTCAGCTGACTGCAACACTGCCTCCACAATATCTTGCTCGGTGAGTTCATCAGAATCATCGGCGACGGCCCATTCGTCCACGTCACTTGTATTCATTTCTTCATATCCAGGAATCCTGTGAACCATCTCTGTCAAATTCTCATAACTTTCAATTTCTTCTTCGTCTAATCCGTCATAAATCTTCCTCCAGCACCGTTGAAGTGTTTCATCTTTAATGTTGGCCCAAGCCTCCGCACACCAATAAATCACGTGTTTCATGTTAACTGTCTTCAGTGTGTCATTAATCATTTTATTTTGTGTTTCGCAATCTTGCAGGATCTTTCTTAACAATAGACCTCGATAGTGCCGTTTGAATGCTTCTATCACTCCTTGATCAAGAGGCTGAATAAGGCTAGTGACATTTGGGGGGAGAAAGCGCACAACAATATCGCCTTTTTTCAACTCACTGGGATGCGAGGGCGCATTATCTATTAGTAAAATAGCTTTTTTCAGCAATCCTTTTCCAGTTAAAAACTTTTCAACTTGCGGCACAAACTGTTTTAAAAACCATTCCTCAAATAAGTCACTGGACATCCAGGCACTTTTTTGCGCTCTGTAAAACACTGGCAAGGCGTTTGGTGCAATATCCTTCAGAGCTCGAGGTTTCATTGACTTGCCGATGCACATTGGTGGCAACCTATGAGTGCCAGAGGCATTTGAAGCTAAGAGAAGTGTTATTCTTTCCTTTTTCATTTTGTGACCGGGGGCAGACGTTTCAGTTACTGAAGCTAGGGATTTTTTAGGCAACATCTTAAAGTTAACACCAGTTTCATCGGCATTGTAGATCTGGTCCTTACTGTAGCCTTGAGTGTAGTCTGCAAACATTGTTTTGAAAACATCTACCGAGTCTGAATCAGCAGATAACTTTTCACCGCACAAGTTCAGTTGACGGATCCCATGCCTCTTTTTTTAAATCGATCTAACCAACCTGAGCTGGCACAAAAATCTTTCCCTTCGTCACCTAAAAGCTCTGCTAATATTTTAGCCTTTTCTTGTAATAGGGGACCTGTTAGTGGCATGCCTTTTTCCCTCTGTTGTGTGAACCATATAAATAAGGCATCATTGACTTTATCGAAATCTGATGTCTTCAAAGTTTTTCTTTTACCATTTTTTACAGCTAAAACTTAGTTTTAGATTGTACCCATTCCGAGACAGTAGACACGCCAACTCTGTAGTTCGCCGCAACAGTCTTTAGCAAACAACCTTCTTCAACTTGTTTGATAGCAGCTAATTTATCCGCAAAAGAAATAACCACGCGCTTTCGCTTTGATGCCATCGCACACGCACGCCTTTACGATACACTACAACTGTACAAAAAACAAACTTGCTAATCACTACAACCACTACCCGTGACAGCTCCACTGTGACCGTGACTAAGCGACTGAGGGCGGGGAATGGGGAAATTGCAAGGTCGGTGACCGGAGGGGGGTGAGTGGAAACGGGGTGAGGAGGTGAATCATCACAAGGACACGTCAAACATCCCGCTCATTGCCGCGCGTCGCCAATAGTCACATAGGCGCTATTCCTAGAAAAAGAGGCTCGGCGCAGCACCTCACTGTTTGCATATTACATATTTTTAATTACGTATTTACGGAACCGTTTCGGTTAACCCGATTTCGGTTAACAGGGGTTCTACTGTAGTCCGATGACATTGTTGCCATATAGTTTCTGAGAACTACCCAACCACAATATATTTCATCTATGACAAGTATGTGTATGTTCAATAATGTCACTTTAATTGGCATTTTGTTTACAAAACAACTGTATGATAATATTTTCCAAAACGTAGTGGTAAAATTAACTATGGTATGTGTTAATCTTCTAATTTTTATAGCATTATAAATATTTTGTATTCTGTAGAAAGTACTATTAAATAATGTTTATCAAGTGAAATAGCTGTTTATCCGTAGTAACATTACTAAATACTCAATCCTGTCACAAACTGTGCTTATGACTTTAAATATTAGTAATTAAACTGTATTAAGTAAAATCACATTACAGTAGAACCTCTTTAATCCGGTACGTTTGGGACTTGACGCTTTCCGGATTAAAGAAAATTCCGGACTATGGAGGTTATTTATTAAAATACAGGAGGTGTATAAAAAATAACATAATTTGCTCGACAAAACATTACTGTATGTATATATTATTTAAACATGGGTTATTTAAACAATATAAATCAATATACAAGTACAGAAGAAATATTAAAATGCATTTTTAATTACAGTACATGATGAAATAAATTTGAATACAGTATGAAATATAGTAAAGTACTGTACTATAGTATTTGTGGTTTTTAGCAACAGCGCTGGTAAATGGCTGGAAAAAGATCTAACATCTACTTGCTTCTTACAACTATTTTTATATTAGTTGTCGAGTTGCTCACTTTTCAATGTTCATTGTGAAGGCAATTCTGTAATTTGTGTCTATTGCCGTTGATGCCGTATTATAAACAATTCCGGACTATGGATGCCGGATTAAGGAGGTTTTACTGTATTTAAATTCGTTTACAGTAGCCCACTCACTGCACTTTATTTATAGTATAATAATTATAAACAACCAATGTTATTACCAAGCCTATTTCAAATGCTTTCATTTTATTTAACAGCTGATGTTAACATACACACTGACAGACATGTATTCGCTCTTTTAATTAACTTGTTATTTTAATGTGCTGCTCTCTATGTTTAACCTAACAAATTATTGGACCATTTAACATTTGTTTATACCGCCAGCTGGTTAATTAAAATTAATTAATCTCCATAAGAATAACATTGCAACTTTGACGCCATGTAGGGCAAAAATCTAGCTCTGCTTAAAAATCAAAATTATCTTTTGAATAAAAAAAATTTAATCAAAATCGGTCAAGTAATAAGTTCAGAAAGTGAGTGAACTAAATGACCTGATTGTTTTAATATATAGGATAAATAACTAAAACATGTACATTTGTTTATAATAACAAATGATGGTGTTTATTTACTGCAACAAATGTTTAGACAAATCATTAATATTTTCAATAAATTTATATCAGACAACATTGCATTAAATAAAAATATTATCATTAAAACTTTAACATATTAACTATATTAAAACTGTTAAAAATGGATGTGTATTACCGGCCACGATATTAATCTGGACAAGCGAGATTGTACAGTAGTTAATATATTCTTTGACTGTGTAGTAGACTAACCATTGTATTGAAATTCTATGCTTTTTCTAGAAGTGTAAAAACATAAGTAATTCATTTTAGTTTCTAAAATCTGCAATACTAATGGAAATATTTAAGGGTTTTTACTGTTATAAAAGACTGTTATTCTTAAACGTTGTTTCATGAATGTTACAAGACGAACCAATCAAAATAATTTGTTGTTAGAGTAGAGTTTAAATAAATTATGCTGTGAATGAACAATGTTTTATAATAAGGAAATTTAAGAGTAACATATTTCAAATTATTAAACTGTTATATTATTTTTGTAAAATTACCATATTCCATTAATTGGTTGTGTTTTTATTACAGATACAACATGTCCAAGTACAAGACGGAGTTTCCAAAAGATTTCACGAAAGTGGATAGAAACAGTCTTAGCGGGTGGTTGACTTACGTTAAGTTCAATCCTAGAAGTCTTATGGATATTTGTCGTATCAGTATTCGCTCGCAGATGGGATGTAAAGCTTTACTTCTCATTCCTACGTTAGACATTCCTCGAAGTCTAAAACAGTATCTCCTGTTTCAAGATATATCCCTTTGGGACTTAGACTAATAATACATTGCACTTTCTTCAGTAAACTTCCTTTAATCCAGTGGTCCAGCACTCTTGATAATCTGGCACGACTTTTGGAAAATAAAAATATTGATAAAAAAACTTTTATTTGATCTTTTAATGTTGGTTCTCTGATCCAAATATTGTATATTGCATTCGGCGCTGTAAAGTCGTTATCGGCCAGTCGTAATTTTTGTCCGAGTTTGGGTGACATTGTGTACGATTGTCAAACAAGTTCCGCTCTACAACTGTGGCATTGTTTACGTTACTTTGTCAGTGTCAGTCATTTTGTCCAGAGTGTTGATTAGGCTGCTTTATCGCTGCGATTTTCATTAAAATTATAGACTTTTTATTAGTTTTTAGAATCATTACTTAAATAATGTTGTATATTATTACATATCAACTATTTGAAGAATAAAAACCATGTTTTACTCCTACGTTTCGTTTAATTCCAAAATTTCATGCTATTTTAAGTACACATCCTATAATCCAGCACTCTTCCGTTCCCGATTAGAGGAAGTTTACTGTATATTGATCCCAGCTTGTAACAAGACTACATATACACTTTGTGTTGAATCAGATTAAATTTTCATAATAAATAGGTAACCCAAATACCTGCATATTTATTATTAAATATTTGTCACTCCACCAAAGAAATAAAAAAATTATACTCTGATGTAATATACAACCTGAATATATAACTACTAATCGTATCTGTAAATATTGTATGTATCTGTTGATTCTTTTCTTACCATAAGTGACTGAATAAAAATATAGATAATGAGACATGCAGTATTTTTCTCCCTTGAAGTGTAGATAAGTTATTAGTATATAAGGAGAGATAGGACTTAAACAAACTTGCCTAAGAAGACAAGTCCACCAAAACCACAATAGTAAATAAATACAGGAACAACACTTTCTTCTCAATGTTCAATGCTACTGGAACTCTCTACCACTGAACATTTGTGAAGAAAGTGTTGTTCCTGTTTGTTTACTTCTCTAAAGTGTTAGTGGACTTGTATTCCTAGGCAAATTTGCCGATGTACTAATATTCCTGGCCTTGTGCCCTTTAACCTAACCTAAATTAAAGTGATTAGACATTAATATTTAATACAGTTGAGATAAGAGTTGTTTGTTACTGGTTATACATTTTTGCTTCAAACTAATATGATAAAAATAAAAACAGTAAATACATTAGTCAAATTATAAAATATTATTTTTTAAGTAATTATGGTATGTAGATCGATTAAGTTAAATAAAACTGTTTTTCTTTACCAAACTGAAAATAAAATGTTCATTGTGCAGTACTAAATATGTAAACCGTTACAAACTTAGTATGTATAATATTGGAAATTGGTGTACGATGTGTGTAAATCTGCTCTTGATACTGTTTAGTTGAAGCACATAATTATTAGTATCATTAGCTCTCTAAAAAAAAAAAATTAAATCCATTCTTTTAAGATCTAAGGGAAGTGCTGAATAAATGCAACACAAGATGTTAACATAGTATTTAATTTGTTATACATCTAAGCAAAATAAGTATTGCTATAAAGGTCTTCTACAATTACATAAATTGCTCGGTTAAGAAAACTTATAATTGACTTATAATCCTGCTTTGAGTATGATTTTTCCTTATCTAACCAATTCCAGCTTTACAACCTTAAAACTGAAGCCAGTACAGACTTTCAATGAACTGATATGGGCATGGTGCAGAGGAACTGGGAAACAAGTTGAATATCTCTGGTTTATAATATATGTAAAGTATGTATCAAAATATTGATTTGAATATCATTGGTACAGTTTTATTTTTTCATATCAAAGATAATGTAAATTGGACTAATCTTACCTTAAACTACTGTCTTGAGAACATTGCTATGTGTACAATTAACTAACTATTATATTATTAACATAAAAAATGCAATAAAGTATGAAATTATCTGTAACAAACTGAAAACCAAAAAAAGTAACAAGGCAAATTTTGTAATGAAAAAAATAATTACTACACAAATAAAACGTTACAGCAAATATGATTAAAACCTAACAAAAAGCAAAATATTTAATTTAATTAGACTATTTCATGTAATAAGGACCAGATTTATTTTTTATACTTAAGAAATAATGGGAGAGCCGGTGTCCGAGAGGTATATAGTATCAGGGCTTGAGCCTGAGTTATAGCAGGTTCAAATCCTGGCCTGGAAGTATCTATTAGTAATCACCTTCTACTGTGCTGGTTCTCTCCCTTACTATGCCCCCACAAAGATCACCATTATATAGGGAATGAGGAAGAGTAAGGTTAAGAAGGGTCAAAGTAAAAAATGTGTAATTAAATAACTTATGTCTAGTTTTTTTTAGATTTGATCCTGTCTTAGTTTAAACACAAATTTGATTATCCTGAATAAAATCCTGATATGCTAAATAAACTTAAATAAATGCTAATTTTTCTAAAATTAAAATTCAGAGGTATTTTTAAACAAAGGCCCAGACAGGAGCTGAATAGGATAGAATGACTCCATAACAAACTGCCATTTACCACAACAAAAAATGTCCTCACTCTCAGTACTTTTCCAACAGATAATTGTAAAATCCAAATCTTGTGGTAAATTTTTTGTTTCATTGCATATTAAAAATCATAGAATAAATTAATCCAATCTATCATCTTAGGTACTCAGTGCTTCCAATGATGAGGATTATCCAAACATTTTACCAACCGAGTAACTGTGGTACTAAATAATAAACAGTACATCAACTTAGTTCAATTGCTACTTTATTAACGCCAGACTTGGAGTTTGAAGTATTGTTTGTACCTTATTAACAAATCTAGGCTTTAGATCAATCTAAACAATATTTATATGCATTATTACTGACATCAAAACTTACTTTAGCAAGTACTGTAAGATGTATAGTGTGGTGTTACATTTCTTATATTACAATTCATAGTTCAGTTTTATGAAGCACTGTTATCTTCCGATAAGAAAGCGATACAAAATTTCAGAAGAAAATATCTGGCTTTATACAAAAATGTAATTTGCTACTGTCTTTTTGATAGTACTATAAAAAATGTTACATATACACATACAATGTACAGTATTAAATAAGAAATTTGAGCGAGATGTTAACATAATTTACGTAAGTTTTCAGTTTAGCGCAATATTGGAAATTTGAGTTGTCTAAATTGGACTCAGGACCAATTATTTCTGATAGATAGGTAATAACTGAATAATCAATAAATAAGTAATCCTGAGTAGGTTCAATCAATCAATCAATCAATAAAATCTTTATTTGTATATGCACATTGTACATGTAAATAGTGTCAATTAAATACAAAGTATACTAAATAAAATTAAATTTAAGATAGTTGGCAGTTTAAATAAATAACTATATATTAAACAAACACGAATACAACTTAGTTCAAAGTACCGAGAACTTAAAGCAAATAGTACAAAGATTGCATCAAACTAGGCATGATTATTAAAAAATTCCTCAAATGAATACAGAGATTGGCTGATCAAATATTGCTTTAATGATTTTAAAAATTTTGAAGAATCTTTGATTTGTTTTATATCCTCTGGAATGTGAGTAAAGAACTTTACACCCATGTACGATGCTTTCTTTTTAAAAAACTCAAGTCTGTGTGATTCCACAGTGATTTTGTTTCTGGTGTTGTAATGGTGTGCATGATCATTATTCAGTGGCAGATGAAAGGCCTTGACATATTTAACAGTCTCAAATATATACAAACTGTATACTGTTGGAATGCTCAATTCTTCGAAGACTTTCTTAACTGAGTCTTTTCTTTTAAGTCTCATCATAATTCTTATGGCCTTTTTTTGCATAGTTAAGATTCTATTTAAATTTTGTTTTATGGTACCTCCATAAATACTTATACCATAGGATATGTATGAGTGGATGAAGGCAAAATATATTGTTTTCAAAGTTTCTAAGGTACACAAATTTGACATTCTTTTAAGAGCATAAACACCAGATGATATCTTTTTTAAAACATATTCAATGTGGCAGTCCCAACTTAAATTCTTATCAATAAATAGGCCCAAGAATTTTGTACTATTCACCTGATCTAAAAATTCATTGTCAACTTTAACTGTAGGATGGTTATTTATCCTTGATTGTTTTGTTGAAAAAGCAATGAATTTTGTTTTATTTAAATTTAGGAGGAGATTCAAATTTTCAAAAAATTGTTTAACCAGGGAGAGACTAATAAAAGATGACACTTCAATTTCTTCTTGGGTTTTTCCAGATATTGTTATATTTGTGTCATCAGCATACAGGCATATGGAATTTACTATTCCCTGTACTAAACCAGGAAGGCCCCTCAGGTAACTGAGAAAAAGAAGGGGTCCCAGTATAGATCCTTGTGGAACACCATATCTAACTGACTCTATTTTGGAAGCAACATTTCTTTTATATTGATATTTTCCAACTTCTGTATGTTTTATTTCAACATATTGCTTCCTATCTTGTAGATATGATCGAAACCAGGCCAGTTATACCTTGCAGACTCAGTGAATTGATCATTATATTATGGGAAACACTGTCAAAAGCCCTGGTCAAGTCCAAGAACACTCCTATTACTTTTTCTCCCTTATCAATAGAATTTACAATGCTTTGGATGTAATCAACACCCGCAGTGATGACTGATCGTCCTGGTCGAAAGCCATGCTGTTCATTGTCCAAAAGTTTGTTAGATTCTAAAAAGCACAGCAGTTGATCATAGACTACTCTTTCATATATTTTAGAGAAGGTTGGGAGAACAGATACAGGCCTGTAACATCCTACATCTTTGTGATCTCCACTTTTAAATACTGGTATCACTTTAGCTATCTTTAGTTTACTGGGAAAAATACCTGAGATGAGAGACGAATTTATTAAATGAACCAGTGGTTTTAGAATCAGTTCTTTTATTTCTTTAATTAGGGCTACCGTGATCTCATCCACTCCAGAGGACACTTTATTTTTAAGAGATGAAATAACTTTATTTAATTCTTGTTCTGTAATTTGCCAAAATAAAAAGGTTTTTTGTGTTTTTCCTGTGCATTCATTTGATATGGAAGAATTTTGTATGCCAATATTTGGAACCACAAATTCATCAACAGCATTCACAAAAAAGCTATTAAAAATGTTCCCAACCAAGAAGGGATTACAAATCAAATTGCCCCTATCCAAAATGGTTATGTTACTATTGCTAAATGTGCAGCTTCCTACCTCTCCATTTATTATATTCCATGTTGTTTTTACTACATTTGAAGATTTACTTAACCTAGACTCAAAATAAGATTTTTTTGAATTACTAATTTTTTGCTTAAGAATGTTTTTTTTTGCTTTGATAATTTCCTTGAGTGAGTTATTATTTTGAAGTTTGCTTTTCTTGATTAGTTCAACTATTTCATTTTTTATACTTTTAACTTCTTCATTAATCCAGGTACTATTTTTCTTAGACTTAACTGTACAACACAATTTGGGACAACTTATATTAAAATAGTAACTAAATAAAGAATTAAAAACATCATTTTCACCTTATCATATATATTGTTACACAGGTTATTCAATACATTTTCACCTTGAAGAATGATATAGTTTGTAGAGCAATGAAGCTGAATGTGGAGATATTCAGAGTGTTTCTTTTAAAACGCAACCCTATTAACAAGTACAGAAAATGAAGGTTTAAGATAATTGCAAGTTCATAGATTGGTATCCCTGGTTCTTCTTCCTTAGCTATCAGCTGATTTACATTGTTCACTTTATCTGGGTTTTGTGTAATGTCATTAAGTTGAGGTTAGAAACATGGTTTTGAGCAATGACCATGGTGGAGGAGTGTTTTAAAAACAAAATCATTTGTTTTATTTCAAGATGCTTTCGAACAGTATTCTGAACCCATTGTATTAACTATATGTATTATTAATTGTATGTACAGTATTTGTATTGAAATTCAACCAATTTCAAATCATAGGTTGCGTTTTAAAAGAAACACCTTGTATTTCCAGATGCTTGGTGGGGGAGGCGAGTTTGTCAGTGGTCTGCAACATGGCCTGCTATTCACACTGCACCTTGCTACTTCCTAAATATAAATAGCACCGCTTTTGTGTTGTCTCACATACTACAACTTCCTCCACTCCAAGTTTGAACAATCTTCTTTCAAGCTTTATTTATTATCAAACAACCTAAACCTGAGGTGTCATTAAAAATAGAGTAAATCATATATAGGATCAAGTAAAAAGCAATTGATTATCAGTGACTAGTGGTTCTCTGCAGTCGTTCTTACAATCTAACTTAAAAAGAAGTTTTTCTCATGGTACTTATGACTATGTTCAACTTTAACATACAGCTGATGAATCAGTAGCACACTTACTATTACACAGTAAAAACCATTTTTTCCTACTAAAATAGCATTATGATAAAACTTTTTAATGACACTCTTAAGCCCATTTCAGTGCACTAATTGATAATGGTTTATAAAATATACAAAACCTATTGATTTCTACATTTACAATAAAATATACAAAATATAACATAAGAATCATGGAAGATATTATAAATCTATTACAAGAAACATTATTTTTCCAATTATTAACAACAAAATTCATGAACAATAAATGACTATATTAATTATTTGCACAATAACTCCAAAATATCTGTGTAGTTATTTCCTCTAGCTCTGTCTGCAGCTGTCTTCCCATCAGCATCCTTCATCAGCAAATCAGCTTTGTTTTTCAGGAGTAACTTGACTATTTCAATATGTCCTGAATAAAAAAAGGAATACTATTAAAATATAATATAGAAGCCTTTTATATTATATTGTGGCAAACAGATTGGGCAGTTTTTTATAAATACAGTGGACTTGTGACCATCCAGATCAATGTGTTGACACACTGATCCAGGTAGCATTGATTCTGTACACGCAGGAGTAAAGATTAAGCAGTCTGTGCAATGTTGATGACCACTGAAATGTCAACTACACTACATGTATTAGATGCTATCTGCACTGTTGGAATTAACTTATAAATAGAACTTTATCTAATTATATAACTTTTTGAAATAAAGCTGATAACCTACCCAACTTTAGGAACATATAAACTGCTAACAAATACAGGATAAATAAGTACTCATGTGTAAATTTTGTAATCACTTACAGTTCTCGTTCAACTTCTATTTTTGAAGTGATTTTTTTGCATATTCAACAAATTGTTAAATGCCATTTTTATAGCCAATTTCACTAATCTCGATTAGCATATTTTAATCACTGTGGTTATAGTTAACTTTCATCAACGGTAGTTATAATTAACCGCTGTTACATGCCCGCGAAATTTACAAGGACATCAGAGATCCAGTTAAACCTGGACATACATAATAGATGAAACATTTGGTTGGGTGGTTATCAACAACAATATGGCAACACTGCCTAAAATGTCATCGTTCTATTTTGATGCGGTTTACACAAAGAGGCATTTTTTTAATTTTGTTATGAGGTCAGGCTGGATCAATAATACTGCCTGTGTTTTTCTATTTCTTTTATAACCCATTTTTAATTTTAATGAAGGTTAGCAAGCAACTTAAAACAGTTGAAATTAGGCCTAAAACTATCTGGATTTATAATTATAACCATTTGTGAAATATAATTTTGTAATAAACCTCTTTATCTTCTTTTATAAATACATCTTAAATGCAGTAAGACAAATAAATGTCAGTGGATCAGATCCTGTATCTTAAGTTTCTGACCTGCTGTCGCTGCTCTGTGCAGCGGTGTGGCACATCCAGCCCTGGTTGTGCTGTTAACTGCAGCCCCTGAAGACAACAACAGCTCACACAAGCTGTAGTGTCCGTTACGGGCTGCATAGTGCAGTGCTGTATAACCAGCCTTGTCTCTTGCATCCACACAGGTACCTTTCTGTATCAGTTCTCTAACTCTATCGACATCTCCATCTAATGCTGCAACAAGTATAGTAAAACAATGTAAACACAGGCAGCAACCTATCTATATCATTTATAGTGATTAATATGTTTGTACTAACTGTTATATCATATGTATCTTGTTGATTTTACGTTGATTTAGGAAACAACATTAGGAAGATGGTGACTGATAAGTAAAGAATACATACAGAGCTTGATTCTCAGTAACAGTTAAATTTCGATAATAATAAAATTCAACACAAATAAAATACAAAAATTAGACACTATATAACAGTATCCAGAATAAACAGTGAGAAAACAAGTGTACACGAACATACTGCCGCAAGAAACCACAAAGGCACAGACACAGTGAATGACTTCACTGAACTGAATACAGCACAGTGAGGGAGAGATGTATTAGTTGAATCCATATGACAGCCAATGTCTGTACAACAGTACTGCGCTTATAATGCACCATCGTAGCGTAATCAGAGCCCCATGGCAGAAAAAATACCAACCTGCATTTAGTGTTCACTTTTAGGGCACTAATCTAATTCCAATTTGCGTTATTTTTTTATATATTTTACGAGGTACGTCCAGAAAGTAAGTTCTGTTTCCATTTATATCCGCTGCAGCGCTGCGATCGCAGTTCAAGGAGGCAGACGCTCTGTATCAAGGAGAAGAAACGTGCGCCATTTTGAGATCGCTGTCAGTCTCGTACGCTTTGTTGTGCTTGTTTAAAATGTCGGTGTTGATCGAAAATCCCGCCGCTTGTGAAATCAGATCTGTGATTCATTTTCTGAATGCTAAGAACGAAACCATTGTTACCGCGAGGTCAAACAATCAATGCAGAAGTTTACTGCGAGACACTGAGGAAATTGCGCCGCGCAATACAGAATAAGCGCCGAGGATTTCTATCCAAAGGTGTTGTTTTTCTTCACGACAATGCACGACCACACACTGCAAATGTGACGAAAAACCTCATACAGGGATTTGGCTGGGACGTGTTTGACCATCCTCCGTACAGCCCTGACCTCGCTCCTTGCGACTTTCATCTGTTCTTACATCTGAAGTCTTTCCTTGGCGGTCAACACTTCAACAATGACGAAGAGCTGAAAGAAAAAGTTTCCAAATGGTTGAAGACACAGGCGGCAACCTTCTATGAAGAAGGCATAGAAAAACTTGTGCCACGCTATGACAAATGCCTGCAAAATTTCGGCAGTTATGTAGAAAAGTAGTTTAAGAGTTGTAGATTTTAGTGCAATAAATATTTTTTCTGTATCTGTAGACAAATTATTTTTATTACCAAACGGAACTTACTTTCTGGACGTACCTCGTAGTTAGGCCATTGAATACTGAATTACCATAATTCTATTGTACTTTTCTTGTATTGTTCAGCTGAGACAGTATCACCCTGAGTTAAACTTTGACAGGAATGACCCACAGTTGCTGTGTTACAGGTAGAAAAGATTTAATTCTTTTGGTATCTCAGTAGGCTATGATATTTTATGAAAAACTTTTGCTACATGCACAGACATTTACATATTAGTTTATCCTTGAGCATTTAAAAGTAACTGTAATTCATTAATACCTGCAGTCCAAATTCCACGTTCAAAATCCAGCTCATCTAATGTTTGATGAACAGATGACACCGTCACATGATGGCTACACTCAGTGTGATCACACATTATATGATACCTAGAATACACACACAGGTAAAATATGATACAGATAAATTTTGTATTTACTTATATTGAAAGATATTTAATTGAAAAAGATAGTTATAAATATTTTATCACGATTAATTGTTATTAATAATTATAGAATAAGGGACACAAAATGCAGTGAGGAAATCAAGTGAAGTTCTCACAGTAGTCATTTCTACAGATACTTCACACAAGTTATGGTTACAACACCACAATTGTGTGTGTGTCAGTGGTGTTTGGAAAAGGATTTAATTGTTTATACAAATATTTATTAATATTTGAACATATCTAGGGCCTTAACACAAAACTACCTTTATGTCTAAGCATTTTCTAAGGATGACCTAATTTAATGCATAGTTTTCATAATCAAACATTTGTAACGTTTTTCCAATTAACAATCAACAATACATCACCTCAAGTTCAACCAGAATTTTGTTAACGTCATGGGAGACAGTCGTTACACCAGCTATGAGCTGAAAATACACTTTTTACTGCATAGTGTCACCTGGGTCAGGAAATAGTGTGTAAAGGGGATGTTTGTTACGTAGCTAAGGGAGGAAACAGAGAGGAGAACCAACAAAATGAATTTACTTCCTATAGCTTGGTTTACGTAATATGGATTGGTTCCTGATTCATATATTGGTACATTATCATTTGTTTTGTGCTAAGGAAAATTGCCTTATGATCGACCTTCAACCAAATAGATTTCATATTGATGAGGATAAGACAGCATGACCTGAAATAAATGGGGACATCAGCAAAAAAAGTTAAGTTCTTTGGAATTTGGGTTGACCAAAAGTTTTTGTTGGACAATACAGGTTGTTTATCTCTGTACATAGGCTACTTGACAAGTTACCTGATGACTATGTTAAGACAGCGTATTTCTCACTTTTTCAATCTATTCTCAACTACGGTATTATTTTGTGGGGTAATAGCCTTCACTTAAATAATACGGTATTCTAGTTTACAAAAACTTTATTGAGAATTATGGCTTAAGCAAACTGGATAGAGCACGGTGGTCTATTTTTATTGAATTTAAAATTATCACCATTGGTAATTTATACATACAGGGTGGGGAAAAAATGGAAACGCTTTTACAACATTATTTTTTCTATAGATAGTTTGATAATTGAATTTGTTTACTAATTGTGTTCCATAAGGTATAATTTTTGATCAGAATAATTTACTTGAAACCGTTAAATAGTGGAGAAATAATATTGTTCAAATTAGTTAGTTTGAAATTCAAATGACTGTGACTCTGGAGAGGATAAACCTTTCGGAGTACGATTTTCGGCAATTAATTTCTCTTGAGTAGATCTTTCATTTGATACCAAACTCAGCTTAGGATTACAATGAAGATTTCTGTTCAACTTCTCGTGGGCCGTACCCCAGAACAGATGAAATGTCACTAATGGTGTCAAAAAGTATGTTCTTTGATGTGAAATCATTTCCATATTTTTTTCCCACCCAGTATACTTAATGTTTTATTAAGTAGTTTTGAGAATATTAGATCACATGTTACAAAAGGCTGACTTACATAAGTTTGACACCAGAAATAAAAACCGTATTGATTAACCTTATGTCCGACTTCAAAAAAGTACATCTAGCTACAGGATTGTAAGCATACAACTTGTAAATAATCTCCCAAAAGAAATTCTTGGTGTCAATTTAAAACAGTTCAAGGAAAAACAAATTTTTTAATATCTTGGAACCAAGAAAGTTTCAAAACATCAATATACTTTAAATACAAATAAATCAGTGTCCTCGTTTCAAGATTTTTAACTTTGAGTAGCATTATTTCTTTAGCAGAAGTTATAGTGAACGGATACTTTTCAACTGTATATTAGCTTAGGTTACAGTTAAAATTTACTAGAAAAAACGTTTTAAAGTGCGTCTCCCCTCTTTCAATTATATTTAATTGGTTATTACATGCACAATCTATCACCACTGAATATAAGAAATCTTAGATACTTACCAATGAAAAGTTATAAAATATACGAACAACACATTAGTCTTTTTAAGCTAAGTCAGTTGACAACTAAAGTTAGTTCTACAGTCACAAATGCACAACACAAAGTCAGTTAGAAGGGCCTGTGGAGAGTCCAGATTGCAGACTGCTGGGTACCCATAGTTGAGGTAAGAACACGGTATCCAAACATAGTTTCCAACGTAGCAATGATGCACAGAGGAGGATGTTTGAATCCCTGGCCATCTTGTCCTATCCGTCCGCCCCAGCGAACCAACCCACCGCTAGTTCCCACTGCTTCTGACTCTGCTCTGGACAGACCAAAAACAGTGCTCTCCATCCCCTCCACCTTGCCCTTGACTACTACGTGCGGCATTACTCCGGTGCTGGGGGTGATACAGATTGTGGAGCTGGTGGCGAAGTCGGTGGATGCTGAATCTGGGCAAGAGATTATGTTCAAATTGGGTTTGAAAATACACAATGATATACAAATAATTACAAGTCCCCATATACAAACATTCTAGATTGAAGGTTTACTTTTAAATACTAAAAAAAATTCGTTGGTCTAATTTTACAAATTAAAAAGGAAATTTTAAATTTGATTGATTATTTAAGTTTCATGTACTTCAAAGAGCAAATATAAAAAGCTAAAATAATGAAGGTATTTGGAAAAAAATACTAAATAGCCTTCTTTTATAGAAAGTTTGTTGACAATATTAAAATTGTGTAAACGTTGTTCTACTACTGCAAACAATTTTCATTGTAAATATGAACTTGAAATCTTTCAACTTTTTTCAGACTGAAAGCCCATCATCATGTTATTCAACCAACATACAGCAGAGTTTTACCAAAGTTACCGCCAAGTAATTTTAGGACAGTGGACTGTATTGGTTAATCCAAGACAATATGTTCATAACATAAAGAAACTGTTCCAATGCAGATTGAGCAGGTGTATTACCTTGGCGCTACTTCTAAAATGTACCACTAGTAAGCAGCACCTTGACTACACTTTCATGAGATATGGCATTCGTCAAAATAGGTCAACTATTAATTGCTTTGTTGCTAATAAAAGATTGGTAATAGTCAGGAGATTGTAACATCACTATTATTATTGCAGATACAAATTTATAAATGTACAAATAAAAATGTACAAAATTAAAATGGGTGGTTGAAGTCATAAAGTTAATAGATCAGCTGACAATATTTAACTATTGATATGCGTATGGCTGAACAATTAATTACATTATGTGTGATCGTGATCACTCTACACAGATAGAATCAGAGAGCAACGATGAAGGAACAAACAACGAAGAAGAACCAACTCAAACAGCAGCAGAGTTCTGGTTAAACAGATCAAACTAACATGCATGTAAAGTGGCTTTGCTGTTTCAGTTTTTTTTCACATGATGATGGACTCCGATTACATTCTGTAACATTCAAATTAACTAATAAAATCTTTGTAAAAGTAAGGTTCCTGATCCGTGTTTTGCTCCCTTGAAGTAGAAAAACTTTGGAGCAACAATTTTGACTTAAAAACTGTTGGCTATACAAATTTTATTATTTAAATAAACCGTTAAAACGCTTGTATTACAAATTTTATAAATTAATGTTATATCCATATCAAAATATCTCATTTTTATTATTACATTCTTTTTACATTCATGCTGTGAGTTTGAGTCAAAGGCGTACTTGCACAAATGCAATTAAGAAAAAATAATCTTTATATATTTAGCTAATAAAAATCAGCTGTCTTTTGGAGAGATAACTAGAAGGACACTGTTATATAAAAAATACTTTGACAAAATTACTAATCTGTTCTTAACAATGTTTGTTGTAACTGGCAGCAGATGTGGAACTTTGTGCTGAAATAGTATTTTCTAAAAACATATTTGAATGGACACGACATTTTACACAGTTTTTTTTATAACTACTTTAACACTCCAAGAGTAAAAAAGTTGACAGTTTAATAAACTGTCAACTAATGATAACTAATAAGTTAAAAAATAATAAAACTTTTTGTTTAAAACATTTTTTTAAATGTCAATTCATACCATTTATGTTTTATAAAGTTTATTGAAACCTTTTAGGAATATTGTATCTGAAGATGGTAGTTAAATGCTGAAACGATCGTAATAACCACCACAACAAAGAGTTTATGTTACAAAAGCTTTTTGTAGAAGAGCGCAAAATTACCTTTTTCACTAGTGTTTCATTCATACGACTATGAAAAAAAAATACAACGAAATGACAAAGAAAGTAATTTTCTCATATATCCTGGTTAATACTTAAGTGTGTATTTTCTTAGTGATCGCGAGTTTTTAAATGCATTAAAAAAATAAATGCGAGCAGTTCGACAGATTGAACAATGGTGGTTTTAGCGAGGTATCCGAATTACACGATGTATCGGACCGTGGTGAGGAAAGGGTTAAGATAAAAAGTGGGTACAATCAAATCTAAAAGGTTATAACTTCAAAGTGCAATTTAAAAATAAACCCAAGGAAAATCAAACACAATTTATAAAAAAAGTAGATTTCTTTTTTTTTGTAAATCTCTTTTAACGTGATATCTCTTAACATTACCTTCTAAATCAGGATCAGAAACATAAACTAGAAAACTAACTTTCCAGTTAGTTAAATTCTTTTCTTAAATTATTAGAGTTGTTAAAAACATTGCTGCATCTATTCATGACAGAGTTTTCTAGCCATGAGAACCAAACTTAAAGCACAAAAGGATCACTGATGACAAAACAGTCACAAAAATAAAGACTCTGGGATTAAGTGAAAACAAAACACCAAGAAAAAAGGATTTAAAAACAAAAACATACAATCCACGAAATTATATACATTCATAATACTGTAGTATGAAATGAAATGACTATGATTTGTGAATTTTAGCATGGAAAATAGTATATTGCAAATAAAAACCACCACCATTGTAGAGATGAAGACAAGACAAATATATTTATTTACCCAAAACACCACAGACACAAAAAAGTGAGCACTTTACAATTCTAATTAACTTAGAAATACACTATCAAATTGGATTAAATTGGCAGATATTAAAGACCATTCGAATGAGTAAAATTCAATAGTTTATCTGAATCATTTTATAAAAATACTAAATAATAGTAAAACGTTATGGCCATACCAAATTTAAAAATTAATTTTTAGTTAGTATAGATCTGAAAAATAAAATATGACTGCAAGACAAGTTTCCATTTTCCTTACAAAAAAATTAATTACAAAGCTATTTTTTTACTATTGTTTGTTTTGTTTACTTTGTTACTGACATAAAAAGCGCCAACATTTCTTGAGTAGTCAATTTTAATGTAAAATGTACCTGACATGAATGTAGTACAGTAATGAAAAAAACTAGACTAAAATGTACCTGACATAAATGTAGTACAGTACTGAAACAAACTATACTAAAATCTGCCATACAAATCCATATGAATGAGAGTGATACTCACAAAGCATGTCTCACATGAATTTTGTGCTCACCTAATTAATTCAACACCTATGACTAGTTAGTGTAACACAAAAAAAAAAAAAAAAAGAAAAAAAAGAGCAATCTTGTTATATATTGTATTTTTAGACTGCATAATTTTGTATAAAACATATTTTGAAGGAAAAAGGTTTAACTAATTTTTTCTTCTTTTTATCTTTTTTTCCTTTGTTTTAATCTTCTGCCAAGGCGAATTAACTTCTCAAAGCTTTCATAAAATATCATAAGAAGACCTAAAACTAATTTCTGATGCCTATTAAAAATGTAAAAAGGGAAACAAAATAAGAGTTGACTTTTTTATTACTGAAACAAAGAATTACTATTTTCTTGTTTACTTCGAATTTTGTTAATTTTGAAATTTACTAAGTAGGCTTCTTACATACCTTATAATAACCCAAAAACAGAGAACTCAAAAAATGTTGTGTGTGTGTATGTATATATATATATATATATATATAAAACCTAACTACTTTTTACCCCTCAAAGCTAATATTTGATTTGCATATTTGAATTTAACTTTAATATATATTTATATTAAATTCCTATCCCTAACCATACAAATTAGGTGAAACTTTGAAAAGCGAGTTTAGTCTTAGTGAGCAATAAAAAACAAATCAATATAACACGAAATTGCTAGAAACTCACCTTACAAAAACACCTCTATTTGAACTTAAATATACAAGCAACGTTCCAAAATCAAATTAGGCTCTACTGACAAAATGCTATGCACATTGCTTGAAAAAGGACATTACTTCAGTTAATTACAGGAGTTTAGGTTAAACACCGATGGGATTATTTTTAACACAGTCAATACTACGTGGCTGTAAAGTCGGCCACACCGCCCGATCGCTAATGACTGATGGCTGTCTAGTTGGCCATACAGCCTCACCCACATAATCAAATAAGTCTCTGCTCAGCCTTTATTGTGTTTGCTTGCTAGTAGGTCTTGCATTTCTACAGTGTCCTATGAGTAGGTCGTGGTTTTAATAAGTAGGGCGCTTGAAAACAGGACGGGAAAGGATTAAAAGGGTAAACTAATAGCATCTGGTAAAGTAATTGATGTTAAAAAAATTGCTACAAGTTTATTTATTTGCTCTTATATATATCCACAGTACAAATTACGTTTTCACTGGAGTGGCTACGAGTTATAGTGATAATGGGCATTAAGAGTCAATATATTTATTCCATAAAATTTAAAATACTTTTGGGATAAATAAAAATTGTTTGGAAATAAATATATGATATATAATTAGGAGTTAGCATATATTCATAGAAAAGTTCTACTAAAAACTTCAAAAGCTAGTTACTTGAGGAGGGCTACAACTAATAAATGAATTTCAATACTTCAGTTAGTTGCAATTCTAAATTAATGCACTTCTAGACTAAAAACATAGGATTAATTTATTCATTAAAGGCTCACGCAGGCAAACTGACTACAGATTGGTTACTGAGATAGCACACTTAGATTACCACACAGTTTACCTCAGTTCAACTTAATTGTTGGAGGCGTCACGATGGATTTCACACAGTGGACGGGCTTTTTGTTTGTTTCCTTGGGTGTGATACGCTCAGACAGACTCCGGTGGGTGGGGTTGGGGTGGCCAGGTGAAATCTAAAGCGTGTTGGTTACATCAGCACTATTCCAAAGTAACTACTCTACATAGCTCAAATGTCAGCTTGACATAGTGAATGATGAAATGATATAGATGGTGTACAAAGAATATAGCATGCATTGACAAAACAAGAGGTGGAGGTAGCAGTGGCAGTAAGCAGAAAACATCGGTGACAATCACACATCTGCAAGGAGGCTCTCAGCTAAGAATTTAACGCCTTCAGTCTTAACAATCTGAAATTTAATCTGTATGAGAAATAATTCATCACCTGATGTATGGTAAATTTCTTCTGTTAAACTAAAACTATTTAAATATATTTAATTTAAATGATTAATGTATACACTTTCAATTTTGTTCTGTGCTCAGTTTTTAAAAGCAGTGCAAAAAGTGATGTACTGTTAGTATATGTTTTCAAGATGCTCTAATATGTGCAGAAATGTTCATATTTGGGAAAAAATACAGCTTTTTAATGGTTCCACTCAACATTTTTTATCAAATAAGCAATTCATGCAATTTGCCAAAAATGTTATTCAACCAGTTAGGTACAAGGTTTTATTTGGGACAGACTTGATTTCTTTCATTACACCTTAAGTTACATATCAGCCACAATAATGTGGCAATGAACTAATATTGTTCAGTCGATAAATATATTAACTTTGATTAACTTGGGCAAAAAAGTTAACTAAAAATTAGTGACCATTCTATTTAAATACGTTAGAACATTTTCTATTTGATAGGATTGTAGTTATATTGTGAAATGAAAATATGTGTATTTGCTGAGCAAATAATTTACATCAGTAAGGAATGAGCAGCTAAACAAACTGCAATATAATAGTATTTAAGGTCTCACCAAGACGTCTCTGCGAAGAGTCCAAACAATTTCACTCTCACCCGAACTACAAACCACACGATAGCCGAGCTCACTCAGTAAATTGATCACTTGCAATGGATTGCCTGCACATATACACACATAGATGTTACAAAATGTTAACTAGGTTAGTAACCATCTTTACTTCTTGGATCACCCCTTCTCTACCCACAGATTATATAAACACAGACATAACATTTACAGTAAATAACCATAACTAAGTGTGTAAACAGGAGCCCTGAAATCCCCATCCCCCAAACCAACTTTATCGAAACCACCATGTCCCGGTTTGCCAAAACTGCAGATTGGAAATCAGGTGATGTGTTGGGGTCATGACAGTTTATCTGTTCCCAGAGTTCGTGCGTGTGACACTTTCAAGGCAGCCAACACGCTTCAAGACACGTCATCCTGGCTGGCCAATAGGAGACCATTCATGTTGGATCGGCACGGGTGGAAGTTGGAAGGAAGTGTGGTGTGTGTGGGGCAGTGAAAGTGGTGAAGAGTGGTGCGTCGCTTGGTGAAGAGTCATGTAGGTTAAAGAAAGAGCTCTTTTGTATTAAAAAAATGAGCTCTAAGCTTGCCTAAGTCCTAAATTGTTTTCAATATTTCTAAAAATATAATTTATATTTAACAATATATCAATTTGAATAATTTAATCAGTATGTCAAGCTTATTACACTGTAAACCTAAATTTTATTTTACTGCTGAATGATCTGTAAATTTGTGTCTGGTATTTATTGTTTGTAATTTAAAATAACTTTAATGAATTCATATTTAAATAAATAGTGTTGGCTCAGAAATGTTAAAGTGGAATTTAGTATAGTAATAATCTAATTTATAATCACAACCAGTGTGCGAAGGTACAAATGTTATATGTTGAAGGTCATAAATGTTATATAGTGGAGGTGCCAGGTAATACGCTTTCTTCCAACTTCCACCCATGCCAATCCAACGTGGAAGGCCTCCTGTTAGCCATTCATAGTGACATGCCTTGAAGCTTGTTGGTCGTCTTGAAAGTGTCACACGAACTCCATGAACTCTAAGAATCGATGAACTGTCATGACCCCAACAATTGTACTTGTTGCCAATCTGCCAATTGCAATGATTGCCAATCTGCCAATTGCAATGATTGCCAATCTGCAGTTTTGGCACACCGAGACATGGTGATTTCAATGAAGTTCTGGATTGAACTTCCACAACAGAATATATAAAAAAATATATGTATACTTAAAATTTAACTATATAACCTTAACTAAGTATGTAACCATATTTTCCTTATGCATTGTAAATTATCCATCAACCACTCACCCCAATATCTAACCATAAAAATTCGTAGATATTTCACTTGCTGAAAATAATCTTGAATCAATACCACTGTACGTGTAAGGTTGAGCGGATATATCTATACCACTGTACGTATAAGGGTGGGCGGGTGAGTCAGTATGTAACCATTTCTTCCTTCATCATTGTAAACTCTCCCCCCCCCCCCACTTAAATGATTATCTATACACAAACACACTTAATGGTACATTTAGATTAAAGAACCTTGAAAAAACCTTTCACAACCCCCAAAAAGAAAAGCTGTGCACTATGAACGTTGAAAATAAAAAAAGGAGATAAAATGAAAATAATTTAAAAAAACATCCCAATGGCTATTATTCATATATATATAAAATTTGATATACACAAAAGACTTTTCACTAGATCTATAAAGTACAGCACGTATCCGTTTGGTATTTAAAATGAGTTGTATTTGACATTTGAATATATGTCCAAATATGAAAATAATAAAGCATTACATCACATATCTTAGTTTAACAGATTTATGACTAGTAAGTTCTAAAACGAGAATCGGTAATGGAGGCAATGTGATTCAAAACAATCATATTTTAATAAGCAGTTAAAATTCAATTGTACATATCATAATATCAAAATTCAAATAAAATAATGAACAACCAAAATTCCAGTTTAACGAATTGTTTACTGTTTACTAAAAACACTCAGTGATTATCTTTTTATATTAAAATTACAAGGTTATATTACAACTCAACTGAAAAGGTATAAATTAAACAATGTTATTATAATTCTTTATAAATAAAAGGCAGTATTTTATTAAAAATCCTTCAAACAATCAATCAATAATTTTTGTGAGTTAGGAATAAACCAACTTTTTTAATTGACTACATCTTATTTAGAAATTATTTAAGCCAATCTTTAGTAATCACAGTTTCAAATCTTAGGATTTTCATTGCAAATGGGTGTTAGTTATTAATTTTTTTCTTATTCATGTCCAATCTTTAAAGTTGTATTGCCAATGGACATTTATGAAAAATATTATAAGAACTTTAAACTAAAAATAAAATACAATAAACTGTGTCAATCACAAAACTAAAATTACAAACACACATTTATATTAGGTTTCACCATTATTTGATAGAACCAATTGTATATATAGATGTTTTTTATTAAGCATTCATTATATTCCTTATGTAACAACGGTCATTAATCCAAGTTCACACAAACAAGAAAACTATTCCAAGACAAATTTAACCAGGCGGATGTTTTGCTTTCATTCGCTAGGCTAGATTATATTTTTGTGAAGCAGAATACCTTTAATTAAAATTCCATTGAATACAGGAGTTTGAGAATCAGGAAATCGTTTTGAAAGTGCAGATATTTCAACAGGGTCAAGTCCAAATACAGAAGAATCGGTAGAATGCAGAGAGGCTTTGACTGCAATGTAGTACTGTTCTGACATTATAATGGGAGGCTCCCTCCTAGACAGAATACAAGAAGTTGGGTGAGGGAAGTAGAGAAGTAAAATGGGAAAATAAACTAATTATTTAAGTAAATGAGGTGGGAATAAGATATGGATACAACAATTAGGATGATCCGTTACATAATATTTGGTAGAGGTTAACACATTCGCTGCGGGCGATGTACCAGTGTGGCGGCAGTAGTCTGGATTTGGCGGGTCACATCAGTAAGTCTGGTGACGCACTAGAGCAACACGCACATCTTGACAAAGTACTGCAATTGTCACCCGTAGCGAAAGTGTTAAAGGTCGCAAGGCCAGGAATTAGTAGGAGAGATGGGGCATCAGCAAACGTAACTAAGAAAATAAGTCTACCAACACCTTGCAGTATTAAACAAATAAGAGAAACAGCACAACACAACAAATGTTCAGTGCCACTGGCACTTTCCTAAGGTGAGTAGGCTGCAAAATGAGTAGTCTCTACTAAACTGAGAAAAATGCTGGTGGCACTGAAAAATGTTTTGTCTAAATGTTATAAAGTTTGAACTAAGTTTTTAGGATTTATATTTTTTCTAACTGATTTCAATTTATACTATTTTCATTTTGTTCACTTGAACAACTCGGGCCTACACACAGGGTTCGTGTCTGTAAGCTTCGATTAAAGTAGTCGTAGCACCTAGTTATACTGAATTCTCATTTTCTTTTGTTTTATACTTTAACATTTATACTAATATTTTTTAAATGTATATTGAAACTACCCGAATACTGTACTGCTGTGAGTAATTAATTATTGTGCTTTATTAATATTGTATTTTTTTCATGGTTTAAATAAATTGTTCATGCATTTCTTTTTTTTAACTTTCAAATATTAACTTGCACTTTTGAATAGTAGAGATGTATTAACCATTGAAATAAAATAATACAGGTATATATGTGTCCTAAATGAAAATGTTAACCCACAACATTACTTATTATTTATGATTAGTATGTCCATTTTAGTATTCAAGCTTGTTTTAGATACATTGTATAATAGCCTACATAATATGCATTGTAATAATAAGAATAATGTTGTTCAGTATTAAATATATAACAATATTTCTTAATTTTTATTATGTCGCAAATACTCTAAATATACGAAGAACACCATCTGTTAGCGATTACTATAAATTTAATTTTCTCTAACAGAGTTCAAGTGAATGCACCTCGAACTATATTTCCGCAACAACCTGATTGGTTTAGATAAGCCAAATTTACATTGTTTCTTGTCCGCTCATCACTCACATTTCCTTCTTCTTCATGTCACTTTTACTCTTGCTACACGCATCTACGTTCTCCTTTATGTTAACATGCCATAGCTCAAAGTTTCAAACATTGTTTTTGTCCGCTAATTTTATTATCATAAAACAACTGACTTTTGCTGAGTGTGCAGTGAGTGAACTATGTCTATTTGGAGCATCCACAACCAGAAAAGATATCTTTACTGATCGGTATCACTCACTCAGGATGTCGGCCTTCTTTGGTGGGCTTCGACTAAGTGTTGGACCAAGGTTAGTGCAGTTTTTATTTGTGAGTATGGTTCAAAACTATTTAATATTCTAAAGTTAGTTTGGAAACTTGGAACAGTTGTGTAAAAAAAAAAAAAAAAAAAAAAATTAAAAGTAAGTGTAGTGAATAGTTGACACTATTGAATCTTAGATGGATCATTTGCATATATAACAAATTGGAGATTTTTCAAACCTAATGGTAAGATTTCTAAATTTGCTATATAACAATTATTTTGTGTGATCATTATAAGCTTTTGCCCTAAAATTTGAAAAAAAAATTGCCTGTCTTGGTAAATAAATTTATCACATTTTATATTTTCAAAAAAATAAATAAATTTTTGTCATTTTCGGATAAAAACAATATTTTATTGGCAGAAATATAATAAATAACCCAAATATATTGCTCAAACATTGTTTATAGTACATGTAAGAAACAAAATACGAATGTTCAAATGTTTTAAAAAAATAATATTAAAAAAAGCTAAAATTGCAAAAGCTCCAAGAGTATTCAGTTTTTTATTCGCGGTGTAAAGGTTAAATTTACTAATTTTAATTTTAAAAAATATTATGGTTTAATTCCAGCAAAAAATTTAAAATTTTATCATTGTACCAATTATAACCTCAAATTAAAATATGTATTAACTTATAAACAATATTAATCAACAAAAAATGAATAAAACTGATAAGTAGGTTAGGTTCTGTCTATTATAAAAGTATGGTGAAACAATACCAAGGCTCCGGTGTCACCTCCATGATCACAATGGGCTGCAATCAATCTGTCGTGGTCACCAAACAGTATTGTGTTACTGACAGTTTCCATGGTTCCCCCTCCCCCTACCACTACAAGTCATTACTCAACTTTTGCTAGTACAATTATCCCCCCCCCCCACCTTATTTACTCTACCTAGTACATTAGTCCACTTATAATGGGAGTAAATTACCTTTTATTAATTTCTCAAGGACAATAAGTACATAGGAGTAATTTTAGAACCAAATTACAAATCTTAATGCATATTGCTCAATGTAAATCTCATATTTCTTCCTCCATTACATTTTTTCTAAGGAGTGTTACAAGTATTTACAGTTTATAAAATATACATTGATAATTAAGTAAACAACTAAAATTAAATATATTAATTGTTCGATAATTTATTCTGTAAAGTATATCTTAACAGTTGTTTAGCAAATGTTTTATAAATATGTGCATTTGAAAATTTATTTCATGCTGGATATAATTTTATATGAAAGGTAATATTGTAAAATTAAAATATTTTACTAAAAGAACAAATAATTACTAAAATGAGAGTTTATAACCTCTCAAAACAATAAGAAACATCATTTCACAACAAATTAACATTTAATATAAATATGTGATCCAAAGTAGATCATATCAGAGTAGTAAGCAAAATAAATAAAAAGCTTACTTGTCCCTTACAATAATGAATAGATGTAAGACTTACACTCTACTCACAAGTAAAACAACCTTGCAAAATCAGCTTGACTTCTCAAAATATAGTTTTTTTATATTTAACTAAATACTTAAATTGATTAGAAACACAACCACATTGCTATGTACTCAAATACTCACACTAAAATCACACAGTACTAATCTTATCAAGTTTACCAAAAAGAGAAGCAAGAAAACAACAATTGTTATTTGCATGGTAGAATCTTTATTGAGTATACACATCAATATACAAGATTATAGATTTTTTTAGTAAATACAGTAAGAACAAAGCTATTTTAACATAGATCGTGCATCTTTCTTATTTTAAAATGAGATGGCATACTGATAGCTTTTTAATAATTGGTCGGTAGTGTAGTTGGTTAAATCCCAGCTTCATGTGCTAAAGGTTGTCAGTTCTATCCCAATCAGAGTCATAATACATTTTGAGAAGGATCAGCTGATAACCACCGGCTGTTCATTTGTCATTCATTAATTAATGACACTTTCTAAGGAATAGTCGGCCTTAGTTTGTAACAATGACTACATTCGCTCATCTACACTCATTCGAAATCCATATTCGCCCATATCTTGACGATCAGCATTTTATGAATAAATAAAATAAATAAATAACAGTGATTAGATGTGTCTAGACATGATTTTATTTAAGAAATTTTAGTTTAGAAATCAAATTTATTAGTTTTCATTTTTATTGTTATTATTTAAATTTTTATATAATAAGATAAAAAATACTTTTAATTTCTGAAATTCTATTTTATTGTTTCTTATTTATTTTTTATCTCAATTTAATGTACTGAAATATATCTACTTACTGATAAAAAAATCTAGTGAAAATACTCCTAAATAACTCAGGTTGGTGAACAATTATTCTCAAGTTAGGAATAATCTTATTTCGTCCTTCCTTTGCCAAAAACTTTCACTCATTTGTGAGTAGGCTATTACATTTTTGTTTCCATTTAGTAAAACTAATAAATAACACGACTTAAAAAAAATTAATTAATCAACCCAAGTAACTAAACATCAAATTCTTTATTTGCACATTACATTTCATGCTGTTAAAATGTAACACAAACTGATACATAGTCAATTATTCATTAATCGAAAACGCCGATCGTAGAGATATGGGCGAATATTAGGGCTGAATGTGTGTGATGAGTGTAGATGAACGAATATAGTCATTGTTACTATCTGAGTATGACTTAGCTCAGAAAGGAATATTTATTAATAGCCCAATAGCCAGCAATAACATAAGTATATTAATACAAACAACTATGAGCACACTTTTTTTTAAATTTCAATGCCAATAAATTCTTATTATTCTATTGGAGTTATGTTATATAATTATTTAGAGATAACTATATAATTTCATTAAATAATTATTTATAAAATTATATACAGTAGTTATCCTCCAACATTTTGTTTACAGTTTAATAAGCTTTTTGTAGTAGAAGTTTTTAATTGAATTATCAAACTTAGTATGATCAAGTTGTTAGGTGATATATTAACTTTATTACACATTTTTATTCCCATATAGAGGGTTTTATTTTTTTTTTAAATTTTGTTTGTTGTATGTTGTGTTTAGACCATGCTTTAATTTAAATTGGTTGAATGTTTCAGGACCTTTATGTACAATTTTCAAAATGTATAAACTAAGTAGTGTTAGCATTTGTAAATTCTTAATAAGGTTCAGCAACTTTCTCTCTGATTAGATTTGGATATTATTCTTATATGGATCTTTGGAGATTTAAATAAATTATTAAAATCTGTCGATGAGCCCCACACAGCAATGGCATACTTGAGGATTGACTGTATATCCATAACAAACATTTTTATAAGTTAAAATTTAAGTTGAATCTACTAATGTTTTCCTTATCTGGACAAATATGAACAAAAAGAATATCCTAGTGATCCTTTTATTATGTTGTCATTGGATACGTTGCACTGAATTAACTATAAGTACTATGGTTGTAATTGTAGGAAATAATACTTTTACTCACCTACTCAAAATACACTTCATGTTTTATAAACTAAATCTGAAGTTAACCATAGATTCTAGAGAACAAATATTGTACAAGATAGTTTATATTGTTTGTCATACTGTCTGTAATAATCTCAGTGAAGTAAAAAACATAAAAAAATAATATTTAAGAAAAGAGGTTAAAAATCCAGAGTCAGAGAAGAAGTGTGGTGGTGGTTATGGCTAGGTCCTGCACAAAACATATTGCACTCTTATTCAGTATAAGTTAGTTATTCATTATTCATTCATGAGACGCAGATTATCAATATATAGGAATATGAGGGGTAAATGAGTGTGATGAGTGTAGATGAAAGAGTATAGACATTGACACTAACTGAGGTTGACTGTTCCTCAGAAAGACCTATTTATTAATAGCAAAATAGCTTGGGCAACTAAGGAACCTACAGCTTCAGTAGAATCTAAATCACGTAGTAATGGTTTAATTAACTGACAAGCCTCTGTTCCCTTCCCTACACAACATCTGATCTTTGACTGCTATCTAACATGGACACCCCAGACTTCACTAGTAGTATCCGCGTAGAGCCATCAATTTAGCAAACTCCATATATGTATTAAGAGTACCGGACATAGTACCTATTGCCTACAATCTCCTCAACACTTTGTCCCCAAGTAGCTGGGTTACAGCACTGCACCACTACTGTGTCGACTTATAAAAGTGTGTTGAGTTTAAGGAATAAGTTAGATAAATTGTGTTTTATGGAGTATACAACTCATAAAAGAAATGAGAGCTAAAATGGAAGAACAACCTTTTTAGAAAGCACAAACCAAGTCAGCTACACAGTTGGAGTCAGGCACTCAGACTCAATTCATATTTAAAAGACCTCAGGAAAACAACTGATTGTGATTTTAAGATATTAATATGGTCATTTCAAGTCAACAGCCCTAGAGTTTACCGCCAGTGGGCCAAGACATGCTGTTCCGTTTCAACTGTTAGGTTTGTTTTTATTATTATAACGAGTTATAGTCAACACTGGACAATTAATTAAGGCCCAATCTTGTGGACCATGAGTTGATATTATGCTTCATTTAATTTAAAATAAACAATAATGACAAGTTACGTTTCTTATATTTAACTTATGAAAAATTATAAAAATACTCAATTTTTGTCAAAAAAACCAACTTATGGTCCATTAGAACATTTCTTCGCCTATCAAATGACACTTCATATGCTACAATATGATCATTACGGACCGAACCATTGAAATAGAAACCTGTTTTGGGCATTTTTCGTGGAACAAAATGTCCCACTTAACATTTTTAACATGTAACTTAAGTGTACAACATTAAGAACAAAAATCTACAAACACCAATTTATTTAAAATAAAATACCTACTTAGTTACTTGGTGACTGAAGGAGGTTCCGGTTCACTGAAGTCTTTGCGCATTGTCCACATGTACTCGTTGTAATCTTGCTTGACAGCGGTGGATGATGATGCCACAACCTGAAACATTTATAATTCCAAGAACATGCATACACATACAAAATAAACTCCCTATTTATTAGTTTTCTTGAACTAAAACAAAATCACACTTAGTACTATGTGAGAATTCCTCGATTAAACTACATACTTATTATAGAATAATACTAATAAAGAATAGATTAATAACACTTCATTTCACTGAGGATAAAGAATTCCTAACTTTGCCATTTGCATCAATCAAAAATTTGAAGTTTTTTTATTTCATTCTTAAATAATATTTCACAATATAAATCAAACCAAATGTATTTCTTTTAACTAGGCCTGATTCTTAGCAAATTATCATCATGGTACATACCTAATTTGAATAAGAAAAAAATTAATTAATATTCAATTCATTAACAAAGGGCAAACCATACACAAAAACTGTGTGTGAGCTTTGAGTGATAGGGCATAAGACCTTATAATATATCAATTTATTTTTGAAAAGTCTTACAGTAACTTGTGAGATACAGTAAAAGATTGTATAGAGATAGATCAAAGATTGTATTTGATAGAGCATATTGTGTAAAAAGAACATATTTCACAGGCATTGGAATACTGCTGTGAAATAAGAGTTTAGTATATCAGTAATTTATAGGACTTTATTAAATCCAAACTGAGTACCTTTTCAAACATTTTTATTTAAATTATATTACACGACTTTATAGTGATTTTCAAGTGTATAAATAAAAAAACTAATTGAGTATAAATTGAGTAATATAATTTAAATACATATGTTTGAAAGGGTACTCAGTTTGAATTTAATAAAGTCCTAATAATACGTAAGTATCCCTAATTCTTCATACGATATTACAGTAATTTATAATTTACATTAAAAGTCGTTCGAAACAATTATTTTTAAATGCCAATTAAATCTTAATACAAATTGGAAAAAACATGTTAGTAATAGAACTAATCATTAATCAATAATGTAAAAATACCAATATTACACCCATTAATATTTATTTCTTGGTATTAGACATTTATGTTAACATCAAATAATTTATACAAGATGAAACCTATCCATAGCGACACACTGATAACAATGATAAAGAAATGACTCTTACACTTTTGAAAAAAGTTAGGTTGTATCTTAGAGTTCCTTCTCGATGCTTTTTAAATCTCATCGTTGTTGAAACTTTGGGTGTACACTTGATCCTTTGAGTAACAACGCAAGAGAAATATATAAAATATCATAAGCTAAACACCTTTGTACTTAACTTAATATAACTTATTTATGCATGTAACTCTCTTAGTTTTAACATAAAAATTGACTATGCTTAATTCATATGACTATGATCTCTGGCAATAAAGTTCTTGATTCTTGATTAACAATATAACATAACAAGACAGCAGCACATACAATAATTCCTTTTAATTTAAATAGAATTTCTTCAACAATATTGTGATAGAAATTGGATTTTTCTAAGAAAATGATGTGGATATGTACATAATAAATAACATTTCTGCACTCGACACCATAACTGCCACCTGCTCAGCTATATAAAACGTATACACGCTATGTTTATCTAATTTAGATACAAGTGAATTTTATAAGTTTTTTTCAGTTGAAATATATTAATAACCGATGATGAATAACTTGATACTAATAACTCACCTGGTATCCGAGAACTTCGAGGGCGGTCAAAATAACACAGGGATGTTGCAAGTAGACAATTGTAGAGTCATCACAGTAGCCACCGCAGGCAAATCTCTTCAACTGTTCAATGTCTTCAGCTGTGCCAGACAAATTATTCACAAATTTTAAAAAAGCAACTTCAATCCTTAGGTGCACAAAACTTCAATCATCCAGCTCTCTTAAATCCATATCTTTGGATGAATCCAGTTTTTAAAATGTCGATAAGTTCCAATATTTTAGTAAAAATCTTATCAGCAGTTACTACCAGATAATTTTTTTACATTTCAAATATTTTTCTCTGTGTCCTGGACCTGGAAGTTTTGAGATGAATCAAACCAAGCTAACTTATCTTCTTCCTAGCTTAAGATATTTAGTAGGGATCGGTTTGCTTACCGAATTAAATATATGGATCTAATATTTGTTGTATGTATTAACAAATCAAATCAAAATAAGTTTATTCTCCCAATTTACATACAAAAATAAATAATTTACAATGCACTTCTGTTTACAAACAATAAATTCTAAAATTAACAAATATATTTAACAATGGAGAACAAAATAATGCCCACATAGATAAACATCTGTGGTGGGCATGAGTCGTCATTTTCAAAGGTTTCTATTTGAAAAAAATGAAAGCAAGGATATGTTGCAATTTAATTAATTGGATCCACCATTGGAATTTGTTGAAGCGAATAATATAATTGAAGATAAAAAAAAAGAAAAAAACGGTTAAAGTGTACAAAAAAAAAAAAAGGAAAGAGTCATAACAAGAAATTAAGGTCAGACAATTAGAGGAAAAAATAGTAATAAATAAAACACCACAACAGATTTTTTTTATCAGAACAAATACCTAATTAGGTACGGTCGTGGTTGAGTGGTAGAGGCCAGGATGTTAGCTATCTATAACTGGATGCGATAAGCAACTCTGATGCACCCCCTCCCAAGTTCAACAACCATTCTGTGACTTTCCTTTTATACGTTACTAGCTAAGTTGCTGGAACCCTTTGAGTTCATTTGGGATATTTCTAAAAAGGTATTGCATTATGAAATGGGAGGTGGATAATTGTACACTTTCTTAAGTCTTTCTGTTTGTATGTTAGTGTTTTGAGAATATCGGGTAAAATAATTGTGGTCGGGTTGAATGTAAATACAATTAAAGTTACTATAAAAGGATAAAAGTAGTGATTTAATATTTAGCTGTCTAACAGTTAATACCTTGAATTCTTCAAATAAAATGTCTGTTGGATATCTCCTATTTTTACCCATTGCGGTTTTTATTATTATTATTTTTATTATTTTATTATTATTTTTATTATGACGTTTAATGGCTCAAGTATTGATTTGAAAGCACCACCCCAAGCTATATTCCCGCACAAAAATAGAGATTGGCAATATGCATAGTATGACAATTTTATATCTGGCGGCTTGAGGATTTCTCGTCACTGTCTGAAAACAAATAATAGTTTATGAGCCATCTTTTTTACAAAATCAATATGATCACACAACCTCATTCTTTTATCGTAAATCACTCCTAAATACTTATATGAATCAACCTGGTCGAATTCCGCACAGGTACAAGAATCCCCAATGGAACAATTGGTATTGTGCTATTTTAAAGTTTTCCTAACAGACTTTAAAATAAGCACTTAACTGTTGGAATCACTACTGTAGGGTTTTCAAGCCACTTAATTCATATTTAACATGTTAGAGTTTTTATTAAAAGTTTGTTCTGTAACTTATCATCAAAAAGATTACTGTTAACAGTTACATATTATACTTTAAATCCGACTAATGTTTACATAAGGAACATAGAGAGCTCGTTTACATAACATAATACATACGTTTTCTCTCCAAACTTAACTTTTAGGCAGTACAGTTGTCTCGAGAGACTGGCTCCAAAAATGACTAAGTACCAATCACCTTTAACCCTCCAACTGATGATTAAATCACTTTTCAGTGATACAGCGATTTTAGGCGTTTTGCAAGGTTAGCTTTAATAATTTTCAAAAAATACAAAAACTGTGCAAATACCATGTATTATATATCAAACTGTTTACAAATGTAAACTCTATAAGTTAATAGAAAATGAAGAAACATGCCAGTAATTGAAAAAATTCAGGCTTCATAAAAGTTCAACTAACATTTTTAAAAAATTTTGTTTACATTTGAGCACTATGAATGGTCACAGAATAAGGGTAGACGAAAAATCCAAGATATACAAAATGTTCCAAATTTTATTGTGAATCAAACCATATCACACACTTGCATTTTTAGAAAAACATCAAAAATTAAAATCAAAACATGGTGCAAAGTAAAATATTGTCCAATTATATTCAAAATGTATTTACGCATTGCTTGAGGAAAAATAATTATCTCTGGCATAAGTAATAAGAGGAACAAATTCTAAATAGGTAATAGAATTACAAGACTGCAAAGTAAACAAAAATATTAAGATGTATTTATATATTTGCAAAAGACTACAAATCTTCAATGTCGCTAGGAACGTCACCTTCTACTAACGTCACTAACTATCATCTAAACAACATCTAATAGCACTAAACCTACTAAGTTCACTCTAGATAAAAGTTAAAATAAATAATGAAAAACTATAATCACCATAACCTATAACAAGTATTTATTTACAATGAAAATAACACATCAAAACAATACTGCATTATGTGTAGCTGTAACAATTCACTAGCGCTTAGCGAATACAAACGGCTGATTATATTTCTCTCACACCGTTCCACAGCCTATGAATTCAAATTAGACTAGTGGAAATAGAAATCTATCCTCTCCATTACTGTTTAAAGTACGCGATTTTTGCGCATAAAGTTTCGCCGTAATTATGGAAAATCGAATGTATCACACAGTACAATAGCATCACTGTAAAATAGCGTGAATGTATCGCACAGTGCGATAGCATCAGTTTGAGGGTTAAGTATGAGTCTTGATTTGATAGTTAAGTAGTAAAATCATCCTATCTACGACCTACGTATATAACGACTCTACTCATCTCTGTTCACACAATATCATTTATCACAAGTAATAAAACACAAGTAACGGCAAAATTTACATTTACAGCTATAGCAAACATAATATATGATTTAACTTTTTAATGGCTTTTCCACAGAGTATAGATTTTTTACTGTCTATTGTTAATTTATGTTGTTTTGAAGGTTTTTTGATTCTCTGGAAATAGTTATTATCTGTTAGTATTTTATTGACAATGATATTGCATGATTAAAAATCCTTAATTTTTTCTATTTCAGGAAGTTTATTTTGCTGTCAATAAAATGGATTCAAAACAATTTGAATAAACCATCTATAACCATCCTCTGGTACGAAGGAAATTTAGAATATTGCGTTAAGGAAAGTAATTTAAAATGCATTCTGATGGTGTCACATTTCATGGAACTTACTATATGAAATGCTATATATCAAGCAGTAAATCTATATATACACAACAAACTTCAATAAAAAATATCAATAATAATAACTAATTTTAGTTAAATAAGTAATTATGATATGTCTCTATTCAAACCACAAATTAAATTTTTAAATATTAAATCCATATTATAAGATACCATTGCAATAAGGAATACAATTGATTTTATTTATCTACTCATTCAGTATTCCTACAAAACATGTAATTCAAATAAGACTTAATCATACAAATAGATTCTCTCATGGGTTTATGCCTGTGGGACAAGCGCAGACTTTCATTAGTTTAACCATCTCTAAAAATAAACTAAATTATAACCATACAAAATTACAAATTCATGAGTAAATACTACAAATTGTATAGTAATAAAGGGCAACAACAAGAAAAAGGAACTAGAAACAAAACAACTGTTTTATGTACTTTCCATCAGGAACTACAAGAAAAAGTATTAAACTGCTTTACACCAATCACTGACAAACTAGACACCCATGATAACCAACATCTGAAACACATCTATACCATTACTCATGCCTGTGAAATATACTAATTACAAGGTGCAGATTGTGACATGCAAAGACCTTTTAAACTCACACGCTACAAATTAATCATGTTAAATCATTTCACCAATGCTTGGACAATGCCCACATACAGAAACAATGGCCTAGAAATAATATAATCTGGCTAGTCGCCATCAAGCTAAAATGCTGGAAACAAGTAGAACCGATATGTGTTGGTGATGATAGTGCATGAGAAATCCGCTACAGAACGTTCTAACTGGGCAAGGCGATGTTGCAGGCAGGAAAAGACTTCATTACACTTTACAATCATAAGATACAAAGGATAGAAACTTTAAATAAATTTAAAAACCCAACCAAATTCGTAGAGTAATAGTATGGATTACTCATCATTATGCACTATATTGTTTAAACTTCACATTATCTTGAATATTATTGGCTACATGTTAAAAATAGTCACTAATATAAATAATATTGGCTAAAATGTTTAATGATATTAAATTATAGCAACCATTTTTTTGGTAGAGATCATTATGTTGTAAATAACTTGTATAACATTCTACTACGTTATTCTGACTATTATTTAGATTGATAGTCATTAAATGACATTCAATTACTTAATGTATTAGAGCATAAAATAACTTCCTTATGAATGGAACTGAGCTACCATCGAAGAGAAGCAAAACTTTCCTTATTAGTTATTGTAACCCTTCATCTCTCTGTCCATACTATTGAGTGGTTTACGATTCATCAATCGGACCACCGATTGATGAATCAATCGGAACCGATTGATGATGACGAAGTAGGATGGAGCTCCGCCCCCCAGGATTGGCATCGTGATGTCCGAAACTTTTTGAATCAGTCACTTCCTGGGCGTTGGATAGGACGCTTAGGAAATGAAGATCTGGCTCTACACTTCTGGCCACCGAGATCTCCTGATCTCACCCCATGTGACTATTTCTTATGGGGTTACGTCAAGGAAGCTGTTTACGTCCCGCCTCTACCAGCAACTCTGGATGATCTGAAGAACCGTATCACTGCTGCGGTGCACTCAGTAACAGAAGATATGCGTTCTCCTGTGTGGGACGAGTTTGGCTACCGTTTAGATGTTTGCCGTGCATCACAAGGGGGACATATTGAACATTTATAAATATGTAAAAAAAACTTTGAATTTTTCATTTTCCATTGGTACCTATATAAATTATTCAGTTTGAATTTATACTTAAATAAATACAAATTTATTAAATTGGGTCCATCATTTAGAATTTAACCCTGTATAGTAATTTAAATTAAATACAAAATGTCTCAGGAATCGATATATCATAATTCTTATATCGCTTATTTTTTTCATTTCTTCCATGAAGTAGGCCTATTTAAACTAATATTTTCTATATAATTTATAAATGTCAATATCAATGGACATTTTGCAGAATTAAATTGACTACCTATGTTAATTTATCTGAAATTATTATAAAATAATAAATCATTTGAAGAATACATCATACAACATTCATAAAGTGCACCAATATGTAGTTTAGATATGATTTAAATCATAAATAAAACATTGACAAAAAAATTCGACCTCACCTTTCAATCCAGAGACCAAAACTCTCCAAGGATATCTATTATCATAAGAAGCTAAGTTCCCTCGCACAATAATATAGGGCATCGAAAAGTAAATAGGAAAATCTGAAATGGAAAAAATATTCACCTTCCAAATACATAATTTATTTCACATAGATAAACCTCACAGCAACAATTTATATCAATATAAAGTAAATTCACTATTTACAACAAAACCTGTCAAGTATGAAAAGGTGAAGATTTTTGTTTACAAATAAAAAAACAACAATTTAAAAAATATATGCGCTAAATAGTTAAAAGCTCCTTTGAAGACTTAACCTTTTATCCTACTTCTATAAACTTAATAAATAAACAATAGTTTTGCCATTTCTAAATACGAAAATATCAAACACTAATCAACCTAAGACCAATACTGGGTAGATAATGTACAATCCGTTTTCAAAGTGCTCTGTGATGAAATTAAAAATGCTAGTTCACAATAATACTATACTACAGTAAACCTTCTTTAAGTAACTTTTCATGTGGATGCTTTGAGTGGGTAGAACTAAAAAATGGCCTTAGTTTGTAGAAAAATTATTAATAATTACCATAAACACTCATTACTGATTTTTAAAAACAATATTACTCTCCCTTGAGAGACTTATATCGGAAGGTACCTTAGGTCTTAGGATGGTAAATGCTGGTAAATGCTATAAATAATTGCATTCTTTGAGTGCTGATTCACTTGCTTTTAGTTACCCTAAGAATAAATAGCATTTAATCAAAAAACTATAAAAAGATTACCTTTATTCAAGGTCTTTAAAAATTATACTTTTCTAGTGAAACATAACCTAACTTATTCTGTCTATTAACTGAACAAAAATTTGTAATTTATTACAAATGTGCCTGTTCGGGTGCCTGGCCTCCTTGAATATATATGAATTCAGTTTTTGTGGTTGATAGTTGGTATTTATAATGATCACATAATGGCCACTAATGAAATTCGCCGTGAAAGTAGTTTCCCCTTATATATCAAGAAATAATTGCTGTAGACCAAAATAGTTTTCAAATTCATATTTCAACGCAAAAATCACATCAAATTGAAAAAAAAGAACGATTAAAATAGCATTTACAATAATGGAAATTATGTCAAGAATAGGCCTACTAAAAGTTGTGACATTGTGTTTTTTAATTTATCAGTAAAATACGATACTTCCGTAGAATAAAAAGCATATCTCATGAAAATATAGCCAATTGTTTCGATTCAGGCAGTTTTGAAATTTTGTTAGGCCTAGGTGGTAAGGACCTTTTAAATAACCAACTTATTATCCCACAGCTTATTCATCTTCTTATCATAACTGTGATTATTTATCTAAAATGTTTTTGTCATTTTTACCAGTAAGGTCGAAGACTGGCCTAGATCTACTTTGATAAAAGCAGACTAGGCTAAACTTAGAAGGAATAGCCTAATAATCTACATGAGGCGTACATGTTCAACTGGTTTAGAAAATAAACTATCAACAAAATGCAATAAAACTTTGGTTAAATATTTTCATGCAAGGTTGCATGCAGATTGTTAATTTAAAAAATTAAATTATTTCCCTAAAGCAAACTAACCTAAAATACCATTATGATACCCAGCCTACCATTCCAATTCAATAATATTCATATATAATCACAAGTTCTAAATATAAAAGAAAAATAATTTCAATTACCTAATATGCAATATTTTTGATTAAAAAGTATATAAATAACAATAATTAGGTCACTGTAACCATTAACCACTGTTAAATTTACAGTACGGAACAAGAGTGGATTGGATTCTTCAATTTCAATTTATAACATAACTCACAAACTTCAAAAACAATGAACATTCACATTCTCAGTTCTAGAAAATTACAAGCAAAGACATATAAATGTAACTTAGAAACGAGTGAAAACACCTGATTAGCCAGTCCCAAAGTAGTTTTCTATTACTAAATAAAATTCTAAACTAAACCTTTTGTAGTATTACTACAAACACTACCATTTGTAAAAAAACACAGAACATATCATTTTTAATAACATTTACCTCAGTGATTATGTTTATATTTCATGAAACTATTATCTTCAATTTAGAAGAATTGCCAAAATCTTTTCACAAGGGAAACAAGCTTTCCCTTAGCCTCTTTATTTGTTTCTGCGGTAAACACCATTACATGAAATTACAATAGTTTGTGATACATTGAAATTGATAATTGTTGGTACATGCTGGAATTAAGTGACATGCTAATAGGAGTTCAACAGATACAGTGTGCTAAGCGGTGGTTACATTGTAACTAAATGTACTTGAGAATGTGAGTTAATATGAATCATAGAATAGATAACAATGAATACAGTAATATGAATAGAATAAATAACAATGGAGTAAAGTTTAAAGAATAATAATATAACAACTTTTTAGGGTGCCTACTGACAGACAATCTCTTGATGTTCTTGAGATAAACCCCAATGTGGAATTAGCAGCAGTGCAGATCTTGTTGATATGGGCTTCGGGGTGCAATGTGGATGATGTTAAGACCCCAAGGTCACTAATTCCGTAACTTGCTGAAGTTCTACCCCTCCGACATTGTATTGGTACTTTCGGTTTTGCTGCGTCCTGCTGAAGGTTAGTGACTTACATTTCTTCGGGTTCAAATCCATGGCGTTCTGAGAGCACCAACTATTGATTACGTCAATATTCTGTTGTAGTCGTATTTGGTCATGATCGGTTTTAATTTCTGCGAAAAGTTTGAGATCATCGGCAAAAAGCAGGAAATTAACAGTTAAATGCTGTCCAATTTCGTTACTAAATAGATTAAATAGGAAAGGCCCGAGGTGGGATCCTTGGGGGACACCTGAGGCAGCTATAACAGAATCTGGACAAATAGCGAACTGCAAGTGGATGGTTAGTCAGGTAGAATGAGAATCACTGGAGCAGAATTCCGATGATGCCCATTGACTTGAGTTTGGCTAGTAATTAAGTGGCTATGGCTGACTCTGTCAAAGGCCTTAGAGAAATCCGTGTAAATACAATCAACTTGGCTCCATCCTGAGAAACTGTTCAATGTGAAATCACGAAAAACTGTCTGGTGTGTGATTGTTGAGCGCCCTGTTCTGATGCCATGCTGTTGGACAATGATGTAGTTTTTGAAATCGAAGTTAAGCTTTTCAAGTACAATACTTTCAAAGACTTTGGAGAGTGTGTTGAGGATGTCTATTGGTCTGAAGTTTTCAACATTTGAAGGACTTCCTGTTTTCAGGATTGGTACGATGTAACCTGGTTTGAGAACTTGGGGGAATATGCCTTGAGAGAGAGACTCGTTCCAGAATACTGCGAGATGAGGAGCAATGACTGATTTTAAAAGCTTGAGGTTTGAAGCATGGATTCCATCTGGTCCAGGTCCCTTTGCCGGATCCAGTTTGCTCAGTTTATTTTCGATGTCCACTGCTGAGATATAAATAGATGAGACTGAGACTGGAGACTCGTGGTTATAACTTGGAGGGGAAGTAGTGGACGATTTGAAGACAGTGTTGAAAAATCCATAAATAAATTGCTAGCTTGATCGGGGTCGTCAGTAACTTCTCCATTGTAACGGACTTTTTTAGAGCATTCCTTGTTAGTCCTCATTTGTTTCACAAATACCCAAAAAGGTTTTTCTGAACATTGGCATTGATATTGTCCAGTACGCCTTTCGACATGCTTCTGTAGACATCTTTCATTCTCTTCTTAAATTGGAAAATTCTTCTAGGTAGGTAATATCAAGAGTTGACTTGTACAGCCTGTGAATGGATTTTTTCTTGATGATCAGTGCTTTAAGCTCGTTACTGAACCATATTGGAAATTTACTGATACCCACTCTCTTCATTGGGCTGTTGTTCACGATGACTGAGGCTAAATCAATACAAAAGGATGAGAAACATTCCACCAGGTTTGCTATGGGTTGGCTAGGATAAGCCAACCTTTGCAGCCAGTCAAAGACAGGTTTTATGAAACATCTTGGGTTTTGTACATATGTGAAGTTTGAAAAATGGTTATCCCCTCCGAAGTTAAGTTGGTAAGAGAGCGCTGGATGGGCGTTTTCCTCGGTCAATAGGGGGTCCTCTGCTCTAACTACCTCAACTGGATCGGATGAAAAGACAAGGTCCAAGAGTACTCCCCTGTGATTTCGTACAAAGTTGTATTGATTCAGACTCAGGAAGGACGATAAGTTGTGCAGTACGTTGGAAGAGGCGTTGAGAGTATCAGGTGGAGTTAAGAGCCAGTTTGTTGACGGTTGGTTAAAGTCGCCGGCAATTGCTATTTTTCTGTATTGATCTCCCACACCCAAGGCCTCCTCCACAGCGTCAGAGAAACAGTTGTAAGTGTAGCTGTTGGAACCAGGGGGAATGTAAGCCATGCACAAAAAAAAAAGGACTTGCGTCGTAATCTTGGCAGCAACAAAAACGCATTAAATGTTTTTGACAGAGGTGTTTAGTTGCCAGGATGTGTACTTACTACTAACAGCTATCAATACTCCCCCTTTAGATGATTTCACACTTATGTAGTTTGATCTGTCAGTTCTATATATGCTGTACCCTGTAAGTCCGAGCTCAGCAGAGTTGATATCATCGGAGAGGTTGGTTTCACAGAGACTTGTTATGTCATATGGACAGCAAGATACGGTTTTTCTTAGTGTTTATAGAGTTGTACGCATTCCATTCGCGTTCTGGAGATACAAAGCACAAGTGTGTTCATCGCGGGGATTTGCTAGTTTTTTGTGCCAGTATTTGCCTTCAAAATGACAGGTATTCCGTTCCTGAATTTTATTGTGAAGTTATCCTCACCATTGTCCGATCTTTTCCGGAGTTCCTCTTTCAAGGAATCTAGGTATTGTTTTTCCTTAGGAGTGCGGTCGTTTCCCATTTTGATATTGGAAAATGAAGGACTGGCGCTTTTTACTAGGTCGATTTTGAAGTTACGCAGAATAGACTTCGCATCAGAAGGGTTGGATAGGATAACTTTTAAAGGGCGTTAGATTTGGGTAGGCTCACAGTATAATATAATAATTATACTGTGATGGACATTATGTGTTACTGACCCACCCGCCCACCCATACATGTACAGTGTTACTGACCCACATTTATTGTTGTGCCAACGCGGGAGCATTTCAATTTGTCCTGATTAATGTTTGGATCAGTTAGAGTAAACAGCTGCTTGATCAGTTCTACGTCAAGTTTATGTCTGGCAGAGTGCTGGGTTGATGTAGACTCTTCAAGGTTAAATATAAGGATTTGCTTGCACGCTTGTTTCGTTCGCTGATTTTTGCTATGATGTCTTCGCCAGAGTCATTATTTCGTAAAGCATTGCCGCTGAGTTGTTGCTCCATATTTTCAACTTTCAACGACACCTATGCGGGTCTCATGAGCGTTGAGCTTTTCTCCGATAACTTTCAAACTGGACTCAATACTATCGATTTTCGCGGGAAGCGGGCTTAACTTGTCTACTTTCTCGCTTAGAGTGGTAATCTGCTTCGAAAGTTGGGAAATATTTTCAAGTAACTTGTCCATGGGATTTGAAGTCACGGAAATGCAGTCAAATCTATTACAAAGCCATTGAAGGTTTGAATTAGCTGAGATTTTTGCATACTCTGCTTTCGGCATTTTGGCACATTCTCTGTGAAACCATCTCGTGCAGGAACCGTCGCACTCTAGCCCTTCCTCAGAATCGAGCACTTGCTTTATACATATTTGGCACACTGTTTTAGGTATATCCATTTGGATGGCTCGAGTTACGATGATTGAGGTGTATTGTTGATGAGAAAGCCCTTTTGAGAGTTATACTTTGTAGACATGATTTATTATAAAGCGTGGCTTTGCATTTACTATTTGTTGGAAGCTAAATCAATTCTGAAGGTGGAGGCGTGTGAGAAAGAAAAATCATAAATGGCCGCTGATGTACGTGATTCATATAGTACTTCTAATCTATGTCGAGAGCTGGTTCAGAAGGCAGTGACAAAAAAAGTGACGCAAGTTACTCTGTGGTTGACGTCATAGGCTTGACTTGAGATGAGAGAACTTTAGTCTTGAGGTTATGTCAGTAAAACACTAGTCACAGTCACATATTTGTTGGTAATTATATCGTAGTGAGGATAGTTTAATGCGAACATACAGGCTCACTCGTTACAATTAACCAATTATGTAGCTGGAGTTGAAAAGTTCGCACTGTTAACTAAAATAAGCGTCTAAATGTCCGGAGCACTTTCGAACACAAGTAAACAAAACAGCCGTCGGCGCAGAAAAAATAGTCTTTAATGTTACCGACTCTTAATAAATTGCTAATGTTCTTTACTGACCTTTAACACGTTCACGACGACGGGAAATTCCCGTACTATTTTATATGCCGTCGTATTTTTCAATAATTATGTCCAAAAACCGTGAAGGTTTTTTTTTCATAAAACGTCTAAGGATAGTGGGAAAAGTAAGTAGGATTCGTGATTTTGCCCAAAAAAAAATTTTTTACAACTTTTTTTCAATGTTTATACGTGTACCCCAAGGGGTACACGCCGCGCCTCTGTTGCAATTCATTATTTCTGTTGCAATATTCATAGCACATAAAATATTGTTAACCATTATTTTATGTGCTATAAATATTTTACATCATGTAATTAATAGCATTTACTTATTTTAACCATTATTTTTTGTGCTATAAATACTTTCATCATGTAGTTAATAGTATTTACTTATTTAAACCATTATTTTTTGTGCTATAAATATTTTCTTCGTGTAATTAATAGTATTTACTTATTTTTAACCATTATGTTATGTGCTATAAATATTTTATATCATGTAATTAATAGTACTTACTTATTTTTAACGATTATTGTGACCATTGTGTTTAATAAAATTAAACAAATCTTTTCGTGAAATGTTTTGATTTTTTACCTAAAAACTTAAGCAATCGTGCGCCCGACGGGGTACACAATCGTCTGAGATATTCCTATGAGCGCGGGCTCATATTTTACATACCAGCAACACAGGCAGACTCGTAAAAACAATCGTTACGAAACGCTTAAAACGTGTACCCCATCGGGCGCACGACGCGCTTTACGAAAGCCCGGCGTGTACCCGGTCGGGTACATGCCGGCAGTTACGAAAGATCGCATGTACCCCATGGGGTACACGTCGTCGTGAACGTGTTAAGCAATTTCATCAGCATACTAACTTGTATGCGGTACTTATTTTATTGTCTTCTCCACTTCAATGGTCTTGTACCCAAGGCATTTGCCAG